>CM067088.1:35151245-35183745 GCA_034008185.1 Gorsachius magnificus | reverse complement strand
GAAGTTTTTATTTCTGCATTTTATAAATCTTCAGGCTCGCAGTCAGTAACTTCCACTTCCTTTCTATGTCTCAGTGTTTTGTTACAAAGCATTACAATACTTTCTAACACTGAAATAATACATAATTCTATTTGAAAATCAAAATATGCAGAACAGTGCTGTTGTGTTCTGGGGCAGTTTCAAACCTCCGACGTGGGTTCCGGAAGCGAAAGCTAAGCTGGCACTTAATGCCATGTCTGTTCAGTCTGCATAAACACCTAGCACAGGTATCTATCTCTGTGTTATTTACATTCTGGCTGGTTTTGTCAGAGGCTAAGGAAGCTAGGTGACACTGCATGTATACATATTATCTTAAACAGAAGACTAGAAGAAGTACACGCATAGGCCTGAGAAGTATCTGGAAATGAGGTTAGATGAGCATGGAGCAGTTCATTGAAATGGGACGTCTCTGTGATGTGCCTGGTGATACAGGGGCTCCACTCTTTGGTCCATTACAGAAGCTTTGCACTGAGCTCTCATAAAGCTGGTGGACGCAGCCTCTGAATGGTTCTGTTGTATCACTCTGGTTCTTGTTCTGTGGTTAGAGGGGATGGCACATGCTGGACTGGCCTACACCAACATCATCTGGGAATTGTTGGCAACTAATGTAATCTTGAACTGATGTAGCTTTAAATTGCACCTGGCTACAAACTAATGCAGATGTACTTCCAAAACACACAGATGGAGTTGTGGCTGTGAATTTGCTATACTGATGCTTTATGTACTTTCTTGTAATTGAAAAGAATAAGAAAAGTTGTGCAAAGTCTTTGCTTCTGTGAACTTACAGTAAAAGATAAAGGTTTAGGCAGCTACTACAGTACCTGTAAGAATGAGTGTGGGTAGCCTTCCCAATGTTTGCTCTGAGTTTCTTTGGTTTTCATCTTTGTTTTTACAATCCCTGAGGACAAAAGATATTTGAAACTAGCCTTGGTGCTAGTATGGATGGTCTCCAAGAGGTGGGGGAGGCAGAAATAAGGTTCACAACATCTCTCTCTCCCCTCCATGTTGGCTGACAGAACCAGGCCAGCACAAGTGGCATTGCCCATCACATCCCTTTCAAATGTGTGCAAGGGCTGTTCAGGGCTGCTTCTCTCTTAAGGTGCGCTGACGAGGAGGCAGCACGGTAGGGCATGGCACTCACATACCTCACCCATTTCAGGTCTGCATCCTGACTTCCAGAACGTGGCCTTACCTATAGATTGTGGTGTAAAATACAGATGCTGTCTTTGTGTTGGAGTTTTGTAATTGTTTGGTGGCATAAAATTTTTTCAGTACAGTGCGACATCTTTTAGTTTGAAACAATTGAGGTATCTGAGCTGGTGCATAGTGCGATGGCTTGTGGAGGGCAACGAAACTTTGTAGTTGGTGATTACCTCCCGAGGGGGAAACGAGGAGGCACCTGGAATGGGTTTCACTCGAATCTATGATGCCTTTGTACTGCTTGTGCCCATTTCTGTCTGCTAAATCTTTCGTCTAGATATGCTTATAGAGATCTTTGCAGTAACGAAGCTTTGTCCATGATACAAGTCTATGGTTTGCTCTGCTTTTGCTCTCCTAATCCCTTGCTGCTACTGCTCTTCCCCTTTTATTTACCATTACAATTTCTTAAGCAAAAACCAAAGTAGCTTGAGGCAAAGCTGACCTGCAGTAACTAAGGATCCTCACCTTGCCTTCTGAAAAATAAAAGAATATAATACAGGAAAAGCAATCCTCCCCACCAGTGTCATTCCTACCAGATTTTTCTATAAAATGGGTCTTTCAGTAGTTACCTGGTTTCTGTGTGGGGACATAAGTAGAGCTTCTCAATTTGGAAATCAAATCTGGATTTACAGAGAAATGTGCAAACCAAGTAAATGGCTTCATAACTGGAATACGACATGCAAGTGCTATCTGCTGACTAGTAATACATTTGAGATAAATGCAAAGTGTTAATATTTTATATTGCTTACTTTTTTTGCCCTATTCTTTATTTCTGAAAAGATGTGTGAAAGAATGAGAGCTGCATATACACCATAAACTGCATTTCTTGACTTCTGAGTCTGTGGTTGATTAACCTTAATAGATATCTATATTAATTTTTCTGGATAAATTTTTCCTGATTCTTTAGAAGGAAATGAATAAATAGTGTTTGCTTATCTAATCTTATATCAGTTCTTATCAGATTAGTGCGGTGTTATTTTTCATGGAATAAAGATCGTGTGTGCTATCTTCTTGCCAATGTAAAGGTATTTAAACTATAGAAATCTTGATAAATAAAATATTAGACAAAAAAGTACATTTACCTGTATGTAAGATGATCCATTAGTTGTTAATATTTTTGTGTGATAATTCCAACTTTTGATTGTATTATATGAGATGAATTTCTGAGGTCTTTAACTGAATGGAGCTATTCTGTTGCTAAAATATTTGTGTTCTTGTAGGGATGTAGGACCTGAAACCTGATGCTCACGTGAACAGCTTAAAAAGTGTACATTTATACGAGCTAGGTTACCAACTGCAGTTTTGGAAACTCAAGCCTCTTGTGCTTTTGACCAAGACCTGTTTTTTTAAATTACGTAAGTTTTCCTTTTCAGTCGAAAACGATATAAATTATATAACTTAAAAATTAAAATTATTTGCATGGCTTTAGTTTGTTTTGAAATACCAGTTTTGTGAGTCTCAGACTAATGCAGCATTCACCATGTTATTTTAAATTGATGTGTTTGTGCACAGAGTATTTTCAGAATCAACTTCGAGAATCTCTCTCATCCTTTTTGTACAAGGTTGACGAGCTAATCAGTTGCTAGTGCTCTAAACTTTTTTTAATTTCTCCATTTATTTTAATCTTTTTAATGTGACAAAATGTGTTACCTGACTTACCAATTTAATTTAAAATCATTAAATACTTAGGACAATTTTTGAGGCAAAATTTTGCCTGCAGTCAAAAATACATGTGTCTGTATTGAGCAGACACAGAGGGGTTGATAGCCTGCAATTAATGGAGTTACATGCTTGAAGGCCTATTTTCTGTGGATACAGAAATTGTTCTTAAATTATTGTTTTTAAAAGCTGGTCACAGGTAGGGAAAACATGATAAGGAGGGCATTGGCTTTCTCCCAGGTACTTTGTCTGAACATGAAAATCCAATATCTGGTATTTATTTCATTAAGGTAATCTGACTTGTTATCTAAGAAATTCTGCTTGGAAAAAAAAACATTTCCTTTCAGCTTGTGGCTAATGATATGGAGCAACAGAACGCCAGGCTAAAGGAACCAAAGATGATAGGGAGTACAAGTATAACGTGACACTTTGCTGGTACAGAATTGGCTTCAGAAAAGTCACCTCTTATTGCCATATTTCCCACAGTTTCTTGTTGTGAAAACTTATGCTGTGAGAAAATAAAGGTATCACTCTTGCAGGGTTTGAACAGATTTTCCTCTTGTATGGTTAGGATAAGGCTTTTTTTGGATGTTGCTCCCTGGCAGGCAGCTTAAGAGCTTAGAATGGGGATTTAACAGCTGAAGCAGGTGAGCGTTGTTCTCTTTCAATGAAACTTGTAAAAGAATAGGTGATGTTCAGGCAAAGAGGTTGCATCATCTCATAGTAATACCATCCCAGATGGGTAATCAAACAGCTAGAAATATCCACCAACAGAACAAATGAAGGATTTGGAGAGTCAACTAGGTATAGAAAAACTGAGTGTTTACCATCACAGGAAATATACTTTCATAGTTATTTTTTTATGCCCAAACATTACTCCTTGAGAGTCATCATATTTTATGAAAACTTTTATTAACATTTCCGAATGACCTTACACCCATTGTGTTTTTATCAGTCCCAAGAACCATAACCTGTTTAAAATATTTTTTATCTTTATAAACACAATAAAGTAAGCTGTCTTGCACATAGATTTGTAGATCTCATTAGAGATACTTTTTTAAAGGTACTCCATCTCTTGGGAAGATAATGACAAGTAATAATCTTGGCATGCAAAGTTTTCAGACAGAAACATTTTGTTAAAATAGATTGTTTAATCTTTCCAGCATTGTTTTGAAGTGGATGTACTTTTTAATTGCACTTTTACATAGCATTATGACTTGAATGAGGAAAAGACAAGGGCAGCTGAAAACAAATGCAGTGGCAATATCCGTTAGATGGTATTCCAGGTGAAAAAATAGCCGAAGTATTTGCTTAAGATTTCAAGTGTTACCAAAGTCATGCAAGAAAAATGGCAGTTTTTAAACTCATTAAAGTTAACATTTGTCTGTATTGTAAATGAGGTATATTCCCTAGGGTAGTTAACAGCTTTGGTGGCACAAGATGGGGGTAATTTTTCAGATGTACTGTTTCCAATGGGCCAGTGTCCTAAGGCTTTGCTTTAAATGGCCTTTTTATGCAGTAGGATAATGGGCAGTTTGTGCATTGCTAAATCAGCCCTATTTTGTTAGGAATGTTACAGTCAGGGCACTTACAATTTGTCAGAGGAAATGCAGAACATCTCTACAGGAGTCTGTTTAAGAGGACATCATTTCTCGATAAGCTCTTGCTTAGGTCAACATGCAGCACTGCTCTTACACTATTCCCCTGTTGCTTCTGCCGCACGGGAATGCTCTGATTTATTAGGATTGCACAAGTCATGTCCTCCGCCTGACTGAATCCACAATGTGGAAATTTTCTCTTCCCTCCCCCTTCTCAAAATGAAATGTAGAAGGTTGCTTTAAAGCCCTCTTAAAGTATTTCTAAGAGGACTGTTTCAATGAAAGGAAATACTCATAGGTTGTACAGAATCTTTATTGTATAGCTGCATGTTATAAATACATCAGGACTATTGTTGTTTTGGGAAGTGTGCTATTTAAGAGCATTGACTGTATACACGTTCTATTATCACATGACTGTAAAATGCCTGTGATAATGTGCAAAGGTATAATGTGAAGATTGTGAACCTAGTGAAAGCGCTACAGGAACATCCAGCAACTGACATTATAGTTTTTAACCAGAACATACAAAACCCAAACATCAACAAAAAAATCCAAAAGTCAAAGTGAATTGCAGTGATGGGCACTACAAATGTATGTCCTGTCAACTTTTTAATTACATTTCAAATTGTAGAGCCTTTTCTCCTATAAAACTACCTTAATGAATGATGATTCTTTAGTCAAATCTGCTGTAAAAACTATATGCAATTCAGTGTTGTGTTCATTTCCCATTTGATAAAGGTGCTAATACTCTGTCATTCAGACTGCTATTACTAAGAAATTTTTGGTTTGTTTCAGCATTGTGATACTTTAAACTCAATGCAGCCAAGGACATTTTTAATGAAAATAAGAAAGCAATGAAAAGCTTTTAGTGATTTTGTGTTTGATGCCAACTGTAATATGAGAAGAGCAGAAAATATTTTGAAGAGGTCAAAGCTATTCCTCCTGCCCTCTACCCATGCCCCCCCCCCACTTCTTGTAATACTGAATTTAGCTGTCTCCAGGCATTTCAGCCTAGAATAGTCTACCTTTTCTGCAAAGAGATATAACATTAGAATTTCTCTTAAAAGGCATCTTGGGTGACTGTGAGTAACCTTCCCTAAAAGAGTAGTAACTCCGTTATTCCGATTCACATGGACTCATCCCTACGGTTTCTTTTTCCCAGTCTTTGAACTGCTGCTTAGCACTCTAACTTCACCCCTGCCTTTTCTCTCTGTATATCTTCCTGTGATGCTTAGGGGTAAGGTGTTTTTTTTGGTGTGTGTTTTTTTTTTTTTTTTTTTTTTTTTAAATATCTGAGGTAGCAGTTTGTGCAGGTTTCCCAGATTTACATGAACCATACAAAGATCTTTCCTTCTTTGCAGCTCTTCAAGGACTGGAATGATCAATTGAAGAAGGGGAGATGGTCTTGGAGTTGGTAATGAGGCAAAATAAAGAAGATACCATCGAAATCCATAAAAACGAGTGTTCATGCCACTTGTTCTTTCTCTCTGCTGTCTACAAAGAAACATTTTTGCAAGAGATGTCTTGCTGAACCTGAAAATCATGGAAGACGTTAGTTACCCGCAACAGGACAGGCAATCTATGAGCAATATGCCTGAGCAGATAGCAGGGATGGGGAAGACAGGGCGGAGGAACGGAATGCTGCACCACGGGCTATGTACCGAGTGGGTATTTCAGACCGAATACTGTGTTGTACAATGATTAACAGCAGAAGTACCTTCTGCTGGCACTGCAAAGTGGTGTGGCTGCACTTCAGTTTGATATATAGGTAGCTAAATCAGTATGATTAGACTGTGCAAATTAAATTGATGTAACATCATATAGGCATTGCCTGGAGAAGAAAGAATTTGATTTTCAGAAATGCAGGATACTTGCAAAGTTCAGCTGCCTAAAGATTGCTTTGAAAAAAATGAGTCTTTGGTGTGGAGCCTTTGTTTAGCCAATGACAAAGGTGTGTTTGTTTTTTTTTTTTAAGGTAAAGGACAAGGAAATAAGAAAGAATTTATAAGAAGATATGGGAAAAAAAGACAAAAAAAATCTCAAAATAATATTTAGACTCAGGCAAATTCTGTGAAATGGAATAAAACTGCAACATGACAGCTAATGTCCAGAGTAAAATTCACTTTATTAAAGTTGTTGTTAGTGTTTTTATGAAAGCATTAAATTAATATTTAGGAAATTGGTATTATCATAGGAAATTTGTCACTTTGCAGTCACTACTTTACATTCAGTTATTTTCACTTTACTGTCCGATACAAAATTATTCTGTTAGCCACCATTAATTTTCTAGAGTATTACAAAGAGCTCTATTTGCACTCCTTACTAAAAGCCTTAAAGGAAAGAACAAATTCAAGTACTTTCTTTCCCCCAGAAGTCAGGTCTCAAGGCTGCAGTTAGGGAACTATCCTTTTTATATACCATCAACTCCTGTAAAATCTTAGATTCTGTTAAAACTATTTAGTACTTTTGCCTGAACTTTTGGTATGGAAATGTTTCAAATTCAGGTTACTCCCAGACCATCAAGGTGAAAGGGAAAGACAATTACCTCGTTTAAATTTAATTGTTTACTCTGAAACCTAATGATGACATTAAACTGACACTATCCTTTTTATGTCATATCACATCCTTTTTGCAGAATTATCCATACTTTAGTATCTGTTCTTTAATAATGTATTTCAGCCTTCCAGGAACTGTGAAAGACGAGGTCTTCCTTGCCTTCAGGAATGCAGTGAGACAAAAGCTTTTATGGAGAGCTTCTCAGGAGTCCTATTTTTATGTGGCCAAATAGAAGACCTCACTTTTCAGGACAATGTCAGCTTAAAATAATACAGAGTTCAACAAAGAGTAGCAGAATTAGCTTCTATTTTATGCTTGTTTCATCTTTTGGGACTGTGTTTAATGAAGTTTGTTAATCTTTCAGATTTACTATGCCTTTCATTACTAGAATATATTAGTAGCCCATAAAGAATCTTTTCTATGCCCAAAATGCATTAAATGCAAACAAACAGAAGAAGTGTCGTTACTTCTGAGAGGTGGTGTGACCTCTACCTGCTCTAGATAAAAGTTGAAATCTGGGCTATGGAAAGAGTCTGGCTAGTGATATGAAGCAGCTTTCAGTCACTTTTCAGCTGTGGAGCCTCCACAGTATGTGCTCTATATTCAGACTTGCTGGACTGTAGAAAACAAGTATAGAGAGTATAGGAGGCAGCTTACAGTTATATACAGAGAGAGAGAAATGAAGGCATGATCTGGTGAAAGGGGAGAGGCAGCAATGGAGAGCTGAGATTCATTTTCAACAAAGAACATGACACAACTGGACTAATTATAAAACTACATCACAGGATGATGGCAAGCATTAATAGAATCATAGAATCACCTCGGTTGGAAAAGACCTTTAAGATCATCGAGTCCAACCGTTAACCTAGCACTGCCATCCCACCACTAAACCATGTCCCTGAGCACCTCATCTATCCTTCTTTTAAAGACCTCAAGGGATGAGGACTCCACCACCTCCCTGGGTAGCCCATTCCAGAGCCTGACAACCCTCTCGGTGAAGAAGTTTTTCCTAATGTCTAGCCTAAACCTGCCCTGGCGCAGCTTCAAGCCATTCCCCCTCGTCCTATCATCTGTTACCAGGGAGAAGAGGCCGACCCCCGCCTCACTACAGCCTCCTGTCAGGCAGTTGTAGAGGGCGATCAGGTCTCCCCTCAGCCTCCTCTTCTCCAGACTAAACAACCCCAGTTCCCTCAGCCGCTCCTCGTATGACTTGTGTTCCAGACCCCTCACCAGCTTGGTTGCTCTCCTCTGGACCTGTTCCAGCAAGGCAACATCTTTCTTGTAGTGAGGGGCCCAAAACTGAACACAGTATTCGAGGTGCGGCCTCACCAGCACCGAGTACAGGGGCACGATCACTTCCCTGCTCCTGCTGGCCACACTATTCCTGATACAAGCCAGGATGCCATTGGCCTTCTTGGCCACCTGGGCACACTGCTGGCTCATATTCAGCTGGCTGTCAATCAGTACCCCCAGGTCTTTTTCCACCAGGCAGCTTTCCAGCCACTCTTCCCCAAGCCTGTAGCGCTGCATGGGGTTGTTGTGACCAAAGTGCAGGACCCGGCACTTGGCCTTGTTGAACCTCATACAATTGGCCTCGGCCCATCGATCCAGCCTGTCCAGGTCCCTCTGCAGAGCCCTCCTCCCCTCCAGCAGATCAACACTCCCACCCAGTTTGGTGTCATCTGCAAATTTACTGAGGGCACACTCAATCCCCTCATCCAGGTCATTGATAAAGATATTAAACAAGACTGGCCCTAGAACTGAGCCCTGGGGGACACCGCTTGTGACCGGCCGCCAACTGGATTTAGCTCCATTCACCACGACTCTCTGGGCTCGGCCATGCAGCCAGTTTTTAACCCAGCGAAGAGTATATCCATCTAGGCCATGAACTGCCAGCTTCTCCAGGAGAATGCTATGGGAGACTCTGTCGAAGGCTTTGCTGAAGTCCAGGTAGACAACATCCACAGCCTTTCCCTCATCTACCAGGCGGGTCACCTGGTCATAGAAGGAAATCAGGTTGGTTAGGCAAGACTTGCCTTTCGTGAACCCATGCTGACTGGGCCTGATCCCCTGATTGTCCTCCATGTGCCTGGTGAGCACCCTCAAGATAAACCGCTCCATAATCTTCCCCGGTACTGAGGTTAGGCTGACTGGTCTGTAGTTCCCCGGATCCTCCTTCCGGCCCTTCTTGAAGATAGGCGTCACATTTGCCAACCTCCAGTCATCTGGGACCTCTCCTGTTATCCAGGACTGCTGATAAATGATAGAGAGTGGCTTGGCAAGCTCCTCTGCCAGCTCCTTCAGCACTCTTGGGTGGATCCCATCCGGCCCCATAGACTTGTGGATGTCCAGGTGGCATAGCAGGTCAAAGACTGCTTCCTCCTGGATTAAGGGGGGTTCATTCCACTCTCTGTCCCCATCTTCCAGCTCAGGAGGCCCAAATCATTCTTATTTAATTCCAAAGAAAACATTCATCTGTACCCCTCAAGAACCCCCCAAATATATACAGAATGTTTAAGGATTCTGTGTGAAAAAGAGTTGAACTGAGTTGCAACAGCACTGGAAGAAAAGCTAGAGAGAGACACGAATAAGCAGAAGGTGTCAGATCGTTTGTGATGTGGTTGTACATCCACCATGGGTAGCATAAACTTTTTATTAATTTTGTTTTTGGTTGCGGACTGCACAAAATATTCTCTTGAACTAATGAGAACAGTTAGAATCAGGGGCTGATGCTCAACCCAAGGGGAAGAGGGAGTGTTGTTCCCTTCCTGTGCTCATCCCTGACCTTGTGGGCTCTGCATTGCTGATAGGTAACTCTAAGAGCTGCCAGGAGTGTCGGTGACTTAACTGAGCTGTACGGGGGAGAAAAATACCATGACACGCTGTTCTGCTTCCTCTTTACTCCTGACACACCCCATATGCTGAGATGGTGGGTGGCAGTAGGAGAGCTGGCACATTAGCAGCAGTGTGTTCCCTGTGCCAGGGGAATAATCTGTTGGCTAGTTAAATCTTATTTCTAATTCATTTCTACTTCCTGAGTAGTGCTAAGAGGTGAGATCTTCACAGAAAATCCAGCTTTTGGAGTGGGTGAGAGTGCAGTCTAGAGGACGGTCTGACACTTGTGCCCTGAAACTTTATTTTAAATATTTGATTTTAATATATTAAAAGAAAAAACCAAACTCTAAACTGTCTAAAACTTGAAAGCATTAACAATTCTTATGGAAATAATGTGACTGTTGTGCCTTTGGTAGAATTTCAGGTATATATATATACATGGAGAATACACTACACCAGAAAATTCAAGTAGGCAAACCAAAACAGAAACAAAAAACCTTCTTATTTTCTCTGTTAATAACGTTGCTTGTTAAACAGAAGTTGGCATAGGATCCTGGTGTGAAACTGCCAAGAAAAGATTGTTAATCTGGCATAAACTTTAAGTTGTTTCATTCAGTATCATATGAAAATAAGTAGAATTATATGTGGTTTTGTGATTTGTTTTGCTAGCGAAAAGGAGGATTTACATCACAAGGAAAATAAGTGTGCACCGTCAGGGGGAGTTCATGTTCATCTGACAACTGCAGGACTTGGCAAACAAATACAGTAAACTTGGAGGCAAGCAGCAGAGGAAATATCCTGCAATGTTTTGCTGGAAGAAGCAAAATAGAGCAGAATCAATCATCTTTTCAATGAGAGTTTAAGGTGACTTGGGCCTTGCTCTTAGCTATGCAGAGGACTCATATACCCTTCTTTACTATGCTGGACTCTTCTTCCAGCATCATTGGTACAGGGCTCTTCTTTAATAACCACGACTTCCATCTCCTGCGGCTTACTACCCTCTCTACAATTACAGAGGCTGAAAAGGGAGTGGTCCTTCTTGCCTTTGAGCAATTGTGGTCTGCTCCTTATCCATCAAAATGTACTAGTTTAGCCCAAGAAAGCTGCAAAATGGGGTGGAGGGGAGAAGACCCTTGAACAACATAGTTATTAATTGACCTTTTTTGCCTTATTTTAATGCTGTAAGTATCCAGAGGTATTTGGTCTTACTTTTTTTTCCCCCCTCTAAAAAGCTAAATTTGTGTTTCTTTGTCTCTCTCTCTCTCTGGATGACATGGAGCTCCACTGCCAATAGCGTAGAGTTTCTGCTCAGTTCAGCTTGGATATGTACAAAGATGGTTCTTTACCACCTAACTTTTATATGAGGGCTCAATTCAGAGTAATATCATGAACTATGTGGAATAAAATCCTGATTCCACTGAAGTCAGTTTGGTTTTCACTGTTGGTTTCATTTGGACTGGGACTTTAACTGCAGTTAGCTGGAGGTAGGATGTGTTTTGTAATGGATTCCTGGTGCTGAGATGTCTTTCTTCACATATGGAATCAGGCTATGGATAGCACGGGATTGCAGCAGTATTCCAGGGATGGCAAAACCAAAACCACTTTGACAGAGTTAGGACAATGAAATAGAATGTAGATTGGTAAGGTGGCCTAACACATTAGCACCTCTGTTCTCCAATAGCTCATGTTTGCCAGAAGCCACTGCCATTCTGCCAAGGGTAGCAGAAGGGAAAATGCTACCACACTTAAATTATTTTTAGTTCACAATCAAACACTTTAATTTAAAAATAAAAATCCTCCACTGGTAATGAAGTGGGGCAGCAGCAGAACAAATTTTTCTTTTCCCACAAGTGTGACAACCTCTGGTGGAGAAACAGAGAAGACAATTTGAAATTATGGTCTCGTAAACCACTCCAAAAGGATTTATTAAAGAATATTGGTCAGAGCCAGAAAGTATAGTTGTAAAAGCTGTTATTTTGTACAATAAGAAAATTCTGTTCGTGTAGGAATTACTGCCTTTTTCTTATGTATTTGAAAAATGAGGATAGTGAAGTCTTGTATTGGGTAAAGAGAAATCAAGAGGTCTGCAGATACAAAGAAGTGCTAAGTAGTTTTGATTAATATTGAAATCATTGTCAAAGGGCAGAAAAAAAAAAGAGGTACAGCAAAGGAAGAAGGTATGTTTGAACCTAATTCTGTGCATTGAAGATCAGTATGCTTTTGGTACCTTTCTGCTGACTGGCATGTGTATCCAGGCTAGAAATACAAAGTCAGACAATAGAATTGTTTTGGAGAGACATCTACTTGCCTTTCTGCTCCTCGGTAGATTTGTGGGGATTTTGCTGAAATTCACTACCCGCTTTATTTTGTTCATTACCTTGTTCTGTGCGGCACGGAGGGAGAGCAGCAAGTTATCAGACACAGGGACTGAAGGGGGAAGATGAAGATAGCCTTCTTGTTCCATAAGAAGTGGGAGGTGAAGCAGCAAAGACGACAGGAAGACTGATTCAGGAAGATAACACGGTAGCTTACAACATGGAGGACAAGAGAGATCCTTAAAGGTAAAAGAACTGACAAAATTTCACAGCAGGCACTAGTGGGAGATGAGAATCCAAGGGAAACATCATGCCATGTGAGAAACAAGCTTTCATTGATCACAACATGCCATGATGTTTCCATGATAGCACTGTCTAGGAAACCATTAACAGTGGCAAGAAGAGAATACAGTACCTGACAACTTTTTGTTTTGTTTTAAGAGGTACACATTAAAAATACATCTAACGTATGGGACACAAAGAATCTAAATAATGTTATTAAACTTCTGGTAGATGTGAATCTCCAGGGATGTTTACACATGCTTTTGAAGAAAACTGCAAAACATTAGATTTTGCATTTCCAGGCTTAATTCATCATTTTATTTTGTTCTGTTTAAAGAAATCTATGCAGAATTATTAAGTTACTCAAAATAAGCCCAAAATAGAAGACTGAGTTTTATAAACATTTTACGTATTTGTGTTTAATTTGTTGAAAATAGTATAAAATCTGCTCACATTTGGCATCCTGAATGCAAATATTAGGAACCCAATCCCCTGATGCAGTATAATTTTTAACAGTATGATTTAACAGTCTTCCAAGAGATATTGTGCACACTTTTATTTTAGAGTAAGGAATTTTATTTTAGTGTATGAAAAATAGTATGTATGCATGCCTCTCCACCTTATGAACTGAATGACTGTGTGTTAGTTTCTGTGCACATCTGCATTCACTGAAGAAGAAAAAGAAAACAAAGTCCCACCAACAGTGTTTAGTTTGGAAATGTATTTATGTAGCAGGCACAAAAAATTAGTCTAGGAGATCACAGTAGATAGAGAGGGTCTTTTACCTCTAAAATATAAACCTTCTGTCTTGTAGCACAGGAGGGTTAAATGCAGAGCCTTTAAGTTGAGAAAATATGCAGTTCATGTGAAAGGTTTGATGGCACTATATACTCACCAAAAGCTTAAATGTGCCTGACTGGTTTTATGGAAGACAGTAAATTAGTCTTTCCTTTACCTTTGACAGGTGAGAAGCAGTTCTTGCATGACTGGTGGCTATCACCATACATCCGCTACCACGCAGGTGAGGCTTTCCGTTTCAGAATGATGACTGGTAAGAAAAACAAGATGTCTTTCCTGGTTATAAATTTAACTCTTCTATGATTAGTCTGGGCCAATTAGGACACCCCTGGGGTTCAGACTATGGCTCAAGTACAAGCTTGAAAGCCTGATTAGCTGAGGTCTCCTGATACTTGTTCTTGGTAGTAAATGCTGGCACATATAGTATTGATTTTCATTTAGATATCTTAATGTTTCCAGACAATCCTAGCAGATGTGGGCTGAACTCAGATCTACGAGAGTGCTGGGCTGCAATCTGCAAGCATTTTTCTTGCCATTTTGTTTCATTTTTCCTAAACTTAACTGATTTGGAATCAGGAGATATAAATGAAAAATGCAGAGTTTGCCTATCAATCATGGCATGTACAAACATTGCTACTGCCCTTTTCTAACATCCTATTACCACTGGGTAGTTGGCTAGTCAAACAGGAATAAAAATTACACTGCAAACATCATAAGTTAGGCTTGATTTGTTGAGCAAGAAGCCTGACAATTCTGTAAGAGTTATATACCTCAGCCTCGCTGAAAATCAGCCTTGTTATGGCTCTGGTACGTCTATAAAGATTGTTCATTTCATATAAAACAGCTACCTGCACTGAAAGGCCTGAAAGGAAGAATGATGCTGGTTATAAATATAGAGGAAAATCTATTTGTCTGCCCCTTCGTGCTGTTAGCAAGTCACACGATGCAGCCCTTAACGCTGTTCCTAGGCAGCAGGGGGAGTTTTCCATGGCCACCTTTTGCTTTCATCTTCTGGCCTGGACTGAAGCACATCATCTCTCTTTGTCATATGAGATAAAGCAATGAAGTGTGACCAGTGCCACTGCATTGCACTCTGCCCACCAGGAGCACGTTAATGATAATGAAAAACTATACTGCACCACATTTAAACTAAATGTGAGCGTAAGGCTGTCTGTCGGCAGACTGGTATAACAGTTAATGTCATAAAAGATAAATAGAAATTATTAGAATTGGCTTGGAAGGGATTTTTTATAGAGCAGGGTTGTATTCCTTTAAAGATACATTATCAGACTGTTAAATCTAATTTCAGACTACTGGGCAATTAAAATGATTAACATTCTTTACTCATATAGTTCGATCCATTAAAGTTTTAAACACCCTTTACACACTATTTATGTTGAAAATAGAGAAATAACATGTTAAAATGTCTTGGATCATTAATCATTCAAATTTGCTGTATAACTACTTTCTCAAAACCTCAGCACTACAGTGAATATTTACAAACCTCAGAGGCATTTTTGAAATGACGAACAAAGCCAAATTCTACCCACCTTTGATGTGTCCAGCAGACCTTTTGTGTTTGCCAGAAAAATCAGGCAGAAAATTCCAAAAAGATTGTTTTAAAAGTTATTCTGCCCAGGAACTTGTACAAATGTTAGCTGTCTTCACCTGGAGGCTTGCTCCCTCTTTGATATTTGAAGGTAAGAGCATGGATGCTGTTCCTGAAGCTGATAGGAACTCCAAGTATAAAGTCTTGTGTACTGAAATGAAAATATACTCTGAGTCTGGCACTTAGTTTTCAATTCTGTCAGATGGAATTTCATATTACCTACTGACAAACCAGTTTATTAGATGGATATAAGAAGAGATCTTCAGGCTAGTAAATGCTGCCATTAGAGGTGAAACGCCCGCTTCCCTTCTGTGTTGGCGCTTGTAACAACCTCTGAAACACATGAAAGTCAGTATACACTATGTGACAAGACAATTATAAACCGTATATTAATGCTGGTCTTTTGAAAATATTAATTCCATATGCTTTTTAGTGGTTTGAAACACTGTTGGGTTTGGTGTTTTTTTTGTTTTTTGGTTTTTTTTTTCTTGCACCTACTGAAAATGTCTCAGCCTTTTTGAAAGAAATGCTGCACGTTTTGATGAGTGGTTGGATATAATCTAGGCTACAGTCCCATATTCTGGGAAGCCAGATTATTGTGTTTGCCTGTTCCTGGAAGCATCAGTAGAACTTGTGGCCCATGAACTGCCTCATATTGTACCAGGTAAGAACGCTTAATGTTTGCATGTCAGAAGTTCAGAGCAGCACACAGGGCTGCAGGAAGCATGCTGCCGGTGTTGCTGAATGTCCTGTTTCTCAGACAGGCTGTGGGCCAGATATGCTGAACAAGGGTGGTGATTACTCTTTCTGTGGCACTATTAGTAAGAGGAAGAGGTAATGATAATTAGCCACTTTCAAATCACCCAGGGGCTCGGCTGATATGTCAAAAATATAGATGGTATTAAACATGAAGATGCAGCTATATTTTCCAAGCTGGCAGCATGATCCTAGCACTAATACCATCTTTAGTGTGCTAGGGTCTTTCACTCTGAGAATATCAAGGAATATCCAGACTCCCTCCTAGATGCCTATTTCAGGAGCCACGTACTACCTGGGTAGACAGTGGAGAAGTGGCTTCCTAATTTAGGTGTTCTGGATCAGGCCCAGTTATCTTACAGATTTACTAAGGAACACTGCCTCCTAATTTATTCACTTGAACAGGATGCCCAGCTTCAGTTAGAGACAACTGCAGTAATCCTGGGAACGTTAGTAAATGATAGTGTGTGCCCAGTCAAGTGGCTCCTCTTCCAGTAAAATTTGACAGTATGAGAGGCTTGACTAGCTGTAGAGGATCCACACAACTGTTCTGGAAGAAACCATTTTTACCTCTTTGATTTGCCAGTTTCTCCCTTCATTCCATTATTCTTATTCTCTGTGTAAGACTGCCTGACATAACGAGTGGCTCACTATGCAGAATCAAACCATGCTATTTTACAGTACCATGTACTGTATCTGATGCAGCTCTAACTCTAGACAGTAAAGGGAACTGTCAGCCTCTATCAGTGAGGATGTTTCTAATGCTCTTCCATCATTCATTTCAAGAACAACACAAGCAGAGCCTTTCCCTTGAGAGACTGACAGCCGTTATCATCTCTGCGATGCTATAAGCTTTTGCTGACTTTAGGGAACAGAAATCCCAGAGGTACTCCTGAATTTCATGTCAGCGTATGGTGTTCTAAGACAGCCCACCAAACTGGCATACAGAAGCACCATACTGTTGCAGAATAGGGCTGATAATTAACACCTATTCAGATGAATATTAAGATCATATTACTTTCAAACAATTAATTTGCTTAACTTTTTCCTACCCCAAATCCAAATGGAGGGAAACAAGGTGGATAAATAGTCCCCCTAACTTGGACTGAGATCGCTACCTGTCTTCCTGTTGCTGTCAGCTATGTCCTATGTCTGTGTCCTGTTTGGAAGCCTGGGACTTCAGCATATTCGTGATTTCTCTGGTGTCACTGTGGTAGGCATGACTGCTGCCTCCACCTTCCGAACTTTTCTTGTCAATTTGGATGGCAGAAGGTGGCGTGAAGGAGGGAATCTAAAGGAATGAAAAGGGCTTTCCTTTTCGTATTAGAGTAGGGACAACAGGAAATACTCCTGTTGCATTGGTTTTATACATCAGAAATTTATCCATCGTTTTGATTTGCGACAGAGTTTTTGCTTTCAAGTTGACCTAGCTGTGTTTGGTCACATAGTATTAGTATTGATTCTGATGCCCTGAGTACTTTTGCCTAAGCCTAGCTCTCCTGGGGGTTGTTGGACTTGTTTCGCCACAGGGCTGCAGATGAGTTCTACTCAAATGATCAGGCAGAAGAGTATACTGAGCCAAAAATATAAACCCAGAATACCACAAAACCTTACAGATACCAGTGAAATACAGAATACAAAATTTAGTCCAGGTCTCTGCCTTTTCTGTTTTGCTAATAATCAAAATTACATAGCGTAGGAATGACTTTTATAGTTGGTATATCTGGGAAATGATTTTTCCGTTGAGTTTAAGACGACTTATACCTCCCATTGATTTTGATTATTTACTGTTTGACAAGGGGAACACAGGCAGCCCATGCTGTGTGAAAGATCAGAGGTGCCTTCATTCCTCAAGGCTATTGCCTTCTTTAATTCTTCAGTGTAGGATCAGTGAACTGATTGCATTTTCTTCTATTTGACACTTTATATTTCACATTTCTTCATCAAACTATTGTAACACGCTCTCTTTCAGAGCAAGCTAATCTGACAAGTATAGCCTTTTTTTGTTGGCCATTATTATAACCCTTTGGTGACTTGTAACAGCAACTTTCAGCCACTGTCCTGATTAATCGTCTTTCAGTTAAACTGGATGGAGTTGAGTATCTTGTTAATCCACTTTCTGTGCTTTTCTTTTATTGATGTTATAGGTATTTCATATTTAATCATCACATGATGTGACTTCAGGGCTGTTCATTTATTTTTTTTCTTCAACCAGGATAGTCTTACAGGCCTAAGGGGAGATGTTTTAGCTGCAAACACTGTAGGCCAAATCTGGAAAAACAGAGCACAGATCAAATATTTGCAAATACAAACAAATAAATGTACAATCTATTTGGGCATGTAGTTATGTGTGTGCATTTTTGAAAAACAGCTCCTTGGACAGACATTTTTTACAATGGTGAGAAAGAAGCCAAGGGATATGAGTGTTTAGACTATTGCTACTTTCTAAGTGATCCACTTTCTATTAGAAAATACTTAATATAAGTATCTAAAATAGAAAAACAGAAGTTAGTTCTGTCAAACCTGACTTTAGTTCATGGTTCCACATATTTTGATCAAATAGGCTTCTCTCTCCTTTTCTGTATTATAAGGTATGCTATATGGTATATATTTGCAATGACTAATGTTTGTGCTGTGAGTCCCTGCAGATGAAAACTTGGGTGATGTTAGATCAAAGCCTCCGGTAATTTCATAATTTCTTTATGAAGAAATGCTTGTTTGCAGCTGTAGTTGGCATCAGTCTAAATGAATCAGTAAAATAGGATGATCTCAACTCATATAAATAATAGCAGCCTTCTCCTGTTAGAAATGCCTTTCTTCTGGAAAAGCCAGTTGTCCCACATTAATGCATTTCTAATCAAAACCACTAAGCCCCATATGGTATTTTTTAACACATTTGAGAACCCTGGTTAAGACAGAGTTCTAAATGTACTGGAAACCAAAGTTCATTGTTGCTCAACACTCAAGAGGCTGTACAAAGAGTATACCCTTGTATTTCTGTGTTATCCTGCTTATTAGTTTTATAGTACTGGGTCTCATTCTCTTTCCTCCTCCCCTTTCTCTGCTTTTTGTGAAATGGCCTTCATGTTACCATATTACAAGGTTTTTCCTTTCTCTCCCTCTTAAACATAATGAACATCAGATAATGTCCCTGAGGCATAAACAAAAACCAAGAGGGGAACATCTCAGAATATCGGGGGATAGTGAGGAAGTCAGTCCACAATAGTTCAGATTAACCAAATACTGGAGCTTAAGATAGAGCTTGCCTATAGAAATGCTGCTTGAAAAGAATTCATTCATATTTTTGTGAAAAAGTATCTTAAAAGATACTTTTATCTTATATTTCTGTTTCTGTTTCTTGTTTAAAACAATAGCATCTACTTCCTCTGAGTCATCATTAAATGATTTGTCAGAATCTCATATTATGTCACGTAAGTTAGAAAACAAGCAAGAATTACTAGAGTCAATATTGTAAATTACCTAAAATTTCTCATTCTATGGAGGCTCTTCAAAATCTAAGTGCATGAAAAACCCCTGCATTCCAGGTTTAACTCTGAGTTTTTCCTAGTTTAAAACAGATCTTTTAGCACAAGTTGTGCTAAGATACACAAATAAAATAAAAAAGTTAACATGGTGGTTTGTAAAATTTACTATATTCATCACAAAATCCTATAAGAATGTAGGTTGGAAACGTCAGCTGGTCTAACCACCTACACAAAGCAAGGCCAACTACATGAGGTTGCTCAGGACCACGTCCAGATCATTTTTGCATGTCTTCGAGGATGGAGGTCGCACAGCCTTGCTGGGTCCTTGTTTCAGTATTTGACCACCCTCTTGTTAAGTAAGTAAATAAATAATCTAATACAATTTTCACATGTTGCAACTTGTGTTCCAGGGATGTGGAAGCCTGAGGGTAGACTTTTCAAGTAAAAGCAGAGTAAAAAATGCTCAGTACCTTGACTTCCCCTTTGTCACTAGGTCTCCTACACCCTTTGATCAGTGGGCCCATGTTTTCTTTAGACTTCCTTTTGTTGTTCCTGTACTCAGGGAACCCCCTTCTGTTCTTCCTAACATCCCTCACTAGTTTTAGTTTGACTTTCCTAATTCCATCCCTACGGTCTTGGGCAATGTCTCTGCTTGGTAGCCTGTTCCTGCTCTCACCTTCTATGTGCTTCCTTTCCTTTCCACATCAGAAGTTGTTCCTTGTTCTTTCATGCTGTCCTTCAACCACTCTTGCTCATATTCCTGCATGTTGGAGTAGACTTCTCTGGGCTTTGAGGAGGTTTCATGTGACAAAATATTTCAAGAATGAAAAAAAAAACCCAAACCCGCTCAATATTTTAGTTTCCAGTTCTGGCCTGGCAATTACAAGGTAAGCAAATATATTTCTGTGTATGTTTTAGGAAGGAAAACTGTGCTTAATGGCAAATTTGGCAACAGAAGAAGGAATGAGAGGGAATGGGGAGTGGTAGTGAAAGGGTTTCATTTCAGCATGCACAATTCGGAGCTTGAGCAAAACTAAGATAAAATGATGAATTCTGTCTCAAGGACCTATAGTTCAACTATTCTTCCTAGAAGTGATAGGCCTTGTACAGAGCAGTTGCCTTAGCTGACAAACAGTTCTGTGTTACTTTATTGCACTGAACAACGTTTTGTTCAGAATTTTTATATCTATTTTTATTTAGAAGATTGTAAGGAAAAAATAATTGCTGTGCACTACAAACTGCTTTTTGACAGAACCGTATCCATTTAGGTGGAGGATAGACCTTACCCTCTTTCTGGGTGTGCATGACTTTTAAATGGGCTAAAACATGCAGGATGGAAAAAGACCTTATCAGAGACTTAGAAAGTACCACCTATCTGAAATCATTGTTGAGTACACCTGGAGTCTCTTTCAACTCATGTGAGGCTGCTTCCCACAGTGTCAGCACCAAATGTTTATTCCAGGCGGATAACAGAAGCTAGAAATTTAGTTAGAACTTGTTCACACGCAGAAGGAAAACCAACCATGCCAATGCACTTCCTCTAGTTAACTTAAATTGCCCCTCTGACCCTGCAGCGCTTCTCGCTGATGTACTGCTGTAACATTACTTGAATGACATTTAGTCATTTGCTGAATGTTAACCTGCAAAAATGCTATCTTTGCTCCTTTACTTTGAGACAGGATGACATGCACTGCAGCCCCCAGTTGTTGGGGGGTAATTTTATGCTTGTTTCCTGACAGACAGGATTCCAATAGCACCATATGTCAAAAACTCCAACCAATTCCAGTCATGTACCCACACCGTCCAGCTGTCACAGCTATAATTATTGAAACTAAAGCCCAGAGAAGTTTGTAGTTTTGGAAATGCTCTAGTCTCCTTAGATCTTTACTACTGATGTTATAGCTGATTAGGACCCTGCCAGCCTTCTGTTGGTCTCTTGAAAACTGCTGTAATTCTCATTCATCATGGAAGCTAACCAGCTGCTCCAGAGCCATCCTCTCAAATGTGTTGCTTGATGCTATACTTTGCTGTTGTCCTGACCTTGATACTTTCAATATTCAAACAAAGGCTGCTTATTATGTTCGAGTTGGTGCAAAAGGATCTGGTTAACTACATTCTGCATAGAAAAATGCAAACATTTTTGTGTTAGGTACCTGGTGTCACTGTGAAGGCTGCTACTAATCCCCACTCATTTCTCAACCATCCTGCTGTGTTTTCGTGACCACTTTGGGTGAGGGAGTGAGAGGCTGATACTGAGCTTTTGGCAGGAACGTCTATTTTGTCTCTTAGCAGAGACAAAAGCAACTCCTGTGATCAGAGTTTTGAGCCTTTACATCCACTTTTGCCACTTCTATCCAAATATAATGAAGTTTAACATCTTTTGATTCTCTTTGAAACGTTGGTCTGAGTAGCGAGTTCAGCTATTGGCTTTTTCTATTAAAATCTTAAAGTTGAAAGTTTTGTGATCTCGAGGTGTTTATAAGTCTTAACCTTTTTGACAGCCTTTGCATTCATATCCATTGCAGTGCTACATATGTGTAACTTCAACCAGCACTTTTTTAGATTGCATTTTCACACTTTATTCTTTTTTGTCTCCAGGAATCAGCCTTTCTTGTACCCATTGAAGTAGCTTCACTGACAGTGTTAGTTATGATTTTCTATTTTCTTCATTCACTTAGGAGGCATTTTTTATTCAAAAATATGAATGCTTTTAAATTTAAATAAAACCCGTTTAATTTATATGACATATTTTGATCAAATACAACTTGTAATCCAGTGCCTAGACTCCAATAGACTGCTTTCAACCTGGATTTCCTAAACTCTTTTGAGATGCTAGGTAAGAAAATGTCAATA
This sequence comes from Gorsachius magnificus, assembly GCA_034008185.1. Classification (NCBI taxonomy): domain Eukaryota; kingdom Metazoa; phylum Chordata; class Aves; order Pelecaniformes; family Ardeidae; genus Gorsachius; species Gorsachius magnificus. The sequence goes on along the minus strand of CM067088.1, from coordinate 35,161,760 downwards.
CATTTAAAGAAGAAATGTTTTATTGATGAGCAGAAATTTTAAAGTGTGAAAAGCAGGACCGAGTTGGAATTCCTACACTGGAACAACTGACTAATTTGATGAAGAAAATGAAGGAGGAAAATTTGTTAAATTAGCAACTGTCTTTTAAAAATGAAGAAACTACTTCAGAAAAAGTGATCACCAAAAAAAAAAAAAAAAGTGGAGTTTGACATTGCTGGTGAGAAAGCTCAGAATGGCTTTGAATGTTGGAAGAAAGTAAAGTGTGTTTTCATGCAGATCACTGGCTCCCATTTACAGGCACCAAGGAGGATGTAGTTTAAAAGGCAGAGCAGATTTTTGTGACTACACATTAAAAACTATCCCAAATGGAAAACAGTCTGTAATTTATGGTTAATTCATAGTTTTAAGATACCTTTTAATGGCCAGATTGGGCAAGAATTAAGAGATTTGGTCCAGTGGACCCTAGGTCCACATTGTTTCCCAAATCTCTGGGTGCAAGATCCTGTATTTTCTCACTAACTAGCTCTTGGTGGTAGCCTGAAGTCAACAGCTTCTGGGCAGCTGATTGCACCTGACACCACTTTTGGGACTCCTGGTAGCCCTCCTTAAAGTGAGCTGAATAACAAGTGAAATGTGACTGTTCAGTAGGAGACTGAAGGAGAATAAAAAGGGAGTCATCAGTCAAAGAGCTCAATACAACTGGATGACCAAAAAGCATAAGAAAGCAAATGGAAAGAAAAACAACTGGAGAAGCGATCAGTGTAAAAGCAGCAGAGGGGTGTGTAAAGAGGAACACAAACATGGATTGTATCACAAACAAGGGGGGGCGAGTGAGACATTTGAGCTGGTTATGTCAGCAGTGAAAGACAAGCCTGAGCAAACAGCTCAGGACAGTCAGCAAAGAATAAGCGATGGAAAGAATATTTTGAAGTGCTGTACAGTGTGGGGTGTATAATAGATGAAACAGTTTTTTATAAGTTTCCCATTAAAACAAAGGAGAGAATGCATGTTGGAATTCCTAGACATAGAAAAAACTCAGTAAGAAACTTCAAAGAGAAAGGTGAAAGCATAGATGCAGGGGTCTGGCTAGCATGCAATGAACCTTGAGTAAAACACAACCTGTTCAGAACAACAAGAATTACAAAAACCATCCAGGACTGAATTGAGTATAGGGAAAAGTGAAAAGAATGTAGATCTGCTTCAGAAAATAATAAGAAATGCTTACAGAATGTATGAGGAAGGTATAACAGATACTTTCATGTGGTATTTGTAGTAAGAGATTGGTGTGGGTACAATACAGCTGAATTTCCTAAAACGTTTCATAGTCTTGAAAATAGTTTTAGCAGGGTATCTGGCAGAAATGGCATGTTTGGGGAGCTCATGGACACCAAACCCCTTAATTAAACTAATAGAAAACGTTTATAGGAAGTTCTAAATTGCAATTAGAGAAGAAGCTGATAGAATGGATTTCTCTGATCACAGGAATTGGACAAGCCAGGTTGCTGATACTGCCTTTGTTTGCTTTAGGGTTGGCTTTGAATTAAAAGATGGGGGGGGATGATGGGCAGGAAAAATCATATTGTGTGAGAAAACAGTGGAAAACGTTAGCTTCCCAGAGGATATTAATCTTATGGCTTCATTAAGGAACCATCAGAGGTTCCTCGGAGAAACTAAGACCAATAAGCAGAAATCCAGACTGAGGCTCAGCATACAGAGATAAGGAATGAAGTCTGAGACAACTTAAAAGGGACTGTTAAAAGACAGTTTGAGGAATTTAAGATAACTGTTCTTTTGCTTTTACCTCTTGTTTGATAGTAGTGCTATTTCTTCTTACCAAACTGAGTCTCTTGCTTCAGTAAAATTATCTTCAATATAAACGTTTTAAAAAGGGAATGTGTGGGAAGTAGCACCCTGGAAAGATATATGCGGAGCTTTCATACTTAATCTAGTGGATCTAAGCATTTCTTAAGCAATCTGGAGAGGCCAACTTGGTTGAGAGTGCTCTTACAACTGATGGCTAAGATATTGCTACTAATTCATGACAAGTTTGAAGGCAGTTGTATGTGTTTGAATGTTCTCAGTGATGCAGATGTCAAGTTCTTTTCCCTCTTCTTGTATCTAAAGAATAATTTGGAAATTTCCTAAACCCCTTAGATCTGTGTAAATGATAGTCAAGTGCCCACTTTGCTTCTACCATGTGTAATCTGGGAGACTGTGGGGTTTTAATGTTTTGATTTAAATGAAAGTTGGAAACAATTGTAAAAAGGGCTTTGGTTGATTATACATAACTTTCTTACCCTTCTGGAATGCCGTAGTTGAAAAAGCATGTAGAACATGCTTAATGCTCTGTGTTACATAGTGTTGCCAAAGCAAACACAAGCTTAATAAAGCAATACTGTACATTGCAGCAGGAATGCTGCAAAAAAGTTCAACCAGGGAGCTCCCTGGCCTAGTGAGTACTATGTTGATATGGAACCTTTAATTGCAGGCAAGAAAAAAATGAAAATGATTTCTCTGATTTATTGAATTATTGTACCTGCCAACTGAGGCGCAGGAAGGACCCAGCTCTCCTAGGAAGCAATAGAATTATGCTTGTTTAACAAAGATTTTATTTGCTTTTTAATTATTTTAATACTTTAAAGAAATCCGTCATATGAAATTTTTTAATTTTCACTTTTAGACTGTTGAGCTGGCACATAAAGAAAACCTTGTTCTTACGAGATGCTTTGAAAATTATTCAAAGACAACAATGCTTTTAGAAACTTTTTATAAGTTTTAAAAGAATGTAACAATAGTAATGTAATTGCAGTGATGGATTGATACACACCTGCTTTGTTAGGAAGAATTGTTACTTTAGTCCAATTCCGTAATTACCTTAATGTTGATATAGCTGCAGCTTTGTATTTTTTTAAATAATAGCATGTAATAGGGGGGAAAAAAAGCCATGAAAATAATAGTTGTTCATAAGCTGTTACTACTTTTTTTTATTTTTTTAACTGACAGTGAGGTACAGAAGTCTGCTAGGCAGAAGCATGCCAAACTTATTTTTATCATTATTGCTCTTCTTGCTGTTTATTACAATAATGTACTTTAAATTTACAGTCTTGAGCCATCACTGGTATCTAAGACTATATGTGTAGCTATATATACCTAATTATTTGTGGAAGGTATTAGTATTATAAATACAGCTTATCTTTGTTATGAGAGTGGCATTAATAACAGAATTTCATAAATGCCAACATATAGTACGATAATTTCAAGACTCTCTGAAAATATGGTGTATTGTAGCTAAAGATGTTCACAAATGCATGTTGTGTGTGTGGATGGGGAGGGGGAGGAGGGCTGTTTTGTGCTTAGAATGCTTTCTGATGCATAAATATTAGCATTAAATAATTTTGAATACCTTGTTTCCTAAAAAGATTAGTAGCTCTTCTCTATGTGATAAATTGCACAAGAGTTATTGTTCACACCAGTCTTCATACTGTATTATTCTGTGTAGCTTTAAATAACCAAGTCCAAATTATGCTCAGCAAGCTGTTGGGAAAGCTTGGAGGAATCTCAGAGCTGAAGGGCCAATTTGTGCCCTGACTTACATCCTGTGCAAATGCACTGACTCCATGCTGGCTGTAAAAGACATAAGGTGCTAAAGGATTTAATCTGTAGCATTTATTTTTGACTTAGCTTGGTTCTATTTTTTTCCATTTTGTATTTACTTATGAGTCCATCGTGATGTAGATGAACATTGTGCTTATGTATTGCTGGTTGGTAGACAGCAGCATTTTGCCCTCTTCTACTTGGCATCTCAAATTTTACATGAAACTCTTGTTAAAAAAAGAAATCTACATGCTTGTTTACCAAAACCCTACTTTCTATTGGATCACATTTGGAATCACAAACTTTGCACTTGTAAATATTGCACAAAAATGTATATCCTTTGTATAAAATATACTTGTTATCTCTTTGTCACCACATATTTGTTTCCTTAAGTCGATAAGTACATGCCAGTTCTTTTTTTCCTGCCTCTAGATCGTCTCATCTCAGTGAGTCTTTTTGCAGTCCATATTGCTCTGATCTCAGAAGAGATACCGCTTGCAGTTCTGCATGTAGAATTATAGGCACTGGGGAGATGGGCTGTGTAAATGTGGCTTCACCAAATTTGGTTTGAATCATCAAAGATCCAGCCAGCTATTGCATTCCAAAGCATCCAGTGTGTCATTTTGCCTGATTTTATATTTATCCTTTTCTTCTAATTGTCTAGGAGTGACTTCTTATGCTAGAAAATAGAGAGGCTGAAATAAGGGTTCTTTGGAAATATCAGTCATCTTGTACTTGGGTATTTTCATCGGATTTTGTTCCCTGATGACTTCTGCAGCAAGAAAGCCTCAACTTCTGGGTATTGTTAAGTGATTGGCAGAATGACAAAAGCAAAGACATTCAGGCATAGACCTAGTATTAATTCAAGCTGTGCAAATAATTTAACACACCAAGTGAAAGAGGTGAACTGAGCAGTTTCCACTGAGTTTAAGGACAAGGTGAAGAATTCCACTTTCTTAATGACCTTAGGAAAAAAAAAGTATTTTGTAAGACTATCCATCTTCCAGTAATTAGACCAAAGTCTGCTTAATAAGGAGAGTGTAAGGCCAGATACTGCATTTGCCTTTTTTGCTGTCCCACCATATACCTTGTGTATCTTTTCTGATCAGGTAGTCCCACTGAAATAGGTGGGGCTATTGTTTTAGCATGTGGCAGTTCATCATGTGGGAGGGGACTTTATGAACAGGTCCTCCCGAATTATTCTTTTATTAGACTACTTTCTGTACTGCCAAATGCTGATAATCCACTTCACCATTGATTAATACAAGGAAAATACTAATAATTTCAGTGGGAAAACCAAAAACCACATTATGTGTAATTACTGTCTAGTCCACGTTGTGGTCCTCCTGCATTGTTATTTTTGAGTGAGGAGGATGCTCACCCCTACTCAGTTGCTAAGCTAGGAAAAAATCTTAGCTGACTGGATAGTAGAAGAGAGTGAACTATGCTACTATTCAGTGCTCGCTACAGTCTGTTTTCATAACAGTTTAATTTGGCAGCAATTGAATTAGAGAAGCTGGTTTAGAGTGACAAGAATCAGAAAATAAATGCAATTTTCTGGTGATTAGTGATTTCAGCAGTAACTGCCTTAGAAAACCTTGTTGACTTTAACAATTCTCTTCAGTCGGGGTTATTGTGTAAGCCTGGTTTGGCTCTTCTGCCATTTTGTGTTTTCTGGGCATTCAGTCACAAGTTTGAATAACAGAGATTTTGGCAAAAATATAACCTTTTTAAATGTTCACTGAGCCTGCAAATACAATGAGTAAAATTACTAGTAGGTATCATAGACTAATGAGAAAAATTAACGTGGGTCAAACATAGCTATGGTTAACTTCTGCAACTTGCCTAAGACATAAATACAGTCTTTCACTAAGTGATTGGGAATATTGTAATGTCCACTTGAAATCTGATTCAAACTATAATGTGCAAAAACACTTCAAAAAGGGCAGTAACCTTGGTCAGTCACATTATAGCAAAGCAGGTGAAAACAAGAGCTTTGTGCTTTCAGATCAGGATCTCTTTTCACCACTGTAATAGAATTTCCAATGCACTTCCACAGAAAAGGAAAAGACTGTCTTCATATGCCTTATCTCTACCAAACCCATGAGGTTTGTCTCCTAGGATTCCTCCTTAAGCGGCCTTTAGAAATTTTTGCATAACCCTGTCACATCTTCTACTCTAGTTGTTCTCTCATGGCCTTTACTACTCCAGACTGTTTTCTGCCTTCTCAAGAAGTTAGAGAAGAGGGTGTTGAGGAGAACTCTGCTGAGACTTTCTTCAGGTACAAGAAAGTTTTACCCTTTTGTAGGAAAGCCATCATAAAAGGAAGGAGGGTTGAAATCTTCAATTTGCCCCAGTTCCAACCCACTATTAATAAGTGACTTGGTTTTCTGTTTCCTTGTAGAAAGTTTTAGAAACTTACTCCTGTGCAAGCATAATTTTTGAAAAATCCTTTAAGGAAGCTATTAACTCTGCTGGCATATGGAGAATTTATAATTTCTGCAAGTGTTATATAGGAGACACACTCTCATGCGAGCATATGATGCATTTAACTTGTGTTATGAAATCTGCCTCTATATCTGGCAATGATTTAATATTTCCTGAGGTCTCTGTTTAAACTGTAACAGAACTCCCAAGCACAAACTGTCACTGAAGGGGAGCTAAAGTTATGGTATGTTATGCTTAGGTGAAAAATATTAACAGAATATTTTAATTGTTTAGGCAGACCAGACATAAAGCAATGATGTGTACATTTTCTAAAGTAGTCTTAGCATTTACTTTTGTATTACATACTGATGCTCAATCACTCCCTCTCTTCCCTGTCTCCCAAAGACATTGTCTGATGTGTTTCTAAAGTGCGTTTTGTCTCATGCAGATAACTGACACTGATTCTGCTGGCCCAACTATTTAACTTTTTTTTTTTTTTTTTTTAAACAATTAATTGCCAACTGCATGAGGAACTGTGGCTCTTCCTGCCCCCTCCACCCCCCCACCCCTTTCTTAAGAAAAACAATCTATTTCATATGATGGTTTTCACAAAGGATTGCAATCCTCTCAGCTGACCATCTCGCCTCTGCCCAGCTATCCCACTTGCACCTCTTTTAAAATAGGTGGTTATGAAGTGTTTTGCTCTTTTCCCTTTGGAGTTTGAAAAGAACATCCTGCGCATGGGGGTTATGGCTGACTTCCGCCCAAACAGGAGTGTAACATTGGTGACTGTTGAAAATAAGGAAGGTTTTTTGTAGTGCCAATATACATGTATCTAAATTGCATACTCCCAACAATGTAGTTTCTTTGTAAGATAATATATGTGGTTAGAGTTTGTTTTGCTGGAACTGAACATCCATCTCTGATATTAGGGCATGATTGTTCAAGACTGTTTACAATACTGCCCTCTAAAGAAGCTTCATTTTAATTTGTCTGAATTAATTAAATGATAAAAGCAGCTCAAATAGTGTGTTTTCTGTCAGGAAGCACTTATGTAGGCTTGCTACTGAGTTGATAGAATCATAGAATGTTTTGGAAGGGACCCCTAGAGGCCATCTAGTCCAGCCCCCAAGTTATCAGGGGTTTGAATTATTTCTGTAAAAGTTTTTATAAATTCTGTAAATTTATATAAATTTCCTTTCAAACTTGGGGTTTGTATGCCAAGCTTTAAAATTAGAAAGTGAATTTTTGTACTCCTGTTATAATGGGAAGGTTGACCTTAATTATTGTCACATGAATGACTTAAATGATATAGGAAAAATTAAGTAAATAATGAAATTATAAAATTATATTCTATTCTATTAAGTCCTTAGAAAACTAGCATCGTAACTTAAAAAAAATGCATCTAATAAAGATGTTTACAGTTAGTTATGTTGATTCTTTGCCACCTTCCTTTCTCCTCCTTTTAAAAAAAACTTCCACACAAAACACTGTTTTAGGTGAATACTATTTCTGTCATATTATTTTTATCCAAGACAAACACTCAGTGCCTAGACTTTTAAACAAGTGCTTTACCCTTGAAAATTAAAATAAAATATTTTCATGTAATCAGTAAATTTTGTTATGAAACTTCACAGCAGCTATATTAAACGATAAGAATAACTACTATTTTGAAATTCTGAACATCTTATAATTAGACCAGCCTTTAAGAAATATTCAGAGTTAAGGCACATTAGAATGTATTCCACAACATGGAGACAGCCCTGACAAAGAAACATTATTCTTAGATTTACAATTAATTACCCTTATGTCTATACCTTGCATTCAATTTGCATATCTTAAAAGTGCTGTAAATTTCATAGCACTCCCTTGTTATTTAAGATCATTTCGCTTTAGTAAAAGTTTCTGCAGTGATAACTTTCTCTTGATTATGTAGTTGTGAGGTCAATAAATCTGGCTTTACTTTGCTCTACAATGTTATAATTTTTCTTTTTTGTGTGTGTTTTTCATTATTTTGCTCCTTGTTCCTCCTGCCCTCTCATTTATAATCCCCTGAAGAACCAGTAGATAGAGAAGTCTGGCTAGAAGACGAAGTGAGTGGTCAGATTCTCAGATGTTATCTTTTTCCCAGAACGCACTGGTACTGGGTGTCTGACATGTTCTATACATCTTTCTGGTGTCAACCTCATTAAACAAATACAACTTGATGTATAGCTCTCAAGAAATGAAATTTTCATGCAATGAATTTGCTCTATTCCAGCTTGTGTCCTTCCTTTTTCTTCCTCTTTCTTTTCAACTTCAGGAGTAATTTTGTACGTTCTTGACTTCTAGCATAATTTTACATGGTGACTATTCATAATTTTGTACCCTGAAATTTGTCAGTGTTTTTCTGGTATTTAAAGAAATATCCTTGTCTTAAGCTCCCAACTTAACATTTCCTACTTTCTAAAGAAGGAATCATTACCACTAGATAAGATGTGATATACCTTTCAGAATGTGGTTTGGTATATTTACTTTGGTCAGATACGTATGTGGATTTTCTCTAAATATTGGACATATCTGTTGCAACACTCTTGTTGTAAATGCCATAGGCTTCTATGGGTAATTATATATAAATGTGTTAGAACTGTGTTTTATGGTCTAATTCAAGGTTAACACAATATCCGGTAAGCCAGAAGGACATTGAACACTTTGCCAGAATAGTAAATATTACTGTCATCCTTTTTTTTTTTTTCCCTTCAGCTTAAAAGAATTTTAAAAAGAAATATATTTTCAAGCTAAAATAAACCTTCTTTAACAAGACTATATATTATTTACAGAAAAATGCCACTAAACTCAATTAGTACTGGTCTCACCACTGGGTAGAATTGGAGTTGTTGAATTTTTTTTTTTAATGTAGTTCATTGAAGTCATTTACTGAATCTGGGGCAATATTCTATTTTTAATCAAGTTTAAAAGTATAATGTATGAGAAAACAGCAACACACACTGTATAGATTTTTGTAGATGCACTGCTGTAAAAAATACACAGACAAATGCATTAAGTTTATGCTCATCTTTTCTTTTACTAAGAAAAATTGTTTGGATGTTATTTTAAACAGGTAATTCCTTATTGCTACCCCTCTGTATTATTAACTGGGAGCTTATTAGAGTTATTTTAAAAGTTATCATTACAGTATTTTTCATTTACTCTTTTACTGTATAACACTTATTTAAAAGTAGTTTTCTGGTTAACAGCAGCCATCCAAAGCATTGTCTGATGCTCAAAATCAGAAATAATAAAACAATGGAAAGGAGACATATTATATTAAAATAATGACTGGCCATACTTCATATATTAAACAAAAAGTCAGAATATGGAACTTTTAAATGCTTTCTTCCTGAGCGATCCAATCATTGTGAACTTTAAGGTGAGTATATATGTTTTTAAAATGAAAGAATCTGTGGGTTTTTTTTCCCTTGGGACATGATCTTGAAGTTATGGGAAAGAACAGGGTGCAAGATTTAACAAATATATTCATCTCTGTTTCTGAAGTTCTCTCAGACCTTTTAATATATAGTTTTAAAGATCTAAAGCAACTACATTTATCCTGATTTTTATGGGCCTGATACAAGCAAGTGTTGAATATGGCACTGTTTTATTTGATTATAATATAACATTTCTATTAAAATGATTTTTAAAAACCTTCCCAAAATTCCAATAACACTATTTCAAGGAATATAACATGGTAGTGGAGATTAGCTAGCCCTAGAATACCTTGGCAAAAGTGTTCAAGTAGCAAGAGTTTTTTCTAGTCTTATGTCCTATATACATCTGTTAAATTACTCAGAGATCTCATTAAATAAAGCTAATGTATTAAAACAGTAGGGAGAGACAGTATATCATTGTAACTGTTAGAAAGAGCCATTCTGGCAAGGAGGGAGCCAAGAAGGCTAGGTGTATGCTGGTCAGTGTAGATGTTTCTAGGCCATAAATCTTGGCCCTTTCCTGCCTAGTTATTGTGTATTTCTTTAGGTGAGAGATTGATTGTAGCAATGGAAGATGAATTTGCCCATAGACCCTTTCTTTTTTTTTCCTTATACTCCTGATGCCTCGCCAAGGTGATAATGCTTTTTTTCCTGCAATCATTTGTTTCAGATTAAAAGCATGAAACTGCATGGAGAAACACAAGAAAGCTTGTCTCTGCAGTCAGGCAAAGATGAGGGCATGAAGATGTATAACTGTCCCAGCTGGGAGAAGAGCACAGTTTACCCCCTCAGGATTTGTAACAGGTTTGTCTGAAGGAGAATGAAGCAGGGTTACATTTGAGAAAGAACCCCGGCATTTCTTCATTGTGCATTTTGAGCATGGTATTTTTATTTTTTTAAGTATTGCTGAGTTGTTCAGCAGTGCTACTAAAATATTCCTTACCTGTCTATTTACAGCTGAGCAAATTGTGTAAGAACTGCACCCCTCTGTCCGTCCTGTTGTTGTCCATCCGTCTGTCCCTCGTCC
>CM067088.1:35081245-35146245 GCA_034008185.1 Gorsachius magnificus | reverse complement strand
AATCTGTTCATGGATAAGTCTTGTTCTCTGGTTCCATAACCATCAATGAGAAACAGCAATGAAATCCCAAGACTGATCTCAGCTGCAGACCCAGCAGAGCTGCCACTAATAAGTGGTGAATATGGCATTCCCTACTTTATATCCAATGCCTTTGGAGTTTTTAAAATGAGGTGGAGATCTGTTTTTCAAAGCTATGTAAAACGTGTATGTAGCATTGTAGTTCTGCTAGTGCTGGGAAGAGTCACAGTTAGGGAGCTGTCAATCAAAACTACATCATTCAAAAGTTTTGAATAAATAACTGGTGTGTGAATCCTGCATCCTCAGCTGACCTAGATGTAATTATGTCAATGCTGTGTACTTTTAAATGCTTCTTTTTCTTTGTCATCAACATATTTAATCTATTTCTTTTTAATTGACTGAAAAATGTGATTTCCCTATCTTTTTCTTCTTTGTTTTATAGGGATGTAAGCTGTCTGGCTTTCTTGCTCTTCTAGCATTAGAAAAACTCTGCACCTAGAAATTCTAGGTTTTCTTTTACAGAACCCACGAACAAGTTATGTGTAAATGAAAAAAATACAGCACTTCAGTTGTCCAAGAAAACCAGCATTGTTATACAGAAGAAAACTAACGAATCTTGCTTTCTACGTGCTGGTAGAATACGTGAGTTCTGCTGACCTCACATCGCTCTCAGTTTAGGAGGCTATGAGGGCAGAAAACTGTTCCCAAACTTCCCACTGAAGGTGTATTGTCTTGCAGCATACACAGCTATTTTGGCTATTGATGGGGACACACTGCTGATTCCATATCCGTAAAATCTGGAGAGAATTCAGGGCACACAGACTGGTTTTCCTTCAGCCAAGATGAAAAAGCCTGAATTCTATCCTCCAGATTGGAAGATTAAGAGGTGCTTAGCTGCCCAGATTGCATTCCCACTTCTATGCACAAAATTTGGCCTTACTATATTTATGTATCATTTTAAAACAGGGAGAAATTAATGCAGTTTCTAAAATATTGTCCATTAAGGATGCATATGAAGACAAGTTCTACAAAATTTTGGAAATTAATATATTTGCAAATAAGTATGGTTTCGCAGTCGAACATGTTAATACTCATAAAACAAATTCAGGAGAAGTTGTATCCCTTCAGTGAGTATTCTTACTTTACCATATTATTATCGTACCATGTCCAGCTCATATGGGCACTGTTTTGGTATGATCCATAAAAAGGCAGGAGCCCTTTTCCATAATGGGGGTTGTTCCCCATATTTGTGACATAGACGATGCCGGTTGCTTAACGTGGTATCTTCTCACAATGTCCTGGTCACTGTTAAACTATGTTTCTGTATTGTTTTTTTTTCTTGGTTACAGGGAAATGTAGCGAGCCCCTAAACTGGTAGCCAGCTTTCGAAGGAAAGCAGAGCTTCCCTTTAGTTGTGATTAATATGTTATTGTTGCTTATGGTGCAAATAAGGGCGATGTCATGTGATCTTATTGGAAACAATTAGTCTTGCTCTTAACTATTTCAACCACTTGTTAGAATTTTTCTCCTTAAGCCTTTCAGTGTGGTTTACAGGCAGTGGGGACCACCAGTATGCATTTGTATGGGACTTTTCTCTGATTAGAAAGTAATGAAGAATATAGAAAAAAATCTGAATTATTAAATATTAATTAAATAAGATGTCAGATCGTAGGATAATTCAGGTGGGAAGGGACCTCAGGAGGTCATCGAGGCCAACACCCAGCTCAAGCCGTTACTTCATTTTTTATGACTGGCCTAATTTAAGCACTCCTGGAACTTGTCTAAAATGCTGAACCTGGTTCTAACTCTACATTCATTGAAACTATGGAGGTTTACCACTGAGACCAGGGTTCAACTTAATGGTAAGCACTTCTCAAATGTCTGTCTGCAATCTGCCTTTGAAGGTTGCATTCAGTATATTCTTGCTGTAACCTTAGAAGATTCTTTTCTTGGGTATGGATACAGCAAAGAGAGACTTGTCTCTTCACTCAGCTTTTAAAGCTTTAATTATATTTGACAACATTTTATACTGAGCTTGGCTCATTCTCTCACAAGGAGAAAGTATGCAAACTTTACATGGAAGGAGGCAGAAAATTCTGGCTACATTTGTTTGCTATAGCAAAAGCCAATTCAGTAAAAGGCAAGCCTTATACTTATTTTGTTGAAACTTGAACAGAAAAAATATGTCTAGTGCCCAGTATGGAATTTTGGTTCAAAATGTCAAAGAAAAATGCAGAACCAACTGCAGTTTGAGGCCCTGAGTATTTATGTGGATATTGCCTATTTGGGTTTCTCATCTTGTTTTCTTGTTCACCTCCACAGCGTCTCCCTCAGCCTCAGAAATTCAGCTTTCTCCTGATGAAATATTTTTGAAATTTCAAATGTTTTGTGGCATGGAAAAAACATTTCATATTCATCTCTACCACAGCTAGATATGAAACATCATCTTATGTGGGCTAAAATCATGCTTCCAGAGAAGCAGCATGTAGCCATGCTTATTTGATGACCCCATATCATCCCTGGAATATAGCAGAGGAGACTGCTTAGAACATCGTGTGTTACTATCAAGTGAATTGCATAGTCCAGGCCCTGCACTGACACATTTCCATCCATCCCCTGCAATGCATACAGCAGGAGTATTCCATCTGCTTCTAATGAGGCATAGTGGGGGAGGAAATCTTATATATAAACAGCTCCCACATCTCTTATAGTTTTAGTGAAGAACATCTTTGCAACAGTATTTGTTTGTGGCAAAGATTTTTAGCTATTTGTTTATTATAATATTTGTGGATGTTGAACAGAACAGATTAGCTAGCTCCTAAACCTGGCAAGCTCCTTGGCTGAAATCTTCCTGTACTTTGAGAGCCAGTTCCAGAGCACAAATTCTTGTTGTGGGGGTCTTGCCTATCTTTTTCAAGGTATAGATGATAATTTTCTATGTACCTATTCTATTATAGGGGTGATGCAATTTTAGCTAGATTTAACTCTAAACAAAGACCAAGCTGTTCTTTATTTAATTGCCATTGTAAACAAGTTATAGCAAAATACAAATGGAGGATGAAACAAAGGAACAAACCCCATCACTTTGTATAGGCTTTCTTTTTAAATGTAGGCTTCTTTGTACAATAGAGCACTACAATGTTTTTTGGAGGGAAATAATTTACTGTGATGTGTATGAAATGGAATTTTGATAGACAGAATAAGCTGCAATCCAGTTCTAAACTATAGATTTTCAAGCAGATTGATGCAACAAATTGTTAGCAAATAGCAGTTTGCAATTTGATGCTAATTAGACATAAGGCAAATATGTGCCATGACAAATTAGCAGCAAACCATACTGAAAAGGATTAGCAAGAGCTGGCACAGAGACTGCTCGATTTTGCATACTTCCTTGTCTTAGTCTAGGAGGTCTGAGCCAGTTTTCCTTCTCTGTAAATAGGAAACCAGAGCAGAGATCACAGGCATGCTAGAATGCCTTTAATTGCATATTTGAAATGTTTTAACTCTCTCTTAATCCCATGGAGGCTTTTCTCCATACCACCAGCTTTATTACCCTGGGAGATGATCAAGTACTTTATTCATTTAATATTATAACTAAATACATTATGAGGTAAGTAACTCACAGGGTTATTTACTTAAGCGAGTCTATTGTACTTCTAGATGTAAGAAAAAGCCCCATTCTTATTCAGAACACCTTTGCTTAACTTCCTGCAAATGTGTTTTTCAGCAGATTTAATTATTCATTTCATTAATAAATTAATTTTTGCTAGAGGATTATCACATTTCTTTATTGATGTGCACAATGCCCTTGTAGTGTTTAGTCTAGATCAAACTCAACATGATATCCAGAAGTGATAATGCAGTTGTGTTTTCAAACCAGAGTGAAGCAGGCAGGTAATTTTTAACCCCCTTCTTCAGATATACGCCTGAATGCGAACATAGCTGTAAATATGACTTGAGATCTAAAGCAAACTGCTCTTGCATCTCTGAAGTGCAAGATCAAGAATTGCTGTTAAGATCAAAAATGCTAAACAAAAACCACAGTAAAAATACCTCGTTATTAAATTTAAGCAGCTTATTCTTTCTTTATGTGGTTGGTTGTCTGTCTGTTTATTTTTTCAAGCTAAGAGTTTCTGAGGTAAGCCACCACTTCCTGCAAGCTTTCAATTCATATTTGCCGATGTGTACTTTGTCAGTTTGGATATGTAAAATGACATGTTTGTACTTCAAGGAATCATTGGGTATATGAGAAGTTCTTAAATACGGTTTCTCTTTCTAAATCTGAGTTTCTAGGGCATACAAAATATTTAACTTATTAGCTGATGTAAGATGATTGGTTGTGTAAAAATATATATATATTTTACATTCCAAACATTCCTCTGTCCATATATGGATCAAAAAATTGTTAGAAATAGTTCAAAGGTGCTAAAACATTATGTGGTTAGATGTACACACACATTTTGGTTAGCCAAATAAATGAAGTGGGAAAATAAAAGGATATTATGCACAAAAGATACTTAACTTCTTTCATAAGTCTTTGAGAGAATTCCTCAGACAATTTAAACCATGATCAATACCAAGTTTTGCCACAGTGCTGTCTTCACATATAAACAGTATGATATCACACTATTTAAGGATTTACAAAAAGGCGATGAAAGAAGTTGTGCTGTTTAAAAAAAAAGGGAAAAAAAAGAAAACCCCAAGCTTTTCTTACAATTTCTGAAGGCATTTTTATATTATTCACATAAAGGGCACTGTCCTGTAAAAGCTTCTGTGTGCACTGAGGCCTGGAGGAGGTCTTACTAGTACTGCCATGTTGTCTCTCACCGTGAATGTTTGCCTGCTCCTTTTGCCCAT
Organism: Gorsachius magnificus; assembly: GCA_034008185.1. Lineage (NCBI taxonomy): Eukaryota > Metazoa > Chordata > Aves > Pelecaniformes > Ardeidae > Gorsachius > Gorsachius magnificus. The sequence continues at coordinate 35,141,370 of CM067088.1, read as the reverse complement.
TTTTTTTTTGCCCACTTGCCACTTCACATCTGAAATTCAGGCAATGATCTTAATGCTGGTGCAAAAATATTAGAAAAGTTAATTGATTGCCCTCCTGGCACAAAGATGTATTTCCTTTTATTGTCCATCAAGTATACTGGTGGTGTGTTCTTGGTAGGCAGTTATTTACGTATATTGAAAGAGCGTAGGAACACATCAGTTGGCAAATTTAGACTAAAAATAGAGCTAGTTGAAAGGGATATGTTAAGAATTTTAGGATTAAATGCAGTGTCTAGATGGTTGTAATTTCCTGAGAAATTCAATTCTAGTAAAATCTTTGCATATGGTACCTTCCCTCACAAAATCATCAGAAATTTTCTGCCTGTAATGTAGCTCCAAAATGCTCTCACTGCTCAGTTCTATGACAGCTTTTCTGACAGTGCCTAAGCAGATTTTACATATTCATGTAGAAACACTGTCAACCCAGATATTGCCTCTGTGAGCTTTGCTTATCCTTGCTGCAGCGGTGGTGCTGGCGAATCTTTATGCTAGAGTACAGATGTTTCAATACACCCCTTCTGTTTTGATAACGTGGCTGGGTATAGACACTCTCACTCTTCTGATGAGCTTTGTTATGGCCATTAGGGTGACTCCAGTGTACCTGGCTCATTCAGCACCTACTGACTGGAAAACTGATTTAGAACACGTTGAGAATCTCCCCTGAACCAGCCACCACTTCATAGCCATGTTCCAGTTTTAGGCCTTCTTCACCCTCTGTAGCTGGGGGGTTGCTTTTTTGGGGGACTGGGCTTGAATTTTTGCTCTCTCCTGGTTTCTCCCAAGTGGCTTTGGGAATATAAAGTGGTTGTGAATTTTTTTGAATGTAAATTTGCTTCTAGATAAGTAGTAAATTTTCAGGGGGAGGGAAATAAATACTTGATGAAAATAAAACCTACATACATTTCTTAAACTGATGGAAAACCACAAAAAACCAAACACTTGGTGGAAAACCACTTCTTTTGTGGTTTTGTGCATTTCATCCATCTTGGGAAAAGATAGTAGATGTTAGATCCTGATAAAGCATGCATATTTTTTGACAAATGTATTCTCTCTGTTTAGATCATGGGTTTAATAAGATACATTGTCCCCAGGAAAATGTGTGCACTCATGGACACCTCATTGACATCGCTGCAGAGAGGTAAGTCCAAAAAGGCCAGATTTTCAAAACACTTATTTGAGATTTTGCAGGCAAATTTTGTATTTTTGAATCCATGTAAATTGGCATTTGCATGACGGACTGTGGCTTACTGTACACTTACCTAAGTTATTTACACACTTGTGCAGATGTGAATGACAAATGCAGATGTGCTACAAATTTGACTTCAAAAGTCCTATTTGTTTCTGTTGCATCATGTGGGGATGAGAATGCTGATGTGTTGCCTACTGTGTGCCCTGGTTAAGAATACGTTTGACAGTTTTACTTTCAAATCAGTCCAGTTATACTTATCAATATTATTAGTGTTTATAAGACACTACTACAGACTCTACGATATAGTCTGACACTTTTCCCAGAAATTGAAATATTTAAGGTTGTCTGGAGACTCTGGAATGCCCATGTAATCATGAAACATTTATTGTCTTTACCTGCGTATCTAAAATTCATCAACGAATAAAAACAGAGAGGGGAATCTTTAAAAAAAAAAATAAACCAAAATATTATCCTGTGGTAATTTATAGTTGCTTGCTTTTATCTATTTAAGATGCTTGAATTCATTTTGTTAGCAAATTTCTCTTGACAAGTACACCTATTTATTATTACTAAGCATCCTTTTTAGGAATGTCTGAAATGACACATGTATTGTTTTAAATAAGATCATAGAGTTAATTTTTAACCACACAAGCAAACACTAACAATGGAGTGAACATAATTAATAGTTTTATGCCATTCGTCAGGATCATTTTATTTTCTGTCAGCATATGCCAAATGCAAAAATGCTTTGACTTCAATTAAAAATTTTAAACAAAATTAAACCTGTTGTCATTGAGAGCATAGAACATATGTACTACTAGGTATTGCGTGCACTCCTGAATATTTGCATGTCTGCAAGCATGGATGTACCAGTGGGAGAGCAGGGGTACATGAGAACTTTGCCACTTGGTTAGCAAAGGATAATGTAACAGCTGTTCCTGCGTCCGCCCCTTTACAGTGAGGCAGCATCCCTCTGTCCCCAGATATATATTTCATTCTCCCCTAAAAAGAGACTTAAAGAAATAGCACCACATATATATTTTGCATTTTATTGAGACATTATGATTCCCGAAGAAATAATTCTATTATTCTTTGTGTTTTTTTCATGGCTTGGTTTTTTTTTTAATTTTATTTTATTTTTATTTTTTAGAAAATAATGGCATTGTGTTTCATGATATCAATATTATTCCAGTCTCACTAGACAGGACCTGCTGTCTTACTGTCATAGCAAAGGATATTTTAAACACCAGAGACATGTTTCATCCTGAATTTTTGGCTGGTCAGTGTTTGAGTGTGGCTACAAGTGCCACCTCATCAATTTGAAACTAAAAGCATAACCTAGAGGGAAAAAGTGGTATGTGTTGTCTTAAGCTCCTATTTACTAAAACACTTAAGTGCTTATTTAACTTTAAACATGCCTGAACCATATTAATTCCTTATTAATTGCTGATTTTTTAATTTTAGTGGATTTATTAAATTGAAGACTTAAGAAATTGCAAGCCCCCATAGGATGATAGGACTAAGTAAGATCCATACTGAATAACTCAACTAGTTCACCTAAGGGCTCACAGCTCCCTGTTTACTTAGGCACACACTAACAGGCATATTTGCTATGTAGTGTACTGCAGTGTATGTTAGAAATCTCAGACTATCTGCAAACAACCTGGCACCTTTGACGTACTACAGTGCAGTTCCATGCAAGACCCCCTAATGTCCCGAGAACTGCGTGCTCTGCATCAGGTACAGACTAATGGGGCTGTGTCAGTGTAGTCCTCCACTGTGCTCCACCACGAAATGCTAGGGATAGTATTACCAAGTTTTGTAGCATTAGTAAGACTTTGGAATAGAAATTATGTTCAGCTCCTTTGCCTACATTGCTTAATTCTGAAATTGATGGTTAGATAAGCAGCAGATGGTAGAGACTTTTGCAAACGCATAGTATATTCAAATTAACTTAAATATGCTTTATGTGACTGTGCCGTAAAACAGAATTGTAAACTGTAGATATGCACCTGTAGATACACAATGAGGACAATAACCTTTAGGTTTTTTTAGCTGTCAATTTTGCTTTTGTTCTCCGTTCCATTTCTGGAACAGAAACTCTTCATCAATTTGTGAATTTAGGTTTGGCAGAAACAGGGGAAAGGAGATTATCTGGTTGTAAACAATAATAAAAATTTACAAATACTTCTAAGAGGGCACATATAGAAGGAATAGGGAGATCATCATGAATGATACCCCTCAGGCTGCTGGAAATGTTTATGTTTACCAAGGAATGGGGAGCTGCAGAAAAAACAGCTTAATGAAATACATTTGGACCATTGGAAAAATAACAGAGAAAGGAGAACTGGATGGTAAAAGGTAAAGAGCATAGGTAAAAGTTAACAGAGGTCTTCCAGAGACTCAGGATTAATGATGATCTATTCCGTATATTTATTGGATTTATTTGTAATGTAAAGGGTAAAGTAAAGGCATGCAAGGAATGCAAAGTAAAAGGAACAAAAATATAGATAACAACAATTTTTGCTTAGTCAATTCTATAGGAGTCTCTGAGGAATTCTGGAGATCTAGCTGATTTAGGCAATTAAGGAGCAGAAATGTAAATATACTCAGTTTTGACAAACTTCCTGCAATGTAAATTGTATAGAAATATTTGCAGTATTCATAACCATTGATTGAATTGTAAATTAGCTATAACTAGTTGATAGAAAGAACTTCAGTGAAATTCAGATCCTACTGAATTCTCCGGGAGTTTTGCCATTTCTTTCATTGGGGATAGGGTTTCCCTATGATCATCATTACTGTAGACAGCTCAATAGAAAAGGCTGCTCAGTTCACAGCGGTGGTCTTAGCAGCAAACAAAATGGTTGGATGAATAAAGAATGGGTTGGAAAATAATACTGAAAATATTATGATACCTATCAGTGATATTCTCTTGCCTTGAATACGCTGTTGAATTCATACCTTTCTTCTTCAAAATACATACATCATAAACAGAAAGGATACAGGAATAGTCATAAGAAGCTTAGTTTAAGTGAATGAGAAGACGAGAAAGATTTTATAGAAAAGGAGTGATTTACACAAGGTAAATATGATTTCTTTCTCAGCTTTGTCCCATAGTGCAAACAGATAGATGTGCAGACAAATTGAAAACTGATAAGGAGGAGGTTTTGATGTTTTGCAGAATGGGACTTACAGATGAAGAAAGTCTTCGGAGTGAAAAGTGTGGCAGGATTAAAAAACAAAACAAAATTAGACCTCCATGTTTGTAAGGCAATTCTCACAGATGCAATGAAATAAATTGGGGAAAACATGAGCTAACATTTATCCTATGACAAATTTTTCAATGAGTCTCCCTTTGGGATATTGGTGATTTTTGTTTTCTTTTCAACAAAGCCTGGAACCTGTTCGTTATGCGTGATAGGATGCTGAACATACTGCTGTGACTTGTATGACTTCTTACCTTCTCCTTACCTTACCTCCTTCTGACAGCATGGGGCTGTAATTTGGTACAGACTGGGAGAGAGAGAGACTGAGCCCAGCCTTGCAGAGCAGCATCGGGTGGCTGCGTCTTGCAATTCCTTGGTAGCAGAAAACCTCTGTCCTGTAAGAGGGAGGCCCTCCTGAGATAAGGAACTCTGTGGAACTCTCTGGGCTGTAGGAGGATTCTCATTGCCCCATCAGAGGTCAAGGAATCTTCAGCCTATGATGGAAAGCAGGATTTACACTCTTATGGTCATCTTCTGTGTTTGGGCAATAAATAAAGTCCTGAAGCAGAGACTATAGACTCTTCTGAACATTGATAATTCCCTAGGCTGGTAAATAAGTTCAGTATTTCAATCTTCTGTTTTAGCTTTTCAAGTAAAACACATTCTGATTTGGTATTTCAAGCAATGAATTGACTAATGCTTCTGCCACACAGTGTAGCAGAAGTTGGTTCATAATATCCAGATGCTGTCAATGAGCAATTTTTTTTTTCCCCACCAAGAGTGGCTTTCAGGCATTATTTTTTACGATACAGCACAGTTTCTTATACAAAACAGTAGAAACAGCTTAGAATAGCTGGAAATCCTAATGATTAGGGTGGTACACAGCTGAAGCAATAGTAGTGAAACAGCTCACTTACTGATTTGTTGCCAGGTAGCGAGCCAATTAGCTATGCTGGTTATTATTTACATTTCATGCTATATATCACTAAAATTGTGTTGTTGATTTATCATTTATATTGTTGTATTGTCAGCATAATTTATTCAGATCATGCTGAGATACCTGGGAAATTAAGTAATAAAGAGAATGGCATGGAATATGTCTGCATTCAGAGATATTTACTTTCCTTTTAATGAGAATGCATGTTCAGGTAAAACATAGATCATTTAGCTATTAAATTGTTTTTTAAACAAATCTGTTAAAAGTTTATACCTTGTATTTTCTATAATTAAAATGGCTTGGTTTTGATTCTAATCTGATTTTTACCATTAAAAGTCACATTTTACAGATTAGCTTAAATAGCATACCAAATAATTGTGCCAACTTAGTTGATTAGCGAGTTGCAGAAAGCCGTGCTAGTTAATATATTATTGAGGTATCCAATGTACTTTGTATTTGATGCTACTTAAATTTTTTGGCAAATACTAACGTATCTTTTTGTTGGAAATCCTTCATAATTGTTTGTATTTTTACCAAAAAAGAAAAAGAAAATTGAAAGAAAGTGTGTCTTTTACAAGATGCAAATATTTTGGTTCTATTCAGCTGACCAACAAAGGTGCCACGTTGGCTTTTAATGCTTTTTGTACTTTTTTTTTTCCTTAGAAGGGAATAGAACTTTTCTGAGGCCTTTTTATAGCTTCATTTTATAATCTCTTCCTTTTAATCATCCCATCTAGTCCTTTTAAAATCTTTTGATTGTCTAATAGGCTTACGTTTGTCCAATAAATTGACTCTAGTCAAGAATGTTTCTCTTGAAAATGTTCTATACAGAAAAAATGGCCTTGTAGTTGCGGTGGATGTGCTTTTCTATTATGACAGTGTTGTTTCTTCATAAATTTGTGAGAATTAACTTTCACATTAGGCAATAATTCAAAGGAAAGTGGAAGAGGATATTTTCCTTAAGCTATTAAAAACCTCTTATCTTTTTCAGTTACCTTTGCCTTTAGTTTCAATTTACTTTTGTTTTTAAGGATGGTTCTAACATGCACGTAGAATCACATAAAACACACTTTCCTCTAGTCTATCTCAGTACAGGAATCTTCTTAAAGTGACCTTTGCTTAAACAGCTCTATTGACTCCAGCACTTGAATTTTCTGCCAGTCCTGTGGCACACTTTTAAACTTTCACAAGGCTGCTTCTTCACTGTGACACACACCCCCACCCCCACCCCCACCCCCCGGGTACGTTCAGACCTGAGAAGCGAATAAACCCGCGGAGCAATCACCAGTAATCTTCGAACAACTGTCTTATTTTCTGTTTACTAGCTTTTAGTTAATAATTTTTGCATATATTTGGTATGCTGAAATTTTTATATGCCTTCATAAATCAAGGGAAAGAAAAGTTTGTTGAACTCAAAGGATACTGAAATACTGAAAGTGCATCTATTTCATTAAAAAGAATCTCTGATAGTCCTCTATGAATTTTGACATAAGATTGTGTGATCGGGGTGTATGATTTAGTGTTGTTTTGGTAGTAGGATGAATGAAAAATGTGAAGGAAAAAATGACTGTTGAGGTAGAAACCTTGCTGTAACATGGCTCAAACCTATTTGGATTAATCCTGTGCCTTTACAGTAAAGAAGTGTGAAAGAAAATTTAAATTATACCTGTCTCATTTCATTGCTTGTGGTAGAAGGAGACACATATTTTGTTTGCAATCTTGTATAACTAAAGTACAGCACTTGCTGGTAAGTAGGTGTAACAGCGTTCCCAGAAGCGGAAAACATAGATGCACGATGGTTTTTGTGGTGAGCTCTAAGTTAAATGGTGTTCGAGAGTCCAAGGTATGTGCAGTCAGGTGGATTATCTAGAGGCTGAAGACTTTTGTGCATTAAGAATTAGCAGACCTTTAGTAAAATATTTAACTTCGTGTTAATAAGCAAAGATACTTCTTTTGCTTATTAACAACTGTAGTTTAGTTTCAATCAGAAATTACTCATGAAATATGAGTGCACTTAAGGCATTATATTTTATGAAAATACCAAAATCTAAACTTGAGACAGACAGCACTGCACGATAAGAGTTTGGGAGCACATGTGTGTGTTTGTGTGTCCATGTGCAGAAGATGGAAATACCGCCTTTATTTTTGCCATAAGATATGTGAATCAGCTGGGAGTAAGTGATGCTCTACTATGCAAGTTTACTGTGTGTCTGCTATGAAGATTTCAGGAGGACAGCAGGTTTTCTGCTTTCCACATTTCTCCTGAAACCTCTGCATGTCATTACACAACTGAAACAGAATACATGATGGGCTGTAGGAAGATGTAGCATTATTCCATCTGTGAGAGAAAAAAGATCACTTAACTTGCTCTTAGCTGTGTTATTTGAGATTCACAAGATCTCTTCTCACTTGAATGATAAATGTCAAGTTCCCACAGAACCCATCCCTTATTCTCTTTAAATATAATGGAAAACACTTGTCCATGGCAGTTAGTGGTTTTTGTGTTTTAATGTTATAATATTGATGAAATTAAAGTTCTTTATTTTAATGTTATTTACTACAAAAGTCAATTGCTTAATCAAAAGCTGATTCCTTTAGGCAGAAAATACGCTTCCCCAAATTCCAGAGTTTTTTATTGTTTATCCTTTTGAACTTGGATAACTTATGTTCTATGTCTTAAACTTCACTAGTCTATCTCAGGATTTCGTTAATAATATTGGAACTATTTGCATGTTTCCGGACTTGTGTGCTCTTCTATGCCACTCGTATTAAGATGTGATATTGTATTGCTCCCAGTTTTCTTAACTGCAATGAATAGTCAGAGAGCATCTTGGAGAGCTGAATGACAGCTTTCTTTGATCAGATCTCTTCATCCTGCTGAAGTTACCAGTTGCTGGTGGTAAATGAGTGGATTATTTTGGTACCATGTTTCAATGTACATGTGGAAATAAGTACCTATTCTGTGAGACCAGCAAAATCTCTCTGTTTTTCAGGTTTCCATCAAAGTAGCTTGTTTATCACTAGCACCATGTTGGACATCTTTTTAGTAACTCTAGATGGACCATATCTGACATTCACCTAAGATGGTGGCCTGTGTCTTTTAACTAGGGGTTAACTACCTATTTGTATTATGAAATCAAATAAACAGTTGACAGAATATATCATGTTAAATTTATGCCAGTTTTATCTTGGCTTTTCTCTCCAAGAAAAGCCAGCTTTGTATGGATCTTTTGCAATCATACACTGTGATTTCATGTTCAGTTGATCTATATTAAAACTGGGTTGTTTGCCCAAAATTTCTGTACAAATAGTATGAAAACAAAAAAAATACTCAGAAATATCTAATTCCCTTTTAATCTCTTTATTCCCTTTTAATAATATTTTCTTTACCTAGTTCTTAACACGTGAATTTTAGTATCTTTGGTCTCCTGATCTGTGTTACATTAAGCCTACACAGTCTAGTGAGGAATACTCATTTGGAATGCAACAGTCAAAACAGAAGTTTATTTTGTGTTGAAATGAGAACTACTAAGGAGGTCATCAGAGCAGCTGTTTGAAGGAGAAGTGTCCTTTTATAAGCAGATTTGAGAAAGAAAGGTGTGAGATAAGAAGAATCATGGAAGAGATGGATAGGAGAAAGGGAAATTTAAAAGGGAAGTATGCAGATTACAGAAGAAAATAGGACGATAAGAAAGATAAGATTGTTTGGGTGGAGATCATGGTTTTCTCATGATTTATAGAGTTTTTCAAAATTCAAAGCAAAGCTGTGCCAGCTCACAGCTATCAATATCAACACATCTCTTATGAATCCAAAACAGAGAGGTTTATGAAGCTCTGGTATAAAGCAGATGGATGCATGGGCCTTCATTAGGCCCCATCCGCCTGCCATCCCTCCCTCCCTCCCCATTCTGAATATGTCTGAAGAATTCAAAAAGTTTCAAGCGCAATCATATTACAAGAGATAACATAATAAAGTCAAAGCTGAAGGAGAGTTTATCCTGTCCATGACTTCTTTTCACTTGCTAGTATGATTCAGGCCTGTATTTCTTGAATAAGGAGGAGTGGTAGCTCATGTCTCCTTTCTTTATGCTCCCAGCACTGTTGGCTCTTTTTTTTTTTCCTGTGCAGGATCTTTCCCTTGCATGTACACCTAGGACTGTACTAAACCAGATCTGTGTAGCTGATACTGAAATCTTAGGTCAAGACTCCTTCAGGAGAGAAGAAGAAATCTTATATTTCACTCTATAGTCTCTTAGGAAAAAAAGTTGGCATTAAATGTTGCTATCTAGTTGACTTCATTGCTTCCTCTCCTCTCTTTCCTATTCCTTCTTTAACAAGTGTAAAATAAAAGCGAGACTGAGTTTTAGGAGTAACTCAGGCATGGCTGGCTCATTTGCCAAATTCTGATTTACATAGCTACTGATTAACCAAAGGTTGGTCTTGTTGATATGCAGTAGTCTGAACTCTTCCCTCGAAGACTAGTGGAGCTCCAATGTCAAATAAGCATCTACTGGATCTGTGGGGATCAGTGGGGGCTTGTTCCCGTGTATTCAGGGCAGGGTCTTAATGGTGCTCTGAGAGTAAACGTCAACAAGGAGGTGTGAAATGTCTGGTTAAAGTTACTACGCTCAGTTACCCACTCTTCAGACACTTAGTATCTTAACCATTTATATTTGCTGTACTCTGAAAATACTGAAAAGTGTAGGACAATCACTGGAGGGTTAAATTAGGAAACACTGTATTATACTGTGTACTGTACTAGCTAGGTTTATCTCTTTATCATTTTGTTCTCATTCCAAGATGAAGTGGAAACTGGGCAGAGAAAGATTAATAGTCACCAAGCAGGGACACAGTGATTGGAGTGATGTTGCATATGTTATGTTGGTCCCAATTATTTTATTCAATAGCAGAATTTAATTGTATACCTGCATTTTGGAGAATTTTTCAATTTGTCATTCCTTGTGACTAGGTGAAAGTTGCTCATTTAGATCAACCCAAATCTTCTTTATCTGGGTAATTCTGCTTCCTGTTTAATTTCTGAAGACAAAGGAAAGATTGTGTTTGAGAATGAAATTAGTTGTACACAGTGATTTTTGCATTATTCTGTACTTGGCTATTGTTTACCACAGGTGAAAAGAAAGGCAAGGTAGGGGGGTGTAGACCTTAGCTTTATTAACTTAACTTACCTGGGAACCCTGGTTATCATATGATTTTAATTTTAATTGTGAATGTTTGATGCACGATCCAGTTGTTTCACAGGTTGCCATCAGCCCAGTGTTTGGCCCTTCTGCCCTCTTCTTGTAGAAGACGTTGAGGGCTAAGACATGGGATTTTGTCACTGTTAATTGAAATCCTTGATCCTATCCTTCAGCTTCTTTAAGGAATGGTTTCCCTTATGTCATCATCTGGTTGTAAAACCACTACTAAAGCAGCACCTGCACTAGATTATTTCATCACTTGCTCTTAGATACTGCTATTACTTAGTTTAGCAACCTCCTCCTTCACTGGGGAAGTGGATAAGCTATTACTTTCAAAAAAATGATTCAACATATATCTGCTTCCCAGTTGAAGAGATGTAGACTATTTTCCTGGAATAACTGAGAAAAATATTTTTGATAGGTAATTGCTGACCCACCCCCTTCCCAATTGGTGATTTATCTTCTGGTTTTGTCAACTCTGGTAACTCTGTTCTGCTCCCTGGTACAGGATCAGAGTTAAATTTAAAAACCTAACATATGAATAATATTTCCACTTGGAGGGAGATAATTTACCTCACATGGCTGCAAACCAGTTTAAGAAAGGAACAAACACAGTGCTACCATTCTGTTTCAAAAAATCACTTGCTAATCTGGAAACTTGGTCCCACTGGGTGAGGATCAAATGAACGATATTATACTTCTGCACTCAGCCTCACATGACCCGTTCACAAAATCCAGAGGGAAGGTACAAATAGGAAGTGTTTAGCATCTATGAATGGTTAGCTTATTCTGCCCAGCAGACTGATGTGCTCTGGATATAAACAAATCGGTCTCTACTTGATCTTCTGCAGCTTGTGCTCTTTGACTTCATCATAAATTCATTTTGTATTTTTATGGACAGTTCCCCTGACTGTGGAAAAGAAGTGGCATGGCATTAGCAGCCTTGGCACAATTTTATTTATTTTATTTTGCGTTAACTGTAAAATTCTATTTTTTCCCCCACTGCTGTAGTTCTAGGGCTCCTTTTATCATTTTGGTATTTAAGCCACCCTTGCATAATGTTTTCTTTTTGTCAAAACATCGGTGATCCTTTAACTTATCTGTGAAGGAGAAAGTGATTGCGTTACCATGTGCGTTTGATACTGCTACAGGGTCTTTCTCAAGTCTTATCACCACAAATTATGGGAAAAGCCCTTGGAATAAAAGTAGTCTTTAAAATTATGTGACTTCCTAGCAAGTACTCATGCTATAAAAACTGTTACAGAAAGAGTTTAGTTTTTGTAGTTTTCTGTCTTAACGTATCCTTCAGGAAAAGAATATCTTCACATCTCCTAATGGTGTGATAGCTTTCAAAGGTATTGTTGTCTGAACTGTTGATTAAACAAAATGGTGCTGATTGCAGCAGGGTGGCTAAACGTGGACAGAAGTAGCTATTGCAGCCTGCTCACTAAGAAGTAATTTATCAAAGTTTTATCTGATTTCAGAGACATTAGATTTATCAGTCACAGTTTATAAATGGCATGTCATCAGGATCAAACCGAAGCAATACCTTACTCGAGTGCTGCTGTAAAGCAAGTGTAAACATCTGTAGATGTACTGTGTCCTTGCACGAGGAGGTGTATCATGCAACATATAGTTATAGCAACCTTTAGTTATTTTAATTTAGTTCTAGAATTATTTTGTTGTTGTTGTTTTGGTGATTGAAGTGTGATTTCTGCTCCTCACCCAACCCAAAACTGTTTACAATTTCACTATTGGTGAGAAAAGCATAGCCATTTGGTGCAGCATATAGAAATAACTCCAGAGAAGTTGAAGGGCCAGCAGCTCCTTGCGTGCTGGGGGGGTGGCAGGGCAGGACTTCATGGCCAGGGCTCATACCACTGCCCCAGCCAGGGGAGCAGGGCAGCTGGGGGCAGCCCCGGCCCAGGGCATCAGGCATCTCCCTGGGGATGGGGACCAGCTGAGACCAGCCAGGATGTCAGCCTGCAGACAGGAGGGGGGAGTCAGGATCAGGCCCAGTGGGGGGAACTGGGTTCAGATACAGCCCAGGGATGGCCAGACAGGACCAGCGAGCCTCAGCACCCTGATGGCAGCTCTCTTTCCTGCTGAAATGAGCAGTTTATCCAGAGTGTTTCCAGACCATATCTATTTATCTGATGAGCAAAAAGTTAAAGGCATACCAAATAACACTACAAAATTTTCCAGCAAAATAGCTGATGCACATCCAGGAAAAGGATTTAAAAGAAGCCTGCCTGATCTGAGATATAAACCTGCTGCATATCCCAGCCTGAGTGAGAGTCTTGGGTTTGACGGTTTGGATGATGAAACCGTTTGAGATTCAAGTGCAATATGGAGGGAGTTTTATTAAACTTATAAAAATCTATTTGAGTCTAAATTAACCTTGGTGGTTCTTTAACCAGCCTAAGAGAAAAAGTGCTAAAACCCCAGAAAGACAGACACCACAACAACTCACTTGGGTTTGGGGGTATGTTCTAAAAATTTTAGCACCCGATTCTGTATTTGCAAACTTAAAGTGCAGATTGTTTATTAAGAGTGAGAAGATTGGTTTAGACCCTTGAAAGCATATACAACTTCTTTAAGTGATTATGAAGGTAAATCTTATTGTCTGGGGAAATGACTTCTGCACAGCTATTTCTTTTATTGCTGTGCTGAATGTGAAGACATTACTCAGTTTAATAAATCCTACTGTATCTCTCAGTCTGTGTAGGCCGATATAAATATCTCCAGTTATGTCATATTACCACCTTTGTACAGCTAATGTTACGTCTTGATGACTGGTGGCTGATAAATGCAAAACCTCATTTGGTTTGTGAGTGATTGAACACTAACACTGTTTAGATTTCTTAATATACTTGTATTAGCATGAATAAGTAATGAGCATGCCAGGCTTTTTTGAATATTTGATTGTATCTTTATAATGGATTTGTGTCTCTCTCTTTGTGCTAATGTCATTGTAACTTTGTTGGTGTCATAACTCCAAACCCTAGCAATCGATCTTTATCATAATATCTTAAGTCAATTACCCTCTCATGGCCAAATTACTGTGTCATAATACTTTTCTTATAAAAGTATTCTGCATATTGCATTTAGGATACAAATAGGTACTAATTCTATCTGCAGTATATTTATTTCCTCATTGTGGCTTCTACTGGTGTATTGATCAGTGATTTTTGTTGTACTGTCTCTATAAGCATACACGTACGCATACATGAAATATTAAAGCTTCTCTTAATCCTACTATTTATTAATAGATTAGCTGACCCTTAATACTCAAATTCAGCCATCTTTCATGTGCCCTAGACTTCTGCTACTTCTCAAAATTAAGCCCTAAAGTTTACAGTTTCTTGGAAACCATAATCCATCATTTTGGGTAGTGATTATTGTAGGAAGAAAGTATTTGTTTGTCAGAGACTTCTGGTTATTCTAATACCCTAAAAAAATTATGTACCTGCAGTACAGTAGATTTTCTTTCATCACCCTGCATCATGTTTACTGACTGACTCATTTAACAAGTGAAGGAATTGAAAGAAAGGTGGCTCTCTTGGTAGGAGTTTCTCAGTGGTTCCCAAATACGTGTTGCTTTTTCTATTAAAAGTACCTAATCAGGAGACAGCTAGACCAGCGATACTGGCATGGATGCGGTATTGTCTGGGGGTGCATTGTTCTGCCTCTGTGCTTCTGAAAATATGCTTCTGTTCTAAGGTGCCAAACCTACCTGAGTCACCCCAGCAGCAATGTTTTTGGTTATGGAAATTTCATAAACCTGTTATGTGGACTTCAGTTCATGACAGGCTTAAAACACTGCTGCTTCATGGCAGATGTTGGACCACTTATTCTGGAGATGCATAGTGGAAATCTGGTGTGTAGTGCTGCACAATTCCGTACTTTAACTGCCTTACTAGTACAGCTGAAACATGGATCCAGCTGCTGTATTTCATTACCTACTTTTATCAGAGGAACCAGTATGAGCTGGAATATAGGACTACCAAAGGTGGACCTGCCCCTCCCCTTTCTTTTGAAATCAGCTAGCCAAAATGCTTCCTATTTTTAAAGCTACATTAATCAAAATACGCTAATAATAATGTAAAACAAAACAGCTCTGTAACAAGGCACAACCGAATTGCTGAATGAGGGAAAAGCCCCAAAAAATGGGATTAAAATAAATTACTCCTGCCTTCCAGAGACTGGGAAAATGATGGTCCTATTTTCCTATTTTGCTTTTCAGTCCATTGGCTTAGTGGCGTCTGGATTAAAACAAACTTTACACAGTTCTCTCTGATTCCTAGAAAGTTTCTTTCTGTCTCAGCTCCAAGGCTTGGATCTGCTCCATGAAGCTGACAGACCCCTTCTTTTCTCTGGAAACTTCCGGCCTGGCTTTTGCTGCAACCTGTGCCCCTGCTATCCCTGCTGCTCCCGGGGGCCTGACGGGTTGAGCCCTCAGTCACTTCAAGGGCAGGAGCAAGCTTTCTCTCTTGCTTCTGCACAGGGTTCAATCTGATCACAGTGCAGTTGTCAGAACAACGTAATCACATAGTGTTCCACTTTGCTGCCCATCCACAGAACATCCTAAACATACCGTTTGCAGTCCTTGGGTAGTAAACTATGAAGAAATGCATCGGACTGTTCTCTTTGCCACAAACTGTTGCGCTGCAGGATGTGTAGCACATCTTGGTACGCTTTGTGTCCAAAAAAGAGGGCCTGGTGTGTTAATAATGGTGGGGTTTTTTTTTTTTTTTTTCATTATGTAATGCAGGAGAATGTTGTGATTAACAAAGGAGAACCCGAGCAAATGGCTTTTGTGCCCCAAAATATTGTCCGTCTACACTGAAGGGAGTAAAAATGCTTCCTGAGATTTTGGTCCTCGTTTTCCTTCTAGCTGCTTGTATTCTAGAAAGAAGTTATTGAGTGTACTTGCCAGAGGTAGTCCACGTAGTTCCAGCACTGTTTTCCTGCAGGGTTGAAACGTGCTATCAAGGATAAGCCCACAGGACTGTTGCAGAAAGCTGTAATGAAAACATCTGGAAGCACCTCAGACTTCCGCAAACTTGTCAGTGATTAGTCCAAAGATGAAACTTTGTGAACCTTCCTTACCTGCTGAAACTTTGACACTCCCCACCTTCTGTTTGGCTGGCAGGCTCCATTCCCTAACCACACTCACACTACCTGCATTCCCACTTGTGCACAGTTTGTTCAGGCCTGTTTCCCATGAATCTTTATTCTGTGTACTTACGTCCCACTTTTCAGACATAAGCAGCATGCTCCTTGGATCAGCAAGAGCTCACATAGAGTTTTACGTATCTCATCCTATTAGAGCAAGCCATAGAGTTTGTAGTTTAGTAGAATTATGTGGGAGAATCAGAAGGGTCACATCTCCCTCTGGTTTTTTCACAGAAGAAAATGAATGCAGTATAGTTCATATTGATGCCAAGTACATAATCATATTTCCCTCCTACTTAGGAAACCTTAGCCTCAGAATTTCATGTTAGATGAGCAGATGCATTACATGGGATGTTTTCCAGATCCTTTTTAAAAATCTGAGTCACTCAGTGTTTGCCATGCAAAGTCCTTTACTCTGTAACAATGTCCCTAGACCATTTGTATATGCACCAGGAAACAAATCACTGGATTTAATACCAGATTTTAGTAAAGTTTGTCATTCAAGTTAACAAAGTGCTATGGGTGTCAAAAATAGTTATAAATTCTAAAAATACGATCTATATTTGTACCTGGTTTTGAAAAAAGTCCTGCATTTTTGCCTCACAGAATATTCACTCATGCCCTATGTGATGGTATCATGTGGAACCAGCTCTGATGATCTGAAGGTTTCGTAAACTTACTCATTTGAAAGTGTGATAAATAAAATCGAGCTAGCAGGCAGTTTCAAAGCATACCTAATTGGACAAACTCTCAGTATCACTACCACTTTTCTGCAACACTTTGCCCTTGCTGTGATGAGCAGCTCTGCATTAAGCATGCTGACTTTTATGGATCCCGTTCTGGGTTAGCTCCCAGGTCCTCATCTTTGAGGAGGTTTGTTGCAAGTAATATTAGGTTTACATTTTGTGGTTGACTCTTTGTATTTTTTATCATGTAAATACCTTTATGTGCATGATTATTTTGGTGATACTCATATTTTCTCTCATATTCCATTAATTCTCTGAAGGTTTCAGTTAAGTTCTCTCTGGTGAAAGCTATCTGGTTTGTTAACTTTAGAGAAAGAACTTCAGAACATTTTGTAAGAACGTGTTTTTGGTGTGTGTATGAATTTTGGGAACAAAAAGTTATTCCGAATGCTACATTGCTTAAACCAGCATGATAAGCATGTAGCTCACAAGAAGACTCACGAAATCAAGCTTTTTACTGCTACGTTCATATACATATAAGGCTCCTTTCCCATCTGCTTTGTATTTTTTCCCAGCACTTTCTGAGCCACAATTCCAGTTGTGGTTTTATTAAGAGAGCTAGAAATTGATTGCACTAGGTGCAGGTGAATGCAATATCTGGCTTGCTAACTTTATGGTAGTCAGAGAGTAAGGATAACTTTACTCTGTGATGTAATCTTATGGCTCTTGACTTCCTAAAATTAAAAAAAAAAAAAAAAAAAAAAAAAAAAGATTTTCTTCAGGGTGCTTTGTCTATGAAAGGGCTTTATGAGGATGTACCCTTATAGAAATTCTTTTTGAGTACCTTCTTAAATGTTAACAACCCAAAGATACGAACTTTAGTAATAGAAAAGAAAAACAAAATTCTTAACATGTGGATGGTGTTTCCTTCATGCTATTTCAATACTTTTGTTAAATGAAAGATTAAAAGTGGTATTTTTAAAAAAGAAGGCTTGACAATGCTCCCACTTATGTAAGTGGTGCAAGTAAACTTTCTAATAAGTCTCTCTAGGCTTGATGTCTACCACATGTGAGTGGTGCTGGAAACTTGCAGCATTAGTGTAGCAGAGTAGGCATCTTCACTGCTCTGCCTGGTAGAACCGATCACAGCGCTGTTCGTTGCTGGGTCTGGCTGACTCGCAAAGAGCAGCATAAATACTGGAGTCACTCAGAGAAAGCTCATCCTTACTTTTGGAAGATTTATCTTCTTTAGTGTTTGATTTTATTTGGATTGATATCTGTCATGTCTGGTGAGGAGAAAGGCTACCTGCTCTTTTAGAGAGAATGCCTTTCTAGGACGTGCCTTCTCTTGGGACGCAAAGCAGTCTATAAGGCAGAGCTACAGGCCTTGAAAACAACATCCAGGTGGCTGAGGGATTATAAACCTTGGATTTAGGCAGCTCTAGATTCCTGGCTCTGCAACAAACCGCTCTGTGAGCTTTTATTTCCCCAGCCTTGATATAAAATGGAGATTATATCCTAGAAATAATATGCTATTTTGTTGGCTACCTGTGTTGGGTTTTTTTTGGTTTTGTTTGTTTGTTTGTTTTTTCCTAACTAAACTGTATTATTCCTGTAGTGGACTTCTCTGAAGGTTGTCATGACAGCCCACCTCCCTAAAAAATTTTATTTAATTCAGTAGTATTTATTAGATGAGTTAAGTTTGAGAGTTAGTGGCTGTTTTCCCTAGGAGCTTGTTGATTTATATGTTGCAAACTTGTCTGGGTGAGCAAAGGACTCTTTTTTTTTTTTTTCTCCAGTTCCTCAACGTAGTGGTTTCTCCTATGTGTTTCCTGGTTGAAAATTCCTTCTCCTTTTGATCACTGAAAGACTGTTGTTAGCTCTTCTTTTACTCTCATGATATAAAAGCATTTTGGGGGAAGTTAGTTAACAGTCTGTCCTTTTCCATATTCAGAGATTTTTAAAATCTGTTTAGTTCTTGGGGAAAGCATATATTAAAATAGAATATTGCATGAAAAACCACCTACAGATATTACTTCCGAGATAAAAGACCCGATAAAGGAGCCAGTGACTTTCTGTCTTTTTTGCTTGGGATGTATACTAGGCATTTCCGTGGTGATTAGTGTTTTATAAATGCCAGAGATAAATGGTCACAAGAAACTGCTGCAAACAGCAATAAGTATTGAAGTAAAGGCTTAAACAATCCTCTGCTACCAGCTTCCCCTTGTGATTCGCTCCCTGTGAAACTGCAACTCGTGGGCCTGCCTGACCGAGCTAAAAAGCTCCTGTATAGAGCTTATATTGTCTTCTAACCACCTGGCACTGCTATATTTTCATTTTATATAAAAATACGTATCACCATTCAGTGGCTCAAATTGTATCAATGCATTTGTTATAATGTTGGCAGCATTCATTATCAGAATGTGCTCACTGCTTGTGGGGACAAGTCATAATAATAAGCCCACAAGTAATGGAAATTGTAAATGACACCTGCCAGTTGCTGGAGCCTTGCCTGCATGTGCTGTCCTGCCTGGGACCTGGGGTCTGCCTCAGATCAAGTCACTTGACTGGCAGTTCTTCTTGCTCTCTTTTTGCCAGCTGGCAGGTTACCAGTAAGAAGAAACCATGTAAAGTGGGAATGATGATATTGTTGGTACCTGTTGAGTAAGGTAAAGCTGGTTTTACTGATAAGCCATAGACTATGGAAAAATGATCAAATCCAATGCTAAATATTGTACCTGGGCATTTTTTGTATTGGTTCCTGGAAGTCTGTGTAACCTGGGAAAGGAAGGTGGTAGTCTAGATACAAGCCCACCTTTGAAGCATCTTCTTTCCTAAGGAGGTGTTGTAAACAGAGCCAATCTCAAAACTGCTATCAAAGTCCTACAGTGCATGGGTTGCATTCATTACATTAAATGCACAATTCAAGGGTGAGGCTTTTCAAGAGTATCATTTCTCATTAGAGGGATGAACTTCAGTCATGCAAGGTCAGTTGAAAACAGTTACTTTGAGTTTCAGACAAAATCAACATTGGTAAAGAGAGTGATTAAGGTTTATCTTGTCTCTTGTTTATTCCACAGTGGGTGTGGTTTCCTAATTTGCCATGGTCGAGCATCTGATTCCTGATTTTTTTTTCTTCTGTGATGACAGTTTTGTATGCAAATTCAGAATTAAGTGTCTTGTAAAAATCCAACGTTTCCAGGACAGAATCAACACTTATATCATATTGCTGGTCTCACCATGATGTGTGGGAACACTTTGCCCTCTATGTATACGTCTTAGAAATGAAGAAGGAAGCGTTTGTAGCTTTGGAGTTCCCATGCTCTGAACTCTCATTTTGTACTGAGCAAAGTAGCAATAGTAACATGAATATTTTACCTATTTCAGCTTCTTTCTCTGCACTGTTTAATTTTATTTGTTTTATTGTGGATACCATAAGACTTACAAATGTGTTCAGAATGTCATATTTCTATATGGTTTGATCTCTACTAGGTGGTTACTGGCTTTGAATGCCTGTAACACACCAATCGCTCTTAGTATTCTTCATGATTATTATATGTTTGATGTGGTCACCTAAAACCTTGTATGCTTAAAGTTTTCGGGCAATAGTAAGGAAAATAAAATTTGCCTTATCTATTTAGATGCCTATGGGTTCTGCATTAATTCATACAATGGATTTGTTTTATACTTGTGCTGGTTTGTTTTGTCTGGAATAGAGTTAATTTTCTTCACAGTAGCTGGCATGGGGCTATGGTTTGGATTTGCGCTGGAAACAGCGCTGATAACACAGGGATGTTTTCATTCCTGCTGAGCAGGGCTGACACAGAGTCAAGGCCTTCTCTGCTCCTTACCCCACCCCACCAGCGAGGAGGCTGGGGGGCCACAAGAAGCTGGGAGGGGGCACAGCCAGGACAGCTGACCCCAACTGACCCAAGGCATATCCCACACCATGTGACATCATGCTCAGCACATAAAGCTGGGGGAAGGAGGAGGAAGGGGGGGGGACATTGGGAGTGGTGGCATTTGCCTTCCCAAGTCACCGTTACGCATGATGGAGCCCTGCTTTCCTGGGGATGGCTGAGCACCTGCCTGCCCATGGGAAGGAGGGGATGGATTCCTTGTGTTGCTTTGCTTGCGTGTGTGGCGTTTGCTTTACCTGTTAAACTGTCTTTATCTCAACCGATGAGTTTTCTGACTGTTACCCTCCTGATTCTCTCCCCCATCCCACTGCAGGGGGAGTGAGTGAGGGGCTGCGTGGGACTTAGTTGCCCGCTGGGGTTAAACTATGACAATACTAAAGTTTTGTTAAGATATGACAAGTGATTATTTCTTTAAGTATGTACTCTATCCATTATTAAATTGATTATTCAAATCTCATTTAAAACAAGAGGCCAGATGGCAACATTCCAGTATTTGTTGCTACTAGCAACCACAAACCCCAAATTGAATGATTTTCCATTTTTCACTGTGCATGAAGGGATCTCTTCATTTTCAATGCAATAAAAAGAAGCTACAGCTAACCAATTACAAAACAAGATTGTTATACTAATACTTTATAAAAATCATTCACTGACACTGTTACACTTGTTGATGACCTCATAAAATGTGATCTATTTCTAGGTCTGCTGACTTTGTTACCAATTATAATTTTAGTTAGAATATTATTGTCATGAAAGAAAGGCTTTTTTTTTTTGGTTTTAACTTGCTCAGATTATGAGACTCTAATTAACAAGATTATGATTATTCTAAGAATGTATAAGAAAAAATAAAATGAAGAAAGGGTCAGAACCTAATTTATGTGATGGCTGATACCTGTGATTCAAGTATTATAAATGTATATTTGAGAGTAAACTTTAAGGCGATATAGTGTTATCATTAGAAAAATGACAACTGGTGCAAGAGTGCTTAATGTCTTTTCAGAGGTAGCTATGATTTAAAAAATAGTGACTGATCCAGTATCTAGAACTTATTTGAAGTTTCTCTTCTTAGCATTTAGGCATCCCATAACTGACCATTTTGGCTAATTAGGCAAAAAGTGACAGTAAGGCAGGGAGTATCTGGGTATCCTCCTTAATGATGACTTGCTGTGTAAAGGTAAAAAGTAATGTCAGCATAGCTCATTAATTGGTATCAGAGAAGAGATAATAACAATAATAAAAACAAATATGTAGAAGTAACTTTTTCATTTTCATTCAAGGGGCTGTTTTGCATACAACTCATTTTTTCAAATGTGTACTTATGTATCTAAATGTATGTGTTTTCTAACTGTGTGTATGCTTGCCATGGCATATATGAAAGCTGGGTATTTTAATGATACTTGACTGAAACTTTATTTTGGCCATAATATTAAATGGTCTTGAGCTGTATTTATTTTGTTTCTTCTTGTTTGTCCTTGGCACCTATGAAATCAGTGGTAAAATTCCCACTACGGTGCATACCAGAGACCCATTTTTCCTTGGTTGCTCTTCAGGCAACAAAATTTCTGGTCAGTGATATGAATTTCTGCAGAACTGTAAACTTAATATACATTGGGTATTAAATGTAACTTGACTGGTTTCTTAGTCTGGGCAGGAGATGAGAAAATGGGTCCTGAATGACAGATGTTACTCAGATTGCTTAACGCACTACCAGAAAGATCCAAGTAGTTGTAGCAAAGAGGCTAGAACAAGAAATGAGATGGTACAGGCAAATATGAAAGTACCCTTTTGTTAATTATTCAATGTAAGAAGAGATTTTAGTAACTTAAAGATTCTCACAACAAACTTTTGAAATAAAATGCTTGGTTAATAATAAACATGCGCAGTCCCATAATCCAGTGACTATTTATACTCTGGTAATTTCAAGAAACATATATTAGTTTATAAATGCTGTGATGGCAAAATGTGCTAGCATACATGTTAAGTTTCTAATCAAACATTGCAAAAATTCATTAATCAGTATTTCATAGTTCATTACAGTCTGACTAATTTTGAAATCCTTCATGTAAATTGATTAAATGTCTTCAGTATTCAGATAAATGGGCTTTTGTTTTAAGCAACCTTTACTGTGAAGTCCATATTTCTCCAGGATTGAGTTCTGGTAACATTTGACTGTCATGTCTGACATACTAGCCAGTTGCCATTTCACCCCTTCTTCTTCCCCTCCTCTATATTCCAAATATCTCATTGACCAATTGTGAGAAAAATATTCTTAAATCTTCTTCAGACGTAACAGGTCATAGTTAGAAAGTGCTCCATCATCTACTGTCATCAGTCAGCAAAGCTCTTTTTTTTTTCCCCTCGCTCTTGCCCTTGTTTAAAGGAACTGTTTTGCTATGTATCATAGACAGGAACACATCAGGCTGGTGATCAAGTCTTATTTTTGCATGATAGAATACATGTGAAAAAATACTCTGGGTGCAAAAGTTTTCTATGGCACTCAAATACGTGTTGCCTTAGTGCACAAGCATTTAGCCGGGGGCACGCTGCCCTCCTGATATCCACCAAAGCCCCTGCTGAATGCCAGCTCCCAGTGGGGATGAGCGCAGCTCTGCCCTCCTCCAAGGCAGAGCTCCTCTCGGTGGGGCTTCTGAAATGAGTGGAGAGACTCTGGTTTCATTCAGCCTTGTATTAGGACTCCAGGTTTTACAGTTTTTCTGAAGACACTGATGGGTGATTCATGGGGCTACTAGAACACACAGTGCTTTTTATTAGAGATACAACATTCTTTCTCATGTAAACATATAGCAGTTACTCTATATGGCAAACACAGAGAACATCCTCATGTAGTCTTCTGCAAAACAAATTCTTGTGGAAGCATAGTTCTGACTGGAAAAGTAATGGCCATGACTGGAAAAGTAATGGCCATATTCTTATTTACTGGACAATTTAAAATTCCTACTGTGAATTTTAAACTGGCTTTTCAAGTGTTCATCATAGTTGAATTATTTCAGAGGTCACACAACATAAATGCAAGGGCCTGAGGGTGGCCAGCGTATATTAAGTTCTCAAGTTACAATCTGACTGCAGAAGTTTGTTGGTCATTCAGCTTACCATTGTGTATCCATGTATTGTGTCTTCAGTGTATCCAGAAAAAGGATTTATTTTATCTCTCCTCTTGGGTATTTAAAAAAAAATCCTAGTATGCTCTTTATATACTGGCAATCTTGTCTATCCTGAGAGCTCTAGTCTGCCTTTTGCAAAAGCTGCACAGGTGGCAGTCAAGAGCTTCTCATCCCTGGATAGTCCCATGTTTTGGTCTCTGTGCTCTGCCCTGAGTATTTTCTCTGATGCTGTAGAAAGGAGACTTTGGGCTGCGTTATTTTCCTCTCCTCCCAGTTTGGTAGATGATCTAGATCATCTACAGATTATGCAAATTATTTTGCTTAATTTTTACTGGCAATGCTGCCACGTGCCCTTTTCGCCCCTTGACAAATTTTTTCTGGAGACCAGGATTCTTCTTACCAAGGTCCTTCCCATTACTTCTATGCTCCAGAAACACAATCTTTCTGCATGTTGTATCTTTGGCAAACGAGGGAAATGGCTTTACTGTCGGCTCCCTGGTCAGCTCTGAGGTGCATGCAAGTCATAAAATGCAATTGCAGCAGCACAGCTCTCAGTAAAGGCAGAGCTGCACCTGCCCTAACAAATGCTTTATTTATTATTTTTTTACAAGCAGTTCAGTAGCAGTTACCACAACAGTATCTATAAGAATGAGAGGCAAAGCCACCTTTAACCAAAGACAATAGCTCTGCTCTTGAAGAACGTGTGCTGTTTTGATTTGACATTTAAAAAGAAATATGAGGATTCAAGAAGGTGTAGAATGATTTAAAAAGGCTGATCTCAGGAAAGTAGAGGACTTCATAAAACTGAACCCCAAGAAAAATCTAGTAGACAGTAAAACACCAAATCTAGTAGAGAGTAACATGTTACAGTTGTTGCCTTTGTTCTTCATTCTTTAGGAGTTGATTTGCAAGCCACAACATCTAGTAGCAGAACATGCTACTTCTAATGACCAGAGATATTTTTTTAAAAAACTGGCCACGGCCAAACTGATACGAGAGAGCTGTGTTAGATCAGTGTTGTTGTTTTCAAATATTTATGTGTATTTAGTCTTACATGTTCTTTCTTATGGGCTGTACTGGATCACATACTATGTATAAGTGGAATATACCTTAATTTTCTTCCTGTTCTTTTCTAGGTCAGCATGATTAATCATTTCAGTGACCTTTTAACTAAAGTTTTGGACTTTTTCATGTGAAGTTGTCACATTTTCCTATTTAGTTGGCACGTTCCTCTAATCGCCATTTTGCTTGGATCCTTGACCTTTGCAGTCCTTTTAAAAGCCCAACAGAATGCCTGGGTCTTCAACTCTGTAATGCTGGAATTTGGTGCACAGCTGATACCAAGAGCTGTCAGAAAGTTCATTGGCATTTTGATACCATTGACTATAACTTGCAGGGACAGAAAGGCATTCTTCTCTTTTTCAAACTTTTCCTGCTGTGGACTATGTGATGTTGATAGTAAAAATTAATCTGTTTCCTTTCGTGTCAGTCTAGAGAAAAAAAAAAAAAAAGACTGGTAAAGGGCTATTTCAAGTAAACTGTTTTACACTTAACAGATTTCAAATTACATTTATTTCTGCAATGTTATTCCTAGGAAGCATTTTATTTAACAAAAGAATAAATCTTTCAGAAAACAGTTTTGTGACACTTCTGTGCCCATCTCTGTGGTTTCTGAAGTAAATTCTCCTTTAAGGCTTGCAAATTTTAATTCCAGTGGTAGTACTTTTTTTTTTTTCTTTAAGCAGCAGCCTGATCAGTAACTGTGCAATAGTATGTGTTCCAGGTTCATTTCCTTTAGTAATTTCATAGCAGATGCCTTTGGTAAAGATACTGTATAAGGTGAGCAGAATACAGAGAATACACCTTCTAGTTACTCGTGAGAGATACCAACATGTGAAAGAAGAAAAAATATTGAAGCAATATGTACTTTTACCTAGCTTTTATGAACATAAAGTTTTGAAACAATTTATCCCTCACTTCAGTAATATTTGTGTCTTTCATAAATCATATTTACATATATTTTATGGAAAAATAGCTCTCTTACTGCCTCCGTAATAAAAGAGTCTTTGCAAATCTGCTCCGTAATAAATTAAAAGTAGCTGGCCACATCTTTTTTGAAAGTCATAAAGGGGAATTAAGTGTCGTTCTCCCATTAACTTTTGATGATGCTAAGAAAATCTGCCAGAAGATTTCCCACAAATGCCTCTAAAACCAGTGATTGGGAGTTTACTTTGATTTTAGGAGCAAGAAATTTGCAATGTTACACTCTGCTTTTTGTCTCAAAGAGGATTGTTGTGTGGTAATGTGCTTATGTCTGGTACTTTTTTTTTTAAGTAATGTCAACATTTGAAGGCTGAGGATGCTTTACCTTTAGCAATATGGGCTTTTATAACATTATACATTTTTTAATTTAATTTTTTTAAACCATGCCTTTTGATATGTCTTATTGTAAAGCCCTAATAAAATCCCCAGTGTTGTGTATACAAGCTCACTTTAACAGAATGATAGCTGTCCCTCCAAGCAGTATTGGTGGCAATGGCTGCTGCTGTTGGAGGTGGCCCGTATGAAAGCGGAGGTATGTAACTTATGCTCCTGCGTGTCTCTTCACATACTGTGCGCCTTTCGCAGAGTATCTTCCTTCTCAGCACGTATCTTCCTTCTCCTCTCTGCAGATTTTAAGATATATGCACTAGAACTTATTTTCATGAGTGTCTGTGCAGTATTTGCTCAATGGAGCACTGATCTTGAGTCCTGTTAAGTAGAGAATATCAAAATGGGTTCTAAAAAGCATTAAAAGTACAAGTAACAGTAGAGGAGCTAGGAATGTCTTCAGCTTACATTTTCCTATTGTTTGTTCCAAAAATTGTTTGCTATATAGCTGGTTTGGTGCACTGTACCATGTTGCTATGCAGCATTTTATATGCAATAGAAGAAAACAGATATCGTAACACTTAAGAGAAAACTCTTTGGCTACTGATGTGGTAGAGGTCTCAGGAGCAACCCAGAGCTAAATAGCTATATTCCTTGTAAACAGGTTAAACCTGTGGTAAAAAAAAGCTTAGCTAGAAAGTTATTTAACCCTAAGGAAGATGAAACTTTCCAAGTTTCCCCTCCTTTCATTAGGAGGAGTTTAAGATGTACTGTTTTCAGAGGAGATGTGAAAACTGGGGTAGGGGGAAGAAATATCAGTTACCCCCAAATTAGTAATTTTATTTCCTTTGTTTATAGTATTATTTACTAGTGCATTTTCAAATTCTCTTTAGCCATGTACGTCATGGGCCAGCCTCTCCTATTGGAGCGAGATGGAGAAATCAGCCTTGGGGAAAGGGAAGGAAGAGGACTGGGGAATGGTGATACTTAAAAGTGATCCAGCATGCAGTGAATTCCCTGTTTCTTACCTGGCTTATAGTGGAGCCAGGCAGTGTGATCAAAAAGAAAGGGGGAGCAGTTTCAAACAAGTCTGTTGTAGAAGGTAGCACCCTGTTTCTTCCCAGATATCTGAACCTGGAAAGGCCATCACAGTTAGAAATGTTCAGTAGAGTTACCTGTTTGGCTTTGGGAAATAAAACAAAGAGGTAAAAATCATTAATGTTTTTCCTTTCCTCAGCTGATGAATTTTCTGCTCCACAGTCCTCTGTCTGTCTTCCTCACATTTGGGTATATATTTTACAGGTATATTTCAGAGGAAGGATGGAAAAGCACAAGACCAGAGTCACTCATGTTCTGGACTACATACAGCTAAACCTGACTCCACAAGCTCAAAGAGGTTTTTAGTTTTAACATCGTTCTCCTTCCAACAGCTGAATCCTTTACCCTTGGTGATGGCAGCAGCTGCTGGAAGCATGGCCACAGTAGAAGTATGGTTGCTGTAGTTCTGGAGGCAATGAACTGAAAATGAGCAATCATGGTCTACAACAATCTACAGACATGGGGAGTAAAATATTCCAAATGGCTTAATTAAGTCTGTTGTGCAGCTGAATCATTGATCCAAAGGTAAGTGTCTAAAGAAGGGGTAATTTGGTGGAAAACCAGGTTTTTTCCTGGATTAAAAATTATGAAGCAAAATAAAGAAAAACTTGGAGATTTGTCTAAAATTAAGATTTCTTCATGTGTGCTGGTTTTTTTTATTCCTCCTGTCATCAGACTTTAAACTTATTAAACTGAAAAACAGAGAAGATCACTTAAATCTGTCCTATGCATAGTACCCATTTGTTCGATTTGAGTTAATTTGCTTTGGAAATGGAAGTAAACTATAGGTAGTTTGCCAAATAAACCCAAGATAAACTCTGTGATCCAATGGTGATTTAAGTACTTTTTGTTCTCATTTACACTGGTAAATTTGATCTGGAATAGCTAAGAGGAGCTACATATCTAACAAAGCATTTAACAAATAATTAAGAGAAAATGTCTTTACATTGAAGCCATTTCTCAAAATTGAAAAAAGGGTGGTTTCTGAAAATGTTGTCAATAGGCTAGTAAGAATTATTTTAAAAGGTTTTGCTAGACTTTGAACCTAAGCAGCTAACGTTAGACAAGGGGTAGCTATGTAAATCCAACTTGAGTTGCCATTATTAACCATTGATCTTAAAATAGATGAATCCATAGACACTGGAATCATACACTGATAATTTAATATAAATGTATTAGGCTTGCTAATAATATTCTGCCAACGACCATTTTAAGCATCTGAAAAAAACACAGACTAACTTATAGTAATAACATAATTTTAGACGGCATCTTAGTTTGGGGAAATATGTTTTACGTTACAGAATTTCCAAAGATAAAAATATTTTAAAATGTTCTCCTTATGCTTCTATTGTATTTTTACTTTATTACTGGTGATTTCTACTTTTGACTACTAATGGGAAGTATTTTTTTCTGTATTGCTATTACCTCTTCCTGCTACTTTCCAGGTCACTAATTTTTCTGCTTAGAGTTCATTCTGCTTAGACCGATATGCTGTCTTTTTTAATGAGGTTATTTCTGGGTTATTAGGCTTCCTGTTATATGATACCTTATGTGAAAGATCTAATTGATGTAAATCAAACATAGCTTGCAGAAGAAAATCAAAATGATCTTTTAGATATTTTGTAGGTTCATGTGTATCTCAGAAATTTTGTATTTAAGGCTCCTTTTTAGACAAGAGGGTTATATGTGGCTAATAACACAAATAAATCTTTTTTTATTCATACATTAACAGGTTCAAAGAAGTGGAAATTGAAGAAATGCATTGGCATTTTGGTTTGCTGAATAAGCTTTAGATGGAAATTACTCTGAAAAGTATTTAGTGGGAGGGGTTTAATTGTACAGTTCAATAACCTCAGTAACATTTTTTTTATTAAAGCATTCTTACATAAGCCGTTAAGCTTTAGGTTAATTTTTACTGTTATTTTCTGGTTATATTTAATAACAGAGAGTGGAAATACAACTAAGGCTGTGCTATACCTTGTTAACACTTTTAAATGGATTATATGTATGCTGCCTTTTTAGAATTATTTTTTTTTTGCAAATCTTGCCGTCAAAAGGCTTGTGTTGTTATGTTACACATATTAAACGCGTGGGTTTTTTCCAGTCATTTCGCTTGTGGCAATCGATAGCATCAAAGGGAATTGTGTGACTTTTGGATATACGTTATAATTATATAGGAAAGTAAAATGTGATTTATTCTTTTTCACATTGGCTTTCCTCTCCTTTGCAGTCTGATATTTTTTACCTCAACTGAAATGTCCTAGTTTAAAGATACGAGTGACCTTTATGTATACCAATTTATATTCTTCTATACTACCTCTCAATGTTTTACATAATATATACACAAAAGACATGTTGTTTCTTGAAAAAATATCTGGCCCAATACACCCCAATTTACCTGCTGTTAATATTTAGGTATGTATTGCATTGGAATTTAAAGTTTGTCTTACTAGATGTCAAGATTTTTTTTTATTATTTTGCCTATGTTTTAGCGTTGAAGTATATAGCAGTGTCAACCTTCGCTGCCACACCTTAGTTCTATTCAACACGCGTACAAAATTGTTTTTCTTGCAGAAAACTGGGACAAAATTCCATTTTGATCTGCTTTACAGATCTATAATGAAAGACAGTCTCTGATAAAAATAAAAAAAAAAAACCTTTTAAGCTAATAGGATACATTTTTCTTGCTTTTGCTCAGAGCTAGCAAGTTATCCATTAGTGTTCCTGAATCACTAGAATTATTTTATTTCCCAAGAACTTGAGAAAATTCCTGGTTTTGAGGGATACAAACATAGCATGTTTGCTACATCTTGTGCTGATTTTCTGAGCATGCTTACAGTCAATGAAGTATTTTGTTGGCATCTGAGCAGGCCTAGACTGAGCTTTGTGTTCTGGAAATTAATTAAATGTATTTGTCTATAGACAGTGTGTTTTCGGACAAAACTTCCTGGTGATTTTTTGATAAACAATATATTGTGTGAGAAATTATAGTGAATAAAAACATACATTACAGAAAATAACATCAGTCTAAGCAACAATTTAACATTTTTTTTCTTGTTGCCAGTGAATACAGAAGAAATTGCAACAGTTCAAGTAACGACATTTCCCTGCTGAAGGTGAGTTAACAGTTGTTAAATGAAAGAAATTATAATGACAGCTAATTTCTAAGAAAATAGAATTTTGTGGTTGTCAAAGCCAGACATGCGTTTTGGCGAGTAAAGTTAGATGTGTTGGCTTCTAATCTGGTGACTTCTCGTACGCCATTTGGACATTACAGATTTAAATTAATGGCATTAGTTTCACTGACATAGGTTGCCCAAAAGTCACTACATGGTTGATGAGATTTCAAAGTATTGACAAGTTTACTGCTTAAGATGTTTAATTCAAACTAAGGACCTCAAAGGACATAACAAAAGATCTTGGTAAACTGAGTTTAAGAATAAACTGGAATATTATAATTTATTTCCTTGAAGCATGTAAATTGGGGCAGGGGGGAAGAAGCTGACAACTTGTTTGAGGGGAAAAAAAATAAAAGCAGTATCTGGAATTCCCTCCATAACATAAAGTGGATCCAGGCTAATATCTGCTTGGGAAAACTTACAGGTACATCCATTATCAAAAATCTCTTGAGAAAACTGTTGGATAGAGGCATTGTCTGGCATAGCAGAGACAGCTGTATTTCTGTTTATAAAACTAGAGGAAATTTCCTCCACTGGATGAAGGTAAATGAACTTGTGGGTTTTCTGGAATGTTTTTCTTGCAGCTGCTTGCTGCTACATGTTGTAACAGTGCTGTGGCAGCCAGAAGGTCCTCTGCAGAGTGCCTTCATATCAGTATCAATTTTCCCTGTTCCATGTGCAGCAACTGCCATCAAATATCCTTCTAGCAACATCACCTTCTTCAGCAGTTACAGAGGTGCAATACAGTGGTACTGCATCTTCAAAAAATCTGGACTGTCAATATAGTCTTATCCCTTGATCCTTTCTTTTCCTGGAAACCCATAGCCTTTTATCCAGGATCCTTGCTGGAATATCTGCTTTAGCCTTATGGATTAATCTGAGTGTGAAATTGTTCTGCAGGTTACAATAGAAGTAGAAAGTCTTTAATCCTAAATTGCGTCTCTTCAAATTTTAGCTTAGTTCAGCCCACAGTAACTTGTAGCTTGGACTCCGTCACGGGCTAGAGTGGTTCAGAGTACTCTGGTGTGTGTTGCCCACAGTGTGATCGGAGTTCCTTTCTGAAATCCTGGGAAAACTTGAACAGAGATGGCTGTAGCAGTACCATTCCCAAACCTGCACATGCAGAACTAGGCAGAAATTCAAGCCATGAGACTCCCAGAGAGCTTGGTCCCTAAATATAGCTGGAGCAGGTGATGGTCTGGATGGAAGGTGTTCCTTTAAGATCCACCAGCACAATGCAATTGAAACTGGGTTGGGTTTTTTTTTCATATTCCTGGCTAGCTAGAGCACACCGTTGAGGAAGGGGGCCTCTGCTGCATGGCTTTAGCTGATGAATTGCTGAACAGCATGGTCCTAGGGCTCCCCAGGAGCCCAGGATCAGTTTTGGGCTTGGGAGACCAAAACGTCTGCAAGACCTTGTAGGACACATTGTGTGTATGTGTGTTTTTCCCAAAACTTGAGATTTCCACATGTGTCCTTTGCAATATAACAAGGTAAATCCTTTTTTTTCTGCATTAGTCCTTGTGTTTTACTACCTACAGCAGCTCAGTTCTGTTTAGCTGTGGGCTGCTTACCCACAGCAAGTAACTGAAATGTATGATTGTCTGAAAACAGCTTATTTGTCAAGCTCTGTTAATTCTAAAGTTTATCTGATGATATATTATTTTAAGAGTAATATATTGATAACAGATGTTGTGGTAGAATGCTGCTAGAAAGTAGGAAGTTTGTATTTATGTGATTTTATGTGATAAGTGCAGCAGTTAATTTGCATTCTTCTATGTAGTCTGTATTGCTTGCACACATCTAAACCCAGTCATACAATTGCTGAATGCAGTTAAGGTCCCCACGTTGCTCAGTGACGGAAGACAGCCGTCACAGGACTTCCAAAGCACATTTCCATCAGTTTCCTGTCCTAAGGCAGGTGGATGGCAGACTGTCCCCTGAACTGGCCTGTTGGGCTGACAACAAATGGATCCAAATTCATCCACAAAATGCTTGGTGTTACTTGGAAAAAAAGTCTGAAAAGGCAAATATTAGTAGCTTGTTTGGTGAAAGTTTAACTGAAAACAAATGATGAGGTTTTTAGTGCTTCTGTTTTGTATTTGTTTTAGTTACTAGTGGTATTAAATTAGTAGTTTACAGTCAGCTGATATTAGAGTTCGGATAGTGTTAACATTTAGGTAAAACAACATAGATTTATTTGCAACATATGGGGGGAAAATGTTGATGTGACTTCTGTTCTTTCCCTTCCACACTTTTCTGTTTTGCACTGAAACGGTAATGAGAAAGCAAATGTATGATTGTTTTTTCCTTCTGTAATAATTCTTATTTGAATTCCTTAGATGTTTCATTATTTTCAGTATTGAAGAGCCAGCTTGTTCATAACTCAATGTCTGCCTTTGCAGAACCTAAGCCCTTTTTGCATGCTTTGAAGTAATGGCCCCTCACTATTGCAGCTCATTCCGCTGTAGAGTGGAGCAGCACAGCCGAGGTCGCACGGCCAGCCGCTGCTGCTAGCCTGCCCTTCCAGCTCATAGCAGCCAGCAGCAGAAGCAAAACAGTATCCAATCAGTGGAGATGTTATAAAGATATGCTAGATTTGGCCATCTGCCGTCCACGAAAGATAGCATCCAGTTAAAGCATGTGTCTCCCACTGTCTTTGTTTCCTCTGTTGTCCTGGGCTTACAGGAGACTGCTGTTGTTTCTGGTTTTGAAGTTATGCAGAGACGATATTGTGCTAGCAGTAGGCATTATTGGTCTTGCAATGAGTAGTGGTGGTGAGTGTCAATTCACTTCAGTTGTGTTTCCCAAGATTAAGAAGTAAGGCAGTTTGTTATAGCAGAAGGATCTAATCACATATCCTCACTGGGGTAGACCTTTGTGTGAAGAGAGCACAGATGCTTGGAGCTCCTTACGCTGCTGCAGCACTGGGAGGTGTGTGCTTCCTCTACATTCTAGATTTTAAGAGGTTGAATATTCAAAACTGATCATGTAGCAATTTTAGGCCTTGTTTCAGAACAACAAAAAAGCTATTCCCTTACATTTATATTCTAGTCCTGGATATGTGCAAATGCTTTAGGGCTCTGGGTTTAAATGAGTAGAGGATCTGTGAGGTTCATACACTTAGGGTTTGAATCTTACACCAGAAGAATGGGTGTGATAATTCAGGAAATCTGTCATTCGTGTTTCAGCTACTGCTAGGGACACTTTTGTCTTTGGGTGATTTAAGTTTCAAATAAAGTTCTGGACATTTGGAAGGAATCCTCTCTTTCAGGCTGCTTCTGTTCCTCTCAAGGAAACATTTATCTTCAAATTAGGGGTATAATAGGGGGCGTGTTTATGAGCTCTTTAAAATGTGAAAGTGTTGGTGTAAATGTCACAGGTCTTCAGAGTTCAGTGGTGAATCTTTTTTTGTTTTGTTTGGACACAAAAGAAAGGAAGTTGCTTATCAAATTTATGGAAGCACTTTAACATTTGCTTTTTCAGGTGTGAGAAATGGCTGGCACTTACTTCCAGGTCTATATTATAATCTAATAAACCTTTAATCCAGAAGAGTCTTTAAATTACTCAGAAAGAGTGGTTTAAAGTGTTGTATCTACCTGCCTGTAAAAGATGGATAGTATTACCATTCACCTGGGAACTATCTTCATTAATAAATTTGGATGAGATTCCATTCACTCTTTTCATCTCTGCTCGATATGGAATTCTGCAGGTGCAGTCAAAGGTGAAATTGAGAGGGAAGAGGAGGAAAAAAGAATATCTAACTTCACAGTAGAAATTTTTTCCCTTTCTTTTTTACCATTGTGACATACCACTGTGTGTGACTCTTCACTCTTACTGCTGCAGCACCAAAACCCACTGATAGTATTTGTAGTTTTTTGACAGGCTCTGTTACCATCAGATATGAATATTTTTTTCCTCTGTTGATAGTAATTAAACGCAATAGAAATCATCCTGAACTTGAAAATGCACGCCATGATTCAGAACAGGGATGTATAATTTTGGAGTATGCATCTTTTTGTTCATTTATATTTCATGGGTATGTGAAATTCTGCAAATTCTATACCAGTACTTCTGTAATTTGTGTACAAGCAAAAAAAGACGGAAAAGCCTCACCTGCCTGTTAGTAATTATAGTAATAGAAATCTAAGAAACCTCGTCTGTTGCTCGTCTGCTTAAAGCAAGATCCAGTAATCTGGAGCAGTACTGAAGATCAGATACCTCTCTTTCGTTCAGTCCCCTACTTAGCAGAAGCATCAGTGCTAAGAACATTTTCTGGTCTGTGAAATTGTTTAATTTGTGGTTACAATGCCTTTAATTGCAGGAATGCATATCCTTCTCCAGTCAAATAGCACCTCAGTGCCATTGTGTAGCTCTTGGAGCCCCCTCATACTGTCCTGGCAGTAAGTCCTGGGGGTACCCTCCCAGGCAGACAACGCCGTGCATCATCTGTAATGACTCACAAGTTAGTTGTCTGACTGTGCATTGATTTGCCAGCTAGAATTACCTTGGTTTTATGTGTGATGAGGACACCAAGCAAAGTCATTCTCCTATTCCAATATGCTGAATTTCATAAAACCTTTAAGAACTGAAACGAGAAGGACTTCTACTCTTTTTCAAATTTGGTTGAAATTGGCCAAAAGTTAAGTGGCAGTGGCACCTCAAAGATGGGCAACAATGGTTGCAGAAGCCTTGCTTTCTTAAGGAGCGAGGTTTCTGCCTTAGTGAGTTTAGGAACTAGTGAAATATTCCTAAAACTTTAGGAAAGCCTTTCCACTATACTCATTTTACATCTCATAAAAAATGTGATCACTGCACCCCCATCCCCGCCCTGAATTCTGCTACAAGGAAGAGATGAGCTACCTGATGAGCATGTTAAGTGTTTAAGTGTTTTAGAACTTTAGAGTCACCAACTTTGGGTTCATCTACAGATGATGAAAACTCAAAATAGTTATGACTGTCATATGAAAGCAGATTCTATGTTCATTGAGTTTATAAGTTTTAAAATGTGAATGTTTTCATTTTTCTCAATATTTTCTACTGCTTTCTATCAAAGATATTGAATGGACCAAATCATGCTACATGCACCATGAATGCCAACTAACTCACTATCCACCTACCATTGGAACATCATGGATCAATTTAGCAAGAGTGCTAGCAGCAACCATTTTTATTCCCCTTGCTCCTATTTCAAATCCCAAAAGATTAATTCTTATGTAGTCAGTTCAACATGTAAATGACCAATTTATGTTGTAATTCCTAAACCGGTATGTTTAGAATTTATGCTGGTTACAGCTCAGCAGTGCTGAGCATTTCCAAATTCCTTTTCTTTACTTGCATGTATCCTGATAGGAAACATCATTCTTTTGGTTAACCTGCATTTCTAAGATAATTAATTTGTACTTGGAGCTTTCAAAAATATTTTAATTAAAAGTTAGATTTATGCCAAAAGGTTTCCTGGGATGCTGGATTTTCTTTCTGTTTTATACTGTGTGTACACTTTTTCAGAATGCTGCATTAAATCCACAGTCATGTAACATGTTCTGCAACTCTCGGAGATATCCTGGGAAAGTCGATTCCACCTACTGTTTTTTCTAGATTAGATTGGTTTATAAATTGGTCTGGAATGTGAATTTCCTTCTCTGTTGTGGTCTTTTGTTAAAAGCCATCTTTACATCATGATAAAACTTTTCTTTAAAAACCAAAATACTTAATTTCATTAATCTGTTTAGCAATACCAATATAATGAGCCATAATATTGATTTTTTTTACTTAGGATTTAAAATCTCTATTTCTTTCCACAGAATTAAATACGTCAAACTGATACTCAACCTCCTTACAGTCCCCTCTTTAATTTAGTTGTTATAATTAGGCATTAACTGGTGTCGGTGGCATAGCCAGTTACAAGCTATTCTGTTCTGCTTGTCTTGATTATCACAGTTTAGATGTAAAGTAAATTAGAATGAAAGACTATACAGTCCAATTACAGATAAAAGCAGCAAACTCTACTGCTGTAATTAGA
The DNA here is from genome assembly GCA_034008185.1 of Gorsachius magnificus. Lineage (NCBI taxonomy): Eukaryota > Metazoa > Chordata > Aves > Pelecaniformes > Ardeidae > Gorsachius > Gorsachius magnificus. The sequence continues at coordinate 35,105,223 of CM067088.1, read as the reverse complement.
TGCCAGTACTATTTTTCTTAGATTTTCTATCTCTGAGAGCATTTCTTGTAGCTACTTTGCTGAAGCTAATGTTTAAAGATTTTTATAAATGCTGTGTGTCTTTGTGGCATCATCTTTTCTCCTTAAAGTGGCCTGTTCTGAGGTGCAGGATTTGTGTCTATGTATTCCTTGTCCATGATACGTTTTTTTCTTTCAAGATGATGTGATGTGTTATCCACATTGAGTATATAGACCTCAGTAAGCATGAGTGTGAAATAGTTAACATCTGTGTGTCCAGACCTTTCCATTTTTGGCAGTAATGAGGTACCTGCTTTTCACCATCAAGCAAAATACTGCCATCCATTTCTCCTCTGTTGTGGCAGATGTAAGAGTGGGCATGCTAAGCGTTCTGCTGTCTTCCACTTATGTGACTTCTTCACCAGAAGACAGTCACCTTCACAAATCTGCTGTGAACCTGAGTCTCTGGTGTGCCTCATTGGCAGTCACATGCTTTAAACAGCATCGCCCAGAATTATTCATTAAAAGAGTCTCAGCTTCAAAGATTTAATGGGATAAGGCGAAGACAAAGACGCTCAGCAGGCAATTGACTTGCTCAAGGTCACATAAAGTTTCCTGGCTCCCAGTCCAGTATCCTACAAACCAACTCTTGTTATCTTCCTAAGAAATCTTTATAAATTGGCACACGAGCATCCATAAAATAGCAAAAACCAACGTAGGCTGGGTGGCTTTGATGCCTTTGGTGGAAAAGAATCAAGTCCTTTATGAAAGGCAAAAAAGCTCTAGATCTGAATTCATTGAAAAAAGATGGGTTTCGGTACTTTTACCAGTAAAGACAATGCAGACAGTTGTGCTAAGACAGTTTGTAAATGCAAGGAATACTTTATGCTGGTAAAAAAAAAAAAAAAATCTACTGTATTCATCCTTAAGTCCTTCAGGTAAAAAGGAAGTACCTTTCAAATAAATTAGGAAAAGTCTGGTATTTGTTATAGTTGATCAAAAACACCCAAATGAATAATTTTTGTACTGAAAAACTCAAAAGTATAACCTTGTTGTGGGAAAAACTCAGTTTCAGTTAACATGTTGGTTGAACACCGCATCAAAATAATTGGTTTCAACTGTTTTGTCTTGGCAAAGTTTTTTCAAGTCATTCCAATGCTTGCTAAGTGTTACAATTAGTGAGTATTACTATTATATGTGTTATACTATGTTTAGTGTATATTATATACTAAATATTTTACATACAACAAAATCTGAAATTATTTGAATCAGAATATGGTTTCTGAAGAAATAATGTGATTTCTCATATGATTTTTTTTTCAGGGATAATATTTTACTAGAAAATAAAAGAATTGTTGTTTTGCAACAATTGCAATTTTTTTTTCCAATTTAAATAATTGAAATGCTAGTTACTGAGCGGTTTTCTAGCCTGTTAGCAACTGGTGATGTGCATTACATGTCACTGAGTATCCCAAAGTGTTATTCTATAAAGTCATAAAATATCATTTATACATGATAAAAATTTAAAATTAGTAAAAATTCAGTAAAGGGATAGTGCCAGAAATTATCTCAAACAAGGCAGATGAGGAGCATATTGGTCGTTATGTGCAAAATCTGCCTGACTAGAGTACAGTCTGGCTGCTTCGATTTTAGGTCAGTCTCATCTACTCTTTTAGAGGTGAACTAAACCTCTGGAGCAGAGCTTGGGAATAAGGCTGTACTACTATTGACTGCAATAGCAGCCACAACTCTTTCACGCCGCTTGAATGACGTACTTGAAACATCAAAGGTATCTGTATAAGAGCTCCACAATGGACTTTACATTGTCTGGAGAACTTGTATCGCTATAGAAACAGGAAATCTAAAGAAATTTTATGTGAGTATCATAATATTAGCGACCATTATTGGGGTGATGTTATAGCTGGTAGTAAAAGACATTTAAAAAACGTACTTGTATTATCGATGTTTCTCTCTTACCTGCTGTGTTTGAGTACCATTTTAATGTACCGGTAAAGTGGAAAAGACTCATGTTGTTTGATTATCTAGGGTAAAGTTAATTGGTAATTTAAACGAAAATGATAATCAAAAAAGCACTTAGTAAGTTTGATTTTTTTTTTTTCAAAGCAGTGTTAAAACTTCCTCTTTCACAGCAAATGTACAGAAAATTATATATGTTGATTTAAGGAGATTCAGTTTTACTTGATTCATTTTCTAAAGATCATTTAAGGTATAAGCAAAGCATATATTTTCTTGTGAAACTAAATTGGTCTGACCCTTTGCTAATTTTACCTACAATTAGTTTGGTGTAATTATCACAGCATACAATTTAGTCTGCTTCCACAAAAAATTATTGTTCATGGGGCCATAAAACTCTTTAAAAATTGCTTAATGAACAACTCGGCCATGAGTATGTCTTAGAAGATGAGAATTGCTATTAAATATGTAGAACATGAAGATGCAATATGTGTACATTGTATATAACAAACTTGGTGTAAAACCAACCTGCCAAGACACTCTACAGAGTGGAAAAATAGCATGAGGTCACATAATGAAAGACTGCATCTAAACATATCAAGCTGGAGTAAGATGACATGTGCAAGCTAAATCCTGGTATTTCCTGATTTCTGAAGGCTTGGATTTTCCAACTTAGTATTATCTTAACATGAACTCAGGTTTTCTTTTTGTTGGTAGTGGGTTTTGGTTTTAATGAAAATGGTGGCATCGTTCATATGTAGGATTTTGGACTCAATTAAATACTAACAGTTGAGGTAAAATTGTTTGCGGTCAGTGCTTTCCTAAAGCTAGGAGACCTACATGCCAAGCACCACACATTGTGATTTTAATTTCTTTTTTCAAGTAAGGGAAATTGCTGAAACTTGTGCCAGATTTGAACCATCCAGCAGTCCAGAAATTAGAATCAGCCCATAGCAAGAATATTCAAATACCTATACAGCACCTGTACTTTCACCAGCGTTCTTCCACATCTTACTTTTGCTGTGTAAATCCACAGAATTAGCTTCTGATTTTTAACACATATGCTTTTATCATTAAGAGGAAACAAAACAGATTTCTTCCTTCATTAATTTTTACAGAGACTGAGGCAATTTTTCCATTATTTCCTCTGTAGACAATGGTAGAGCTAAAGATACCAACTCTCATTGAACCTTTTTTTTTCCCCCCCGAGGTTAAAATGGGGGGGGGCAGAAAAACTATCTACAGATTTACAGTTATGGCTAAGAGGGAGACATTTCCTTCTTGAGCTCTCAAATTTATCGGAGATTAATCCTTCCCGTGACAGCTCAAAGTTTACATAGAAAGTGGTAGAGAAACAAATTATATGTTTCTGCAACCCTTCACTTTTAACACAAGAGTACTTGCGTTTTGTCTTCTGTTGTGGAAAACAATGCTGAGATTCACTCATAACAGCAGCTTTTTGTGGAAGAGATCTATAGGTAGATCTGGACTCATTCTCAATGCCTAGTAGGATGCTATTGAAAAAAACCCACACTTGCCAAAGAGCCTGAAAATGAGATTTCTAAGGGGGTAGAAATAGCTCCTAAAGCCAACTTGGGGTTTTAGGTAAGTGCATTCAACACGGGGTTTGTATTGCATCTCCAGAATTAGGGGAAAAGGGTCATTACCCTTTTCATTTAGGAAGCATAACTTGAATCATCTACACCTTAACCTATGTATTTTCTGTAGCATCTATCAACCAAATTGCTATGATGCTGATGTATGATTTCTCTTCTTCAACAACCTTTTTCCTTAAACCACTTTTATGGGTTGAAATCTTATCATGATTTCCTATTGCCAAATAATATTAAGAAACCTGTTTCTGTTGCCAATTTGTAGCGGGAAAGATGTACTTGAGCTTCAAAATATTGTTTCTATTCTAACTTTAGTGAACAGCGTACAATAAAGTCTTGTGGGTGAGATTTTCAAGATGCACACAGTATTAGCCAAAATAGTGTCAGTCATAAAAGTCCCTTAGTCTTTGGTGGACAAAAAGGTAAATAATGCATGATTTTTAAAATCCTACCATCATTTATTGTAATACTTTGTAGCTTCAAAAGATTTTATTTCATTGGTTGCCATACAGCCTCCAGAAAGCATTCTCTCATGCATGACTCAAGACCTCTTTCCCTAGTAAACTAATGGAGTACCTTTTGGCACCCTTCCAACTAATGGTCTGCTCCAGATGGCATTGCTTACAACTTCTAAGCAGCACAGGAACAGGCAGCAACTGCCTTATTCTTTCTGTCAAATAAACAATACATGTTTTGGTAGGTTGGGATGTGGTAAAAATAAATCAAGCTGCGTGAGCAGTAAGCTGAGTTCATAAGTAGAACTATTCGACTTTGGAGGTCGAGTTGCCTATTGTCAGGTTCAGAAAGGAATTCCCGATAATACCTTGTGGCAAGCAAATGGTAGGCTCAGCTTCCACCCTGGCTTCTCTGTAAGGAAAATGGCCATGCTCTAAAAGAAATGGTGCCTTTTGCCAGCAAAACTAGCAGGGTGAGTGCTACTGTTTAAACAGTTCCACAGCTCAGATCTTTTGGCAATTCCGATACTGGAATTCTAAGCATGATATATCGTGATTTTACAACTCTGTACACTATGATACAGGATGATGTTGCATGGAAAAGCAAAACCTTCTGTTTGCATAATTAACAGTGTGTTCACCGTGGTTATCAAAGTGGTCAACTTTGTAAGTGCAACTAAAAATTCAGATTTTTCTACTTGTTCTTTCCTTGCATACTGTAAGTAACGATCTGTCAGCAATTCATGAGAGTTAAGCCCAGAAAAGTATTGTTATGAATCTGTTGTATAGAAAACAATGGTATAATTGAGATTATTTGTCCATTTTATGGGAAGACTCACAATACCTGTAAATATGTTGATTCTACTATCTTTAATTCTTTGTTTTTCTTGTATGTGCTCACTGCACATCATTTTATTGGTGTGTCAGAAGCCCTCAAAACAACAGTAATTAATCTTTAGTGATACTGAGTATTCTGTCAGCTCTGAATAACTTTTACTTTCACTGAGAGGGTTTTTTTTTTTAACCTTTGTGGAATGCGAAGTATTCTTCTCAATTAGTTACAATGAGGAGAGAAATATAAACTGTAGTCATGGGAAAGTTACTCTGAGCAATTCAGATCAAATGTTTAATTGGTATTAACTGGCCTTGCTCCACGTTTTGTGTGCAGTTATAACTACCTTCCTGAAGACTAGGTTTTGCCCCCTCAGAGAGTAATTTGAGATTTAAATTTTTTTTTTCTACAGATGTTTTTTCTCTATGTACTAAATGACTGTCTACAAGACTTACAACTGTACCTGTGTAGCAGGCTCAGGGACACCCTTTTTTTTCTTTTTTTTTTTAATAATGAGTCCAAAACCCAATCTTTTTGGAGATACAGCATTGAAAGATCATACAATACTTTCAGATTACATGAACACTATTTGACTAAGCAGAGAATTAAGTTAATATCCATTCTATTATGCACCTTATATTTTAAGATCTTATGTTCAAATCTTTCCGCAGAATTTAGTGGCAACACTCCCATAAAAATTACATTGGAATCAAGAGACGAGCCTGGCTTTAAAGATTTTTCTCTTTGTCATCCCACATGCTACTTTCACCTACAAGGACGACAGTCATGACTATTTATGTTGGAAACTCTACACTTAGGTCTCCTGGAATTTACACGACCCAAATATTTAAACAAGTGGTTTTAATATTTTACAGTCTTTTAAGTATCAGATGGAGTTTAACTTCATATTGCAATTTGGAATGTGAGTTTACTTAATTTCATTGAGTAAATTGGCTCAATCATTTAGGGTGGGAAAGGATAGTTTAAAACTTGTAAATATTACCAAAGCTTAAATAGCAGTTTAGTAACTATTTATTATTTAGATCTACTGTACTTCTTTCCAACAGCAGAGAAAATTAAAGTTATAATAAATTTCTAAAAGTGTGTGTGTATGTATATATAAAGGGGTTTATACATATACATATGCATGTTTAGTGCATGTGCACTTATGTACACAGTAAATGGTATGATACCCATCTTAAAAGTAGTAAATAACAGCAATAGGAGCAGGATAAAAACAAAATGAAAAAATAATTAAAACAATAACTATTCCATTCATTCTGAGCATATCACACAGAATTGCATTAGGAAAAACAATAAAAAATGTGCTTTTAATCTGATAGTAAAAAAACCCAATAAAATAAAAATGAGATCCATTAATGAAAATAATGGCTTTTATCCAAACTAGTTGAATACTTAGCTTATAATTATTTTTTTTTAGTTGATGATGCAGTAGTTTTAGTTACATACTGGGTTGCTGAAGTGCAATTAGTACCAGTATTATCATTTTAAGAACAAAATGAATGGATATATATAAAAATATGTTCTTAAAGATTCCAGGATGACTGTGGTTCAAAAAAAAAACCAAACAAAAAACTTTTCTTTGAATGACATATTAAAAAGAAATGGCTAAGACATTGCAGAATGTGTTAAGTCCCAAGGAAATGGTTTACTGGGTTATTAATGTGATAGTACTACCTAAAGGCAGTTTGGTTTAAGATGTATTTCATTTTAGTCACAAAATTTGCTATGTTTTTTTGTGATTCTGGAATCTTTTTGGTTTTACAGTTGAAATTATTTATTTCAGAAATAATGGATCAGGAAATTTGGTTATGAAAGTGCATTTACATTGATGAAACATATTTTCTGTCTTTAGTTTTCTCATTTGGGTCATCCTCGTGTTCCTCTGTTTGGTCTTTTATGTCCTGAAAGACTAGATGTGATTAGAAGTTAAATTTAAATTGCATGGCTAAATGATTAACTTATTAGAAATCACAATTCACAACTTAATTTATCGCATGCCTCCCTAATTTGTCACATGGTGATTACAAAAGGGGGCTTCATGAAAAATTGGAGACATATAAGATAAATTGCAAAACCACGTGATAAATGTACTTATCATGCACCTTTTGGCAGCCTTACCTCCTCTCTGCTCACTCATCCATCTCTCCTGGGACTTACTCTAATGCTCTAAACCTATGAGCAGAGTCAATCAATTACTGAAATTTTAAAATCCAACTCTCCCGGAACTGTTTTATCCCCTTTTTGCCAAATGGAGAATTGCCTTGTCCAGTTTCAGTCCTCCCATATTTCTGTGCAGAAGCGCTATGGTTGTTGTATGGTCAATAGCTTTCTGATGCTAGAAAGTGGCCATTTCGAACATTCCAAAGGGACACAGGCTTTGCTTTCTCGCACGTCTTCTACAAGATATTGTAGACGTGGAGTGAGGCATCTCTGTGCACGCCTACTTCAGAGCTAGCTAGCTCTGTGCGTAATGAAGCCTGTCTTCTGGAGATCACCGGACCATAGTTAAAACCATATTTTACACACCCATAACATAATTTGCAAAAGTTAACCACTGAACCACATTCTAACATTCAACTTTTATAAACAACACATATGCAAAATGCATTACCAATGATTTGACATAATGAATAAAGTGTATTTTCAATCTTTCCTTGTATTCAGACTGGGGAAAAAAAATTTGTACATATTCCAAAACAGCTTCCTCAACTGCAGAATGAACTATTTGTAGAAAGGGGGAAAGGTAAGGGCAAAATCTCAGTAAAAATAATTGAAACCAATCAATGATTTGTTATTTGTAAATATAAATGTTATTGCAGATGTAACACATTATTATATCTATTGAAGTATATTACAGTATAACATTGTAGTATATTATTATATATAATATATATGTAATGTGTCATTTCATATATGATGATTATTATTAGAATATTTACTATATTTTAGTATATTGTGTAAACGTTATGAGAGTAAATTTTTTTTCCCCACTGGAGAAAGAGATGTTGAAGTTCCGGTACAACCGATCAGAGTTTGAGTTTGTCTTTTCATTTACATAATCTTTTTTCTGTATAGGGAGAAATTATTCTTTCATTTCTTTGTATTCTTTGGGTAGTGGAACCAGATGAGAAAAATGCTTGTTTTGGCACTTCCCCAAAGGGAAATATAGATTTTGATGTTGGTGAAGATGACTTCAGCAAATAGCGCACATAAAAACCTAGCATTTCATGCAAGTTCATAAGAAGAAACTACAGAATAGAATAACTTTTATGAAGAAAGTCTATGTCTTACTTGGTGAATAGGTCCCTGTGCTACCATAATAATGCCCAGCTCTCCAACTACAAACACTTATTTGTTCAAAGTGAATATTAACATTGTAATTTACTATCTAATTACAATTTTATAGTAATAACAGAAAATGTGTTGTTAAGAAGCATCGCATTCACTGCCTCACACTATCGGACTGTTCTTAGCAGTGTGGTGTATGATTTTTGTCAATATACAAGCGTTGCAGAGATTTCATAGAAAGCATTGACTTGCATTTCAAAAATTTTCACGCTCAAACCCTTTTATAAAAAAACTTCATTAGAAAGCCCTATGAATGATCCAATATCCCAGTCATATTGCAGCTGATGAATAACTTCTGTGAGCTTTAATGGAGGCAGGATTAAGACCTGTGAACAATCAGTTTGCATAGCAAGCCTTATTCACGTAAAAGGCCTATGCATTTCGTTTCTCAAGGAATGGGTTTCACTAATTTGCAAGGTTCTGACAGAACAGGTTAATCTTGTAAAAGGTTGTTATTTTTGTCAGGTGATCTGAAAGGCTTTTTACTTAAAGCTACAGAATTAAAAGACAATAGAAAAAATGAATGCAATATTAATATTTAGAAATAAGGCATTATTAAAATATATTTAGTTGCTAGTGAAGACTACTAAAAGATGTGGTTTTGGAAAGAAAATTATTGTGAAATAATTGCAAAAATAAGTTTTAGTAGGAATAACAGTGGTGTACTTTTAAAAAAATTTTATTACCTTTATTTTAACTTACATCAACAAGAAAATTTTCTGATAAGTTAAATTCTATTAATTTCCATTTATTTGAAGTTTATTATAAATTACTGTTGTATTAAATTAAATTCATTAAAGTTATTAACAAAAAAAATAAGCATTTATAATTATGGTATTATAGCAGTGCACATTGCAAAATAACTGATGAATATCAGGGTGTAAAAGCCCTGGAGCATCTCAAATAAAAGCATGTGGTAACTGTCAACAGATATATCTCTATTTTAAGAGTCAACGTAACAATTATACCATGATGTCTAGGCCTGTAGATTTCTTCACATGCCTTACACATTTACTTATACATGCCTCTTTATTAAATATATAATGTTGTGGGTTTCATAGGACATTTTTCTCTATGAGGCAAAAGAAAGTTTTGCAACTTACAACTTAATGTCTTTACTCATGATGCTAAAAATGCTATCATAACTCATCAGTCAATTATTATTATTTCATACACAATACAAAGTATTGTGAGTTCCACTAATCACCTCAGATTGCTGCCTCGTACAGCACAAAGTGATAAGTTTTCCCCTCTGTGGATAAATACAGTATCAAAACCCGATCTATTGTGTGCTGTTCAAATTCAGATTTCCTTGAAGCAGCAGAGTGAATGTTTTATGTATGTCTTTACCCTTAGAAATCCTCTCTGCTGGTCTTGCTCTGGAGAGAAAGGTGAAGGAGCACTGTGACCATCGTTTCCAATCTTCCTGTTGTCATTTATGCCATTGCAGAATGAAAGGATCCAGAGTTCAGATGGGAGAAAGCAAGCAGTGGCTGGGGAATGGCTGATATTTCATTGATTTTGTTGCTTTGCTAAATTGATTGTTTTCTTGCTAAGGAAATGAACAATCGTGCACCATTCTTTACTGTTATCAGCTGATTGTACTTGTTTTACTGCATAATTTTGCCAGTCATAGAGGGCTTTTTACAATATTGTGCAGTGAAATGAGTCTGAACTAAAATGAATGCAAACATTAAAAGCATACGTTCACAATACAACATGCACAAAAGCCTATGCAAATTTGCAAATAACTTTGCCTAGACAAACAGTTTTAAGCCATCATAAGATATGGGGGTTCAACCTCATGAAATTATGCATGGAACAGACTGGGTTTGTTGAAGTGTTCTGAGACAGAGCAAAGCTGGCATCTGTGTAGCCAGATAGATGTAAGCTGGTACCATTATCGATGGAGACAGATACAGGTGGCACTGGGGTAAGCAAGCAGCTTGAGGAGCTTTCTGTGGGATTTTCAAGGGACAGCAAAGATTTTTCAATGTAAGTAGAAGATGATTCATTAACAAGAACAAAACCAAGCAAAGCGCTTTTGCCACATGTGAGGAGTGGGACTCCGTGTTCCTGGGGAGTGCAATTCAAAAATTACTAAAGAATCATGGGGAAGGGCTCCCTGAAAAGCTAACGTATGGAACCCTGCTGATAATCCTACTATTTGGGGGATATAAATTTTTTTTGTAGGGAGAAGTTGTAGTATTTCTCATTCTTCAGAGGGACTTTGTTTCTGTAAAAATCATGCTAAGACAGCTGCAGTCATTACAGAGACATCATAATTTTGCTTGTAAGGTCATCTCTTCTGTCGAAAGTATTTTGTCATAGGATAGAGATGGCCACTTTCACTGCCAAAAAGCCACTTTAAAAGATTGACAAGAGAGATTAAAGAGGATACGGAAATTTGGAGGACATTCTTTTAACCTTTTAATGTGGTGCCATCTTGGCAGTGGTGAGTCTATGGCGGGATTAGTTAGGGACTGAGCATTTCTGGAATTGTGTTCCTTTTTTTGTCTCTTTCCATTTGGGGTGTCAATTAACAGCGATTTCACCAGGGCAGTAAAGCAAGAGAGTAAACAGTAAATAAGCAGCAAGCAAAATTAAAAACAGTAATGAGCCTTATGAATACGGGGGTGTTATAAGGCTTGAAATGCATTTATTTTGGAGTTTAGCATGTTCTGGGAAAACATAATGACTTTGTGAATGTATTGTCTCATTTCACATTGCAGAGATTCCATTTATTGGCCCCGGAGGCTGACAAGGAACCAACACCTGTGCCCAAATGTTCGCTGAACCTTGGCAACGACAGGCACGTTCATTACGCAGTGGAGCTGTAGTTCCAAGTGTGTTCAAGGCACAGGAGAGGAGCGGGCTTTACCCTTGCAAGGAAAAACAGGTTAAGTGGCCAAATGGCTGGGGCAGTGGATTTACTAACATGACCCATCTTCATGAAAACTGGTGCTTCTGTGGCTGTGCACCACTAGTGCAAACTGCAATTTGTGGTAAGTTTGTTTTGGTAACGGAGTACTGGGCACGGGAGAACTCATCAGAACTGGGAACCTCAAGATACTTAGTTTCTCTGTCAGTTAAAGCAATTAATAAATTAATATTTATAGTGCCTTTTAGCATGGATGTTAGCTACAAATACTGTTTGCATTTTGGGATGGGAATGCGTTTTTTAAATATTTTTTTGTGTGTTCCAAAATAAAGTGTAACAGAGAAAGGCGAAACAGTAAAGATGTGTCCTGTGTTAAATAAGGTTTGTGATTATTCTGAATAACCTAAAAAATAGTTCAATGAAAACCTACGCAAGATTAAATAGTTGTGCAATCCCCTGGGTCTGGCAAAGGAGAGATTAGTGTTTTACCTATCAATAAACTCAAGGTTGATTACTTTAGCAAAATGTCAGTTTTTACTTAAAGCAGCATTTTACATAAGTGAAAATCCTGGTCTGTCATGTCACTTCCATGGTTTCTGTGTGGCCATATCTACAATAAGGGCAGGATTTCATTAAAGTAAGGCCTGAAGCATATGCAGATGGATTTTATTTTCAAATAGGACTATCTACATTGATTATAAGAGGAAAGTTTTGTGAATATAGTATTTCAGGAGCACTAGGAAGCAATTAGGATCATCCATTTAGTGAATTTTGGTGGTCAGAAAGGCATTAGCTAGGATCAGGTTTTCTCATTCATCATACCCTGTTACTTACGGATAAACAAGGTGACGGTGTCTTGCTAATTCTCAGATATCATTTATATAATACAGTTGTGTTCTTGAGAGGCTGTTGAAGGCCATTTCCAATAGTATTGTATACAGGAAACATCGGTTTTAAAACAGCGAGGTTAAGCGTGAGACAGCAAACAAAATGCAATCACGTCACCTGTGCATGTGCTGCATTGAGAGGACGGTTAGTTCTGTGTGTATGCTGCAGGAGAGAACAATTTTGTGTATTGAAACCTGAACTGATCACGTCAGTAGGAAAGGTATTTGGCTTTTTAAGATAGAATTCTAGATGCCAAGATCACCAAGTTCATGCTACTACCCAGATGAGTTTGGGAGTGTGCCAAGAAATTAAAAGCAGTTGATAAACCCCCCAAAAAGTAGTAAATCAAAAGCTAGAAAGCTTTTGAATACTTTAAGAAGCTGGGGTATACACAGGGATGATCATATAATTCTGAAAAAGAGCTTGATTGCTTCACAGAGAGTGTTACGTGCCAGCATGTTAATGATCAAACCCGAAGAGCTTTGCACTGTGTTTCTAATGGGTGCCCAAGAAGTTTAGATGTTTATGTGAACATTATCTCGCTCTAAAATGATGAGCTTAAAACCCTAACTCTGATGTGTTTTTATGACTTATGTTTAGACTCTGTATTGGTGGGATTATTCATATGAACGAGGTTTTGCAGGCTTGGTCCCAACATTTACACAATGGATTATATTGACGCATTTGCTACATCATTGGTCAAAATGAATTCAGCTGTGTTTATGCATACGCTGCTGTATAAACGAGAACTTGCTTTCCCATGATATTGTCTAGTAGAGAACATGAGTTAAACTGTGCAGTCGTCTTCTGTACAAAACAAGCAATTGAGAAATCTCAGATCCTCTATTCCGCTCGTTTGAACTTCATTCAGGAGTATAATCTGATACTGAATTATTCTCAATAAATTGCTTAAAAGGCAAAATCCCTATGTGCCACTAATCTGCAAGTTCTAGAGGCACAAAAATTCTTTCTGAACCTTTGGGGAAAAAGAGAATGAAAAACTTTCTTATAGGCTTTATGCGCATCTTGAATATATGTTCTTGAACACTTTCCCTGAGTGTTTACTAATACTCTTCTGTCTCCTTTCTTCTGTTTGCATTGCCTGTAAGGTAGTAACATATCCATTGCTTACCATAGTACTGGTCTTTCCTGTCCCTTCTTTTCTCTAAATTTTAGTCTGAGCTCTTACTTGGCATTACAGGTATGTGTATGATTCATTTCAAGAACATTGGTACTCTCAGTGATATCAAAAGGACTGTTAGTATGCAATTAGTATGCACATACCTAAGTACCTAGCTGAGTTGTAGCTCATGCATTCAGAAATATGGATGTTCTTGCAAAATCCATTGATTTCAATCCACATCGGTTGAACTGTTCCCATTTTCAGTAATGAGATTTTGAACAGGCTCCATATCAAAACAGGTTTAAGCTACTTGTACAATAACCAGCCTCAGAAAGTGCCTAAAAAAAATGGTTGCACATTGGGAAATTAATGTTAATAAATAGCAATTCAGACCTGTAAACTATGGCAAACAGCACAGCAGTCATCACAGCTGGCATGCCATTGGCTTTTCATGACTGCATGATTCTAATTTATCAGTTGTTTCTCTTGCATCAAAATCAGTTAATTAGGTACATGTTTTATTATTACATACAGAAAACTGCATTAAAGAAACATCTTAAAGTTGCAAAGTTAGTAATTCCAAAGTTAGTAAATACCTAATTAAGGTAAGAATTAAGTTAGCAGCCTTCATTCATCTCCCTTGTCTGTATTTACAGTCACACAATGCTAACTACCTGATCAGAACACTGTTTCTGTGGGACCAAACCTTCTTTAGCACATAGAAATAAATATTGTTGAGTGAGAAGTTATTAGGGTTTTTTGCCTTCCTTGGTTAAGGTGTGATCCCAGGCCATATGTATGGTATACTATTAACATTCTGCTTTCAAGACATTAATCCTTCTTTGTGAACTTTTCTGTGGTGTTCATCAGGCATCACAAATACTGATTTATCACAGTATTTTTGTGAAATGAGGGACTGCTAGTACCTCTGAGTTTTAGTATAAGTAGTTGTGCCACACATCCAATGAGATCCAAAGTTTCCACTGTTTTTTCTTGCCTGGGATGAGACACTGTGCTCAGATTGTCTGCCTATAATTGTGGTTGAAAGTACATGTGTAGCCCAAAGTTTCTGGAACACCTAAGTGACAGAATTTGCCTGTTAATCCCAACGGCCATGCTCATTCCCTCTGTTTCTATCCTAGCTGTTTACCAGTGTGCTCTCACTGCATTTTCTCTCATCTAATTCCTGCTCTTAGTCTCTGCGGTAATCCAGTTTTAATGTCCTTAGTTTCTTCACAGCAGCTTGTCTGATCTTGGCATTTTTTCCATATCTTCCAAGACAAAAGAGGAGGTGACCGAGAGCATGCTGAGGTCCACAGTGGCAGGACAAAGGTAATGTTCAAATTGGAACTGGGGAGAATCTGCCTGGATACAAGGAAAAATATAAATTCACTAAGAGGGTAATTAAGCTTTGGGACAGAGTTCTGGAGGGGTTGGTTCTCTCTAGTCTTTGGAGATTTTCAAGACCCAAGTGGACAAAGCCCTGAGAAACCTGATCGGAATTCTGGGTTGATCCTGCTTTGAGCGAGATTGGACTGGAAACCCACCAAGGTCCCTTCCAACCTGAGTGATCCCATGATTCTGTAAGACCGTTGCTGGAGCTCTGTACTAAGCTCTGTAAATTGCTACTAAGAGTTGGAGAAGTGGTTTGGTACATTTGGGGGGTTTCTTTTTTTCCTTTTTCTTCTCCAGTTTTGGACTTGCCTAATTTAATTTATTGAAGGGGGCTGTCCCTCAGACCCTTTCCTTCCTTACCTTCCCTCTTTAGAAATTCCAGCTTCCCTCCCTGCCTCTGTTTTTTATACCTTTGCCCTCAGGTTTGGGAACACAAAATCATTTAAAGGAATGAGTCGCTAGAATTGTAGTAATCCTGGCAAAGCATCCTGTATTCTTTTTGCCATGTTTTTGGAATGAGCTGTTTTGGCTGAAACTTTCAGAAAATAGTAGTCATCTGGAGGCAAACACCGGGGAGAAAAAATTGTATCCTGATCTATTGTAGTTACTTAGAGGAAAGGGCAAATGAAAACAGTGTGTTATAATCAGAAGTATAAACAGCTACATTCCTGATAAAACCGATTCAGGGCTAAATCGATGAGAGATTCCTAGTAAAATGAAAGGGAAAATGTGTTTTAATCACAGGAGTTAAGGACATTCTGCTAAACTTTCCCTGGAAAAATGGTTTGTCCATGTGTGTGAATGCTTCTCTATGCTTCTGTATATACAGATACCTACCTGTATACAAGGTACAAGGGGAGCTTCTTCCCCTGGGAACTTAACATATAATTAAGGAAGCCAACTTAGTGTTTGAAATAAATATGTGTGTGTGTATATATGTATACATTTTTTTTAAACCAGATATCATAGAATCCTAGGTTGGAAGGGACCTCAAGGATCATCTAGTCCAAGATATAATGTTAATTGTGAGGGCTTTGTGAAGTAGCATCAAGGATTTTGACTTAACCTACTAATTTGAAATATATTTTTATAATCATTATTAAGAAGAAAGCTGGGATAGCACATTCCTTTATATTATATTTGTAAGAGATTAATTAAATTAGTCATATTGTTACAGAATGCAGCTAGCAATTTTCAAAATGTTAAATGAAATGGAAAGACATTGAAAACAATATTTTTAAAATTATGTATTTTAAGCAATTTTGGTTTCTTTCCAGAATCATGTTTCTCAGTGCATTAATATTATATGCAACACAAAATGAATTGAGTTAGGCCCTCACATTATTGATTACTGTCCATCCTTTGCAACTATTTATAGCATACAGCTTTTTTCATGTATCAGCTGTGTTTATATTTTCTCTAGGGCTCAACATCAGTAGCATTGATATTTTTGGTAGT
The DNA here is from genome assembly GCA_034008185.1 of Gorsachius magnificus. Taxonomy (NCBI): domain Eukaryota; kingdom Metazoa; phylum Chordata; class Aves; order Pelecaniformes; family Ardeidae; genus Gorsachius; species Gorsachius magnificus. The sequence continues at coordinate 35,089,235 of CM067088.1, read as the reverse complement.
ATTACTGTACCACTCACGTCCAGCAAAACTTCACCTGTTTATAAATAGTTCAGAACCACTTAGTGATGAACAAAAAGTCTTACAATTTTCTGTGGTAGGGATTTGGGTGTTAAACCTGACTTTGAAATCTTGTGCCATGGTAAGGGAATCTGAACCTGTTGCTAAAGTTTTCATTAGTTTTGTAAGGAGAGGATTGTTTTGGCAGAGACTCTGAAAAACTGAGTAGGTGAGTTGGAGAACAGGGAAGTCACTGAAAATGTCCTCAGTGAATAAATGTGGTAAAATTCCATGTGTTGCAAACAGGGCTGGTACTGGGCTGTCCTAGGAGAGAGAATGTCAGGGAAAAAAATGGTTGTAAAGCTCACCCCCACTGATATTGGTAAAGTAACATAATAATGAAAAGAATCAAAATCAGGAGAGGATACATAGCCAAGAGCTATTTTAATTGTGTGGCCTGGTCTTTGTGGCTTTTGAAAATAAAATGGGCTGCTTCATTGTCCTCTCTCTCTCTATCTCAGAGGCATTTCCTCATAGTAGCTCTGTATTTAGGCAGCTACCTCATCATTATTCATCTAAGTCATCAAAATTTTAAAAAGGACTAAAAATCATGATGTGTTATAAATAAAATATGGGAAGGAGGACAATGACAGAATAGAAGTTCATATATTTGAGGGAATACCTACCAGAAAGCCCTCACATGGTATTTGCAATGTTTTCTTATTGTTTAAATATTACAAACAAAGAATAAAATGCAATATGATCAATAGTTAGAGCTGAAACCTTATAGATGTTGTGTGACAGTATATATACTCAATCTTCATTCAAAATTCACAGTTTGTATTTCCTCCACTGTAATTGCCTCTGTGCTGTGGCTTTCAATAACTGTAAATTAACTCTGTCATAATTACTGTCTTTTTTTTTCCCCTTAAATATTTCTATCCTTGCTGTAAATTGTAATTCTGTTACTTCCAGTATTGATACTGTGATGTGTCCACTAAGACAGCACAGTATCTGGAGCCATGGATATATCTTTTTGGAATAGTTTTCTTTCACCCTCCCCCACTTTTATTGGTACCACTGATTTCTCTTGGCTCTCAGCCCAGTTTGGTTTAATTTTTGTTTATTCTGTACAGGATTCCAGACTCTGCTTTGAGATGGGCACTGTATAAATTAATAAATAAATTCAATATATGCTTGCTTTTAGTGGGTTGCTTGGCACATCTGTTTTTCAGAGGTTTCTAAATCTTCATGATCTGCATAAGATATCTTTAGTTACATAGGATTAGGGAGAGTATCATATTTTTAACATGTACAGGGTTTCCCATTAAAAAGTCATCATTTACTAACAGTTACAGTGCTCTGGCATATTGGATACTGCAGTATGTCTCAATAGCTGGGAATGCAGAATAATGGTTCTATTTAAGACACTGTGGGTATCTTAACTATGGTAAATACTTGTGTCTTTAATGCTGAAAATTGTTGTTTTGTACTCAATGTTTTTAATGGTTCTCTACATTTATTATAATCTCTTCCAATATAAATATACATGTTGCATGCTGCTGAAAATACTGACATTCCTTCGGTCTTGCAAGAGCTTTCACAGGCGTAACTGTACGAAACACTGTTCAACATATTGGTTGTTACCAGTTGCACTTCTTTGGCATAACCAAAAGCCTCTTCATGGAAAACCAGGGGCATTTCCCATTAAAAAAAAAAGTCAATTGTTATGATTATTTATGTCAGAGTAACAATGAGCCACTTAGAAAAATACTCAGCAAACATTGTGGCACCCAATTAACTCGTAAATAGCTCAGAAATTAGAAGAGACTGTCTCTGAGCCAGCCAGCATTTAGAGAATAATGGCAGAGCTGGGTTCTATGGGAGAGCAGAGAGATTTGGAGATGCGCGGAGACGTAAAAGTATTATGTGTATGGCTGAGGTCAAAGGAGACATTTGCGAGGAAAGGGAATAAACCTAGCTTTGCTGAGGTGTGTGAGTCTCAGGGATTTCCCTATGCATACTGAAGCCAGTTTAATAAATCGCACTGCTCACAGAGCACCATGTTCTTCCAGTTATCTAAACGGAATGAATAGGTTCTATTTATGACTCATAGGTTGTAATTTTTATTGCCATACTTGAAGAGAAGGTGGAAAGAGATGGAGGCGGTGGGGAGAAGGATGGTGTGTTCAATGTATACAAAATGAATGGTTGGTACTAGTTAGTCCTTAAGGTAGGGATATCTCAGATATCTTTTGTAGGAACTCAAAACACAATGGTATGCTACCATCCTGCCTTCTAACTCCATATTTTGTGAGGAACTTAATTAGACAGATGACGAACATCTACGGCAGGCAATGTGGTAGGCAGAGGAATATTTGTGAATCCAGCAGGGATTAAGGTCTGACCTAAGCATTGAGTTTATCAGCACTGTGAAGAGTGAGTGCTTCTAGGCCTGCCCAAAAGTAAACATTTTGGTACATAAGGAGGTCTCTGTGAAAGAACCGCTGATGGCTATGACGTTGGCAGACATAGCCCATAAACTGTGGGATTAGATGCTAACTGAACTGAGATTCTGAAGGATCTGAATTTTGTATTAGTGCTTGTTTCCTCTCTAAGACTTCTTATGGATTTAACCTTAAGCCTTTAAACAGCTTTTTGCTAGTCTGGAGAACTCTTTCCAGATGTGCAGTTACTGGCTAAGAAAACACAGATATTTCAGCAAAATCTGTGCATCTGGATCTTCACAAATATGTTCATCAGCATTGTTCTCTAATATCTGTGCTTTCTGAGAGTAAAGGTCTTCAGTGCCCTTGACCTCTGCTGGAAGAAATGGTTTATTTGACCGTATATGGCCCGTATATGACCCACACAGGTTGCAACAAATACATACATGCTGTACTTTTCAAGCTCCCAATTATGTTTACTCTCTAAATAGGTGGGATTCCTTGATCTCTCCCATTTGTCTTTGATATATTTGGAAAACATTATTGCCTCTAATATGGCAAGTCTAAGACTAGGGAAAATATTACCTGGGCTCTCCCCAGGTCTGTTGGATAGAGGGATATGAACTGTGAGCTAGATTGGCTTCATCATTTGTCCTTGTGTGAGGTCCTAAATTGTACAAAGCCCTCCAGCACTGAAGGGCGCTGCTAGGAACTCTGACATGGAGCCCCATCTCCCATGATGTCCCATGGCTGTCTCATGGTTAAAGGGAATGCTGTAGTGGAAGCAGTACCACTATTTTGCTGATACCTTTTTATGATATAAATAGATGTAAAAAAAAAAAAAAAAAAAGCCTGGGTGCATTATCAGTATGTTGTCCTTATATTGAATAGCTAGTGTTTCTCAGACAAGACCTTATAAATAACACAAAAATTAAAAGCGTGTGGAAAATAAGTTCCTAAGCCATGGATGTATTGGAAAATAGAAGTAGTTAAAAAAGAGAGAGAGGGGGAAGAAGCAGGTGTCTGGATACACTAACATGTTTTAAAATACAGTGGTGCAGTGCATCTTAAATAAAACAAACATAATCCAACCCAAACCGTCTTTCATTTGTGGAGGAAATACATGGAAATATTTATTTTAAAAGCTATTTGAAGCATTTAAACATTTGATATCACCACTACTGAGAGTAACCCAGTACATGGCCACAGGGATGCTCAGAAATAAGAAACATGATGATAGAACAGACAAAAATGGGCAAGAATGGGAGCAGAATTAAAATGGTGCAGGCAGGCAACTCTTTGAGAGGCAATGTCTCCCATTTCTTTCCTAAGCACATCCACACTTAGTTTCTGAGAAAGCAGGAAGGACATATAGGCAAATTGCCAACCAGATGGTGCAATCGAATATGAAGAATGCATTCAGAAGGGCAGTAAAACACAGAATTAAAAAATCCTATCATTTGCTTTACTGATACAATACAGGACAAAATTCACATGGAAGGAATAAATGCTAACTATATACTCATGCCTTCTAGTAATCTTTGTGATTTAGCTTGAGAAAAGCTTCCACCTTTCAGTTCTTCTGTGGTATCCCCTACACCAAAGTAATTCATTTCTGTTCCAATTTTGTTTCTTTGCAGATTTTTTTCAAAACTGCTTTATTGTTGCCTAAATATGTTTCTGCTAAGGTACAAAATAATGTAATGGCGAGAGAAGGATTAGGTCCATTTTGAGGACTTTTGTAGTTGCTGCTCTTATATAGCATGAAGAAAAGAAAACAGTACTTGCTATTTAGACTTCTACATAATCAATAGACGGAGAGGCTGTCAATGGAATTAGTGGCAGCCCATGGAATTATACTATTTTTCCTATGTCATGTAATTTCTAAGTTATTACTGAAACTTCATGGTGTGTATGTTTGCATTTTGTCATTAGAATAATTTTATATTATCTTTTACTTATAATCTATTTTTATTTCTATCATAATTTGGCTCATTTCAAAACAAGGCTGAGTGTGTAGTGCATATAAAATTTCCCCCCCTTTGACTTGATTTTACATTTCAGAAAATACATGTAGAGATGATATATTTTCAGGAATATTATTTATGTAAATTTTCTTATTAGTAGCATAGTTCTGGTTATGCGATTGGTTGTAACAATTTCATATCAATACATCATCAAAACTTGACAAATCTGGTCATAATTGAAGAGAGGAAGCCATATCCTGGCAATAATGTAGGAGCCAGCCATCTGTCCTGAAGATTATCAGCCTTTTTGTTTTGTATTTTATGTCTATATCTAATAGTCTATAAATAAATATATATGTGGAATATCTCTCCTTTACCTTTATTCTTGTGAATAGATTCCAACGGGATTCAGCTACGGCATGTAAGCATTATCTCTGTGAGTCTCTAAAAGACCTGCTGCCTTCTTCCTCTGCCCAGTCTTAACTGGTCTTTACATGGTGCTGTGGATGAGCAAGTGCTTGTGGACTAGAAATGCATCTGGAAAAAAAGGAAGATTGTAATTAATTTAATAAATTATTTTGTATTAATTATTTGGCCACTTTGTTTTTATAATTTCGTGATTTGGATTATGGAAATCCTTGTTGCCAATTTTTTTTCTTTGTGCTGAATTCTGAATCTATTTATCTTGCAGATGTTTTTTTCTTCAGTGCTTAAAATCTGATCTTGATTGTGAGGAACAAAACATGATCTTCGTTCTTTCGTTCTCAGAAACCCCTTCCAGTTATGAAGAATTTACAGATTATTTTGACATTGATGGATATAGAACAAGCTCTGTTGTATTCAGATTATGTTTTCTGTAACACACGCGTAACTGTATTTCTCTCCCAGGATATTTGAGATTTTACCTGTAATAGCAGGTGAGACAATCATAGACAATGCTTCAGTTCAGCTGGTAGATCTGTATTACTGATAGAGACATAAGAAGCTGCATGCTAAGTGTCAGAGGAGTTTTTAAATTTTCATTGCTTCTGGTGTTTTTGCCTGCTGGTGGGAGAAACTAGAACCCAGAAAAGTGGAATGGAGATTAAACCCCTCGGTGGCAGTATCCAGTCAGTTTCAGAATTCCTCTAACCTTTTGAGTTAAGTTAAATCAGCCAACGCTTGAGATTTTGTGTATTTGTCTGGAGAAGGGATGGACTTACTTTAATTACATCAAGGTCCCCAAAGGTTTTGTCTTTGTCCATGGCAAGTAGTTTTAGTTCCAGTTTCTCTAGGTAACAGTAAACTTGACTGTTGCTGAGCTTTTCTTGGAGAGACAAATACTTTTGTGCTACTGTTTATTGGTTACAGAAATGCAGAAAGAACTAGTGGCAATTCATCTACGGACAAATAGAATAATTTGATGTCATGCTGCCTGTGGCAAGGGCAATAATGTCTCAAAAGCCAAGCTGGACAGGTTGAAAATCACAAATATCAGGCCGTGTCTTGTAATGGGGCAGGAAGTATCCCAGATACCATGGCTTTCTCTCATGTGTTGACTTCATCAGTGTTGGTTGGGATTATGGGGATCTGACAATGAATTTTGTTAAATAGCTGAAGTTGATCAATTCCCAGTTCTACTGACTTCAGTTGAATTTGTCAGCTAGTGCCCAACAGTAGTCAGAAAAAAACCCAAGCTGTGTTAGGAATTATTAGGAAAGAAATAGAAGAAAAATTGGAAAACTTGACTCTCTGTCTGTGTGGAGCCCTGGTACACTGTGCTGCTTTAGTGCTATGAGTAATGCTCATGCGCCCATTTCAGAGTGGATATGTGGAGAGTGATAAAGGTGATCAGACTTATGGAGCAGCTTCCGTGTGATAAAAGAAATGTTATGATCTTCTGCCTGGAGAAGAATCAACTGATGAAGAATTTGATAGAGATCTACAGGACTGGGAAAGACATGAAAAAGGTAAGTGGAAAATGACTGTACCCTCTTCATATGTAAGAACGGAGCATCAACTGAAACTAATAGGGCAGTTCAAAGCAAATGAAACTTTTTTTTTTTTTCACATTGAGATATTAAGTAAGTTGTGGAACTCCATTTCAGAGGCCGATAAGGATGCTGAATGTTGACATAGATTCAAAAGCAAACCAAACAGGTTCATGGAAGGAGAATCTATCCAAGGCTATTAAATAAAAACATGCCAACTCTGGATCAGAAAATCCCTGAGCCATACATTAGTGGAACCTGGGGAAGTATAAATACGGTAAGTAGCATTTATATACTTTCTGCCATAGCCACCCACTCTTTCTATTTTTTTTTTTTTTTTTTTTAATTCAGTGTAGCTACTGTGATACTTAAAATTAAGCATGTGCTGAAGTTCTTTGCTGGTTCAGTGCCTTTGTTCATAGCATATCTGTTTAGCCTGTTATTTCAGGTTCAGGGTCATAGGAGATAAATCACTGTTTAGGAAAGGCAACAAAAGAAAGCACAGCTTTTCCTTTCCCTGTTCTGGTGTGCAGTATTCTGCCTTCAGAGTCAATACTGTGTTCACAAGCATGGTGATAATGGTCAGCTTTGCTGGAGCTGTCAGCATTCAGTTGGATAAGACATGACACTGGGATTTTGACCATTTGTGGTCATTAACGTTCATGTGTACTTATTATAGGATAGTGGAAATTAGCCCTGGCATCCTGGTCTAATGCCAATGTATGTGTCTCCTGCAGTTTGACTTGGATAGGTTCCTTATTCACCCTTCAGTGTGTGCTGCTAGATAATGACTGCAGTTTGCAGTTTACAGTTTACTGAAGAACAGCACTGTGAAGACTCCATGTGGTAAAAAGTTCAACACAGATTATTTCCTATCTAATGCAACAAATAAAGTAAACTCTGCAACAGTTCTTGAACATACCAGGAATACAAAGCATATGTGAGGAGTTGCATGTTTTGTATAACAGTGGTCACAATTTGCACTAAAGAAGAGTCAGCGTATCTTGGTGAATTTTGATGAAGCCAGCAGAGGTGCATGCTTGTACATCTGTGGATAATCTGGTATATTATTGAGTGACTAGATGTGACTGATGAGCTGGTGTTCTGAATTTTGCACTGAGATGTTAGTGACGCACAGTTTTTGGAATACGCTATGAAATTTGCTTTAATGTAGAAGAAAACATCACATGATCTGGGATTGTACACTTCTTAGGTTTGTTGGTTTTTTTTTTCCCCTCCCTTTGCATCAAAAGGCTTTGTATGCATCATCAATGTAAGGCAAGTGAAAGAATCATCTGTCTTTGGGGGAATGATTGTCCACGTTCTCAGTGAAAGGTCAATGAGTAGTGGGTATTAATTAATCCAGCTGGGCACACAGCATCCCAGGTTTAACAATGTCCAAGCTTTTTATAATGATGATAGATTTTAAGGACCTGCCTTTTAGTAATGGCATCCCATCTGTTTGGGGTTAGAGCTTTCAGCGCATTAGGGGGGTTGTTTAGATTCTTCTTTATAATGTTGGTCTGGTTTGTGGGATAGTCCCAGACAGCAGTTATTTTAAAGAAAGAAAAAAATACTTAATGAGAATGTAAAAAGAAAGTCATGAGCA
>CM067088.1:35041245-35073745 GCA_034008185.1 Gorsachius magnificus | reverse complement strand
GAGAGAATCAGGAGGGTAACAATCAGAAAACTCATCGGTTGAGATAAAGACAGTTTAACAGGTAAAGCAAACGCCACACACGCAAGCAAAGCAACACAAGGAATCCATCCCCTCCTTCCCATGGGCAGGCAGGTGCTCAGCCATCCCCAGGAAAGCAGGGCTCCATCATGCGTAACGGTGACTTGGGAAGACAAACGCCATCACTCCGAGTGTCTCCCTCTTCCTCCTCCTTCCCCCAGCTTTATGTGCTGAGCATGATATCATATGGTGTGGGATATCCCTTGGGTCAGTTGGGGTCAGCTGTCCTGGCTGTGCCCCCTCCCAGCTCCTTGTGCCCCCCCCAGCCTCCTCGCTGGTGGGGTGGGGTGAGGAACAGAAAAGGCCTTGACTCTGTGTCAGCCCTGCTCAGCAGGAATGAAAACATCCCTGTGTTATCAGCGCTGTTTCCAGCGCAAATCCAAACCATAGCCCCATGCCAGCTACTATGAAAAAAATTAACTCTACCCCAGCCAAAACCAGCAGAGGTGATATCTCAAATCACCCTAGGTTCAGCTTTATGATTGCCTCGGGTTGCACTCTTAATGTTCTTACAGCTATTTACCTCCATCAGTAATGAACAGGCTAATGGGTCAGCAAATCTGACTATATACTCAGGATGATTTTCTTTCAGTTTTCATCTGAAGCAGACTTTCACATGTGGCCCAAGTGATCCGAGTATCTCTGTATGTTGAATAGTTGTCAGATATGTAATAAAGTAATCAGAAAATTAGTTGTTTGCGAATTTAAAAAATACAATTTTTATATTAATGCAAGTATTATGTGCGCTGCAGCAGCCCTCAGAACAACTGTGTGAAGGAAAAGAAATGTGGTACTGTAATGCTAATGTTTACAGGACAGATTTTCAGCATAGTCTGTCATCCGCAGCTGGAACTAGATTTTGAAACAGCGGAGATTCTACCTGTGCTCAGATACTGTTTGTCAAAACACATCCATATTCCCAGAGGACTTCAGCATTTTGGGTGCTAAGCTTGTGTAGAAATTCAGCTGTAAATGTCACACTAGGAACAGATGGACATCAAGCACTTCAGTAAATTCTGCTTGTACTTTGGTGAATGGAAGACTTTGACATTTTTACCCTAATTACAGGTACTAAGTACCTAAACATTTGACCAGAGAGCTTTTGAAAACCTTGCCTTAAAATATTTCCCATTCAGGAGTTATTAGCCAATACAGATTTCAATTTAATTTTTAATTAAGGCTTATTTGTTATGTACACTATTAGCTTGCAACACTTTTTTTTTTTTTTAAAGATGTTATCTTTATAGAATTGACTTATTTGGAAACTTAACATAAGCTTTCAAACCCACAGAAAATATGGCGTTGTGTTTCTGTTTAAAAAAGTAATTCAATGTAAAATGTTTTTTGCAGTGCTACTTTAGAAACAATTTTGGATGCTTTAGATAAGAATTCCTTAATCCTTGACCCTGAAATCTAGATACACAAAAACTTACAGGAATACAGTTTCAGTGCTACTCAGTATTTTAGCCATGCAGTTCCCACCTGATCTGATTATCACTTTGAAAACATCTGGGTTGAATAGTGGCAGGAAAAAACCATATCAGTGCTAATGTATGAAATAGCCCTGGTCCTGCATATAAATGGACACAGAGCATCTGTTGAATTCAGCGACATTTTGAGTAGGGTAGGTACTTGGATCATTATAATTTTATCTGTGAGTGACAGTTGGGGTAGTGTTGCTGATCATAATACCTCAAAAATTTAATTTTTAAGAAGTGACTGTCCATTCAGTCTTGAATTTATTGAAATAATGAGTGGATTTTTTCAGTGCAGTACTGTTCTGTGTGCTTTATGTAGATTGCATGGCTCTAATTAAACCCACGCAAGGGCTGTGCTTTATGCTGTTATTAAACAGAAGAGTGTTGACACTGATTTAGCAGGCTTTAGCAACAGTTACTCTGGAGCAGTAGTGTGAGCAGGAGTCACCTGCTTCTGCAGAAACAAAACCTGAATCCAGTCTTCTCCCTAGCAGTTCTGGACCACTTAAAAAATAATCCCCATGTTTCATGTATTTCAGATGCAGAGTAAGACTTCCACGCAATCAGCTGAAGGTTTACAAAAAGGAAAGAAAATTAGGCTGAAAACAAACATAAAAAAACCCCAAACCATGTCATGTTGGAGGTGACAGCAAGCGGTGTGAGAAGTGGAGAGGGTCTCTTGCGTTAAGTTAAGTCTGAACTCAAACCCTTCCCTGTTCTGACAGCTGGTAATGCTTTAAATACATCGCATGTTGTATTAGTATAGGGTGCTCGCTGCCCAGAGTGGTGGTGTGTTGGTCCATCACTATGGAAAGAGAAAAAAACTTCAAGGTAAAGGAAAGGAGCTCTTGTCATATATGATAGCTCCTTTATAGGACACCAGCTGGGTTGGGAGGAAGGAAAGGAGGGAATGAGCAGACGCACTCTGGGTCAAGCCCTCGTTGCTGATCCTAATATGAATCTATCTGGTCAGCCTGGAGTAGTTGGGTGGCTTGCTACTGGCAGCTTATTTCCGTTCCCACTGGCATCCTCCTTGTGAGTGCATGGGGATAGCAGAAAGTAGAGTGAGAAGATGCCTGAGGAGAGGATAGAAACCCTCACAGTTTCTCATCAATCACATTTTCAAATGGATTTGAATGTGGATTTGACATAGTGACTTAAAATTTTTGTATGTCTTACCTGTGGTGATTGCCGCTTGCTGTGTCTAAAGTTGATCAACTTGTTTGCGGTAGAGAAAATGAAAAGCAGAACTGAAAGAGAGTGGAAGAGAGAGAAATGTGTGGGGAGAGCTGGAGAGAAGTGATTCAGAGAAAACAAAAAGTAAAATAGGGAGACGTCAATGAAAAAGAGAATCACAGCAGCAAAAAATAGATTTAAATGACTGTAAAAGCACCAGTATATCTCTCTCTTGAAAGCTTGGACACGTCTTGGTTGGTATGCAAGGTATCTAAAACTCAGTAGAATTTTTCTAGAGGAGAACACGTGACTGGTAAGCTTGTAGGAGACAAAAAAGGAGAAAGGTTGCCACCAGTAATACAGTAACCAAGAGTGTCCCTGGTTAAGCAAAAGGCAGAAGTGAGTACTGATGGAAATCTGCCTCTCCGGAAACAAGGGGAAATGCTGGGATACACTAGCTTGAGCCTTAGGAAGTTCAGCTCAGGGCTTGATCCCAAGTCATTCTAATGAGTGAAAAGATTCTCCACTGATGCTGAAGGTCTGTCAGGAAACCAATCCCTCCCGTTCTCTTCCTTACTTCTCCCTATCAGTCATCCAAAGGCCTCTGTTAGAATTGGGTTTTTCCTGACTTTAATTTTTCTGTCTAAAGATGCTAGATGTATTCTGCATCTGATGAACAAGGTGTATATGAATCCACAAGACTAAAAGCATGAAGGCAAAAATACAAGGAAATAATCCTTGTTTATCTGTAGTTCCATAGTTCGTATGTGAGAGCCTGAGCTCCCAAAGGAAAAAGCTTCATTTTTACTTAAAGAGAAAAAGGAGGTATTCTCTTGTAGTTAAAATGATTATAGTTGAGTGTTGAAGAAAAACACCAAACATTTTGAGATTTGATAATATGCGAATCAGTAACACTGGGAGAAGTGTCTGCAAGATTATTTGAGTTTCAAGGACGTAAATGTACTTCATTGCTCTGATTTAGTCACCCTTGGTCATTCAGGATGTAAGTGGGAACTGATCTCATTTAGGAAATCATTGAGAGGAGATGAGTCTGAGGACTTGATTCTATCTTATCTCGACACACCACAGTTAATAAAGGAAGGCAATTATTATGTTTTCTGGGATGTACCCTCATCTGAGGCATTGTTAATAAACATTAAAGGGCTAGTTCTTCAAAGATGTTTAAGCACCTAGCTCCCATTGATTTCAACAAAATGAGGCATCTAAGTGCCTTTAAAAGTCTGACCTTAAGTGTCATCAGGAAAAAGTGAAGCAAAAGATAAGCAGGTTCTGAAAGAATAACAAGGGACTGCAGGCATATGATTCTGGTGTGCTCCTGGTTATTACATTTTATATGTATGGGATGTCTGCACATTATAAACCAAAGAAAGATACAAACAAATGATCCCCACCTATACTGCATAAAGCATCAAAATTCTATCACTTTTCTGGTCGTGTCTCAGACATCTTTTACAAAACATGCTGTATGGATTGAGATAAAAAGCAAGAAAACAACAAACCAAACAATATCCCTTTCAGGCTCTCTGACACAGCCCCCCTCCCAGCGCCAGGCTTGCCCCTCCTTTCCCCTTCCCCAATGCACTTTGTGAGCTGGAGGGGTTTGTTCGCCTGACTCTGTGTGACAAGTAAACAGTTGGTCACAGCCCTAATTACAGATGCTTTTGTTACTCAAACACATTCTCTCAGTTAGAGGAAAATACCTTGCTCTCAAGATTAGCCTTATCGAGAAGGTACAGTATGTATGACATAGTCCCAATGTGATAAATAGATAGATAGGCAGACAGCAGCATACAAATGTTAACATTTTTTTTTTTCCTTTTTGAGGAAAAATCCTGAACTAGAAAATATCGTGTTGGTTTGTCACTATCTTGTCAGGTTTGTTGCATTTTAATACAAAACAGAAAGCAAGAGGGAAGGAGGTTGCCTTGCTCTTTATGTTTCTTTCATGGTTAAGCCAACTATGCTGCTTACCTACTTCTTGATAAATATTGCTTAGCTACTTCTCTTTGGGATAAAGTAAATTAAAACAACCCCTCTGCAGACAACAAGAATTCCCAAAGAAGAGATTTTCAGATTTAAATGCTAAACTCAATTTTAAATTTTTTTTCCTAGGTTTCTGACCTAGATTCCCTGTCTTACTCTCAGTGCATTTGTCCTTTTAAAGGAACCAATATGTTTGTATAACTGATGTGAAACAAGCTTGACTCCAAAAAGATTTAACTTAATATCTGGCTAAGCATTCAGAGGGTAGTCCATCTGTAGAATGTACATTAAGGACCCTGGCTGGAGCGCAGCTAGTCATGTATGATATCAGGCACACAAATGTGACGTGATGCCCATATACTCTTGAGCATAATTCAAAGTGCCATGAAGCTCTATGGGTAGAGAAGCTATAAACACAGTTGTCACAAATGAGAAAGACTACAGGGTTATATTCAGACTGAAGAATGAAGAAGCATTAGAACCAGCCATCACATCTTAATGAAATTGTTAATTAGGATATTATGGAATTCATAGCTAAAGATAATATCTGTCCAGCAACCTCGCAGCATGTTTTTAACTAACTATTTCGTCACCAAAATCTAAGGCAGACTCAGAAGTGGTGTAGACAGCCCTTTGTAAATACACAAATACAATCAAAATTACTTTTTTTTTCACAGTGGATTTTTTAATCTCTTTTTTTTTTTCTTTCTAAACAGGCCAGCACAGAACATGTGATTATCTACTGTTTCTAGGAATAAGTACACATTTAATCTACATAATCATCAGTCTTTCTTTATGTAAAAATGATTAGTAAATACGGTTTTTAAGCAACTGTTTAGATTAGGCATTGGCATAATAGATTAACTTATTTCTAAAACACTTGATTTTATCACTCTCCCTAACGATTTGTCTCATGATTTATTGGCTAATATGATGAATCATGTTAGATTTATTGTTTATCCTATAAATAGTGCAACAAATCATTAAACAGTGATAAAACCCAGCAGTTTCACAAGAAAGTCTACCTATGTTGTCTTTGTGTACAATGCGTTTGTGTTGTACAACAATTTGATGGTTCTCTTTTCAGTTTTATGGTATCAGGTGAATAGGCATCTCTGTTTAAATTAAATGGTTTTACAAAATAATAGTGAAGTCATAATCTTATACTCCAGCTATATTTATTTTATACAGAAAAATAAAGCCTAATGTCTGATGCACGGTAAATCTGTGAATTTATTCACAATAACAAATGTAATATTCTTTCTTAGAAACACTTTAAATATAGTGACAGTTTTTCATATTTTAGCATGTCAGCTGTTTTTTTCTTTCTATGGTTTTATGCTGCAGTTGACAAAAATCTTGCTTCTATCCCAGTAATTTTAGAGGTCTGAGCCCATCTCATTTAGTAGCTTAGCTGAAAGGCTGGTGTGGGATATTGGTGAACTGAATATATGAAATTTGGTATTCAAATTATGGGAGTGGTCTTTTTTTTTTTTCTTGAGACATAATGGCTTCTCTTGTTGCAGCCATAGCTAAGTCTGCCTGTATACATTAGGGATGAAAGGACAGAAAATAGAAGTAATATTCTTGAAAATTCCCTGAGGTCATCAGTGGGTTAGGATAGATGCAGTCATGATGATATTATGTTCTGCAGTAGTAGATTTACAGTATTGTAAATTGAATTATTTGGACTGTAACGGTCAACCTTTATTACTAACTGGGCCATTTACCTTCTTTTGATCTCAAGGTAATGCCACACCTTGTCATCCCTCACCTGTTGCAGGAAAGCTTATCATGCACTCATTAGAGCCATCCTTTCCTAGACACTACCCCCAGCAATACCTGTTAGGGTAGGACATGCTCAGGATGGCCGATCGGCACTTTCAAAATCCAGAATATTCTGGAAATACCGGTCTTTCATTGTACATCCTCAGACACAAAGTACTGAGCTGGCCAAGTATAGCTGTGCTATACCCGCATGAGAGTAGCAGATTTGCATGGCACGCATGGCACGCGTAGTATTTGTGCACCGCCTGTTAGTTCTGTGCAAGCAGAAGGCTGTGACACAGGAGATGGCAGAGAAAACCAGGACCTGAGAGCAGGGTGCTGCTACTGGTTGTCCCCAATATTCCTGTTGCCCTTGTTAAAAAGGATCAATGGGAATGGGACATGGCCCAAATACCATATCCTGCCTGGAGAGCTGCATGGTGCCTGGGCTGTAGTTGGGTACTTTTGTTGCACATTTTCTTTTTTTTGGTACATCACAAGAACCCGGTTATCTGAGAGGAGACAAAATAGGCTGAACAAGAAGATTAAACAACGGATCAAAGAGTAAACCTCTGACAAGTTTTTAACAAGCCCAGCTCTCCTTTGGCCATTATGTTAGCAGTGTTGGTTACTCAATTCATTTGTTTTGCACAACAATAAATTATAAGGAGTTTAGTTATTGATTACTTGCACCTTTGTCATAGGTACTGTGCAGCCTGGGTGCTCGGACTTGCCTCCTATGCCAGGTGCTTGTTCGGCTACTTGTTCCAGTCTTCAAAAGAGCCTGAACACGAATTGGCAGAATCTGTGCAGCAAGACTCTGAAAATCATCTCCAGTGATCCAGAAAGCTTCATAGCAAGCAGAAGTCGTCCTGCTCCTTGTCATCGTGATTATGGAGATGCAGGAAGCAGGTATCCGTGTATGGCATGGTCTAATGAAGTAAATGTGCCTTGTTTGTTAACTAACTGAGCATGTCCCTCTAGTGTCCTGCTAATAATTCCTCCTCTCATGTTTTTAGAAGGAAACCGCCACCATGCATAAAATACACTGTGAAGAATAAGACGTTCTTTCTGTGGTTTGGATATTTATTTTATCTGTAGAAGAGCACTGAGCACAGCTCAACAGCTTACCAGTCTTGGGCAACTGTAGAATTTTAAAAACATGGGGAAATATTATATGAGTCCTTTCTGTATTATTCCCATCTAGCTGTCTCTGGCCTCTTTGTAACTTATTGGTAATGCATTTTATGAAAAGGAGAAGAAGGAACAGCAAATGTAGAGACTTTGAAGGCTGGAAAGAAATTACTGATAATGTTTGTGGGTCAAAGTCTGGAAAAAATGAAGTTAATTGAAAGGTGGGCAGTAAATGAGATGGCTACATAGGATTGTGATCTTAGTGTCCGGTTATTAAATCCAGAAAGACAGTCCTGACAGAAGCCAGCAAAGAAAACATGCTTTTGTGTGGGCATGCATTACTCCACGTGTGTATGAGTATTGTGAATGTGTCCTTTGGTGTAGTGCATTCCTTGGCTGAATGCACCCTATTTTCCATTAGCAGAGAAAGTAAAGCTGTGGGTCTTTTAAGTCTCCAGTGTAATCCCAGGCAGTGTTACCACTAATTTTCCTCCAGATGAGCCTTTTAGTCCTCTGTGTGTTTCCAGAGAAATATTCTTGTTTCCCTTAGAGGAATCTCTTGGGAAAGCTTTCTGGAATTGCTCTAGATCTGGAGGTAGAACTATTGAAGAAGAGGGAAACGGAATCAAAATCCTGGATTAAAGGAAAGGGGCTTTAAAGGAATCAAAGTTTTCAATTAACACAGGAGGAGGAGATGGTTTATCAGACTGGACCAAACATCTAGAAAGACCCTACTTTATAAATGCTGACAGAGGCTTATCTCAAACCAGGGTAAAAGTTATTGCATTAAAGGTTTAAAACCTAGGAAATTCACATTCCTAGAGTGGGTGTATAAATCTGAGATATTTTTAATTTCACTATGTAAATAAATCTCTTCAGAAAAATATTGTGGCATTGCTTTGAGTCATTTTCCATAAAACCTTTTAATTTGATTTTGATTGATAGCTATATCCCTTAAATTAGAACTTTTAAAGAAAGTTTTAAGGTAAGTAATTACTCACTTTCTCTGGGTGATGCAAAGTTTTCAAACTTGCAAGGATGTGTTACTCTTTTATAAATTATAAGTTGAAAATATTTTTATATTATAATTATATTTTTGCCTTTATCTTTCATAGCATTTGTTCATCGTTCATGCTGTACTTTCAAACTCTGCAATGTGACTGATTGATGCAGTAAGTGCAGTTAATTTTAATTCTGGTTTTTGGGACTGGATTTGTCAGTCAATACTGTTCACTGGAGTAATTCAGTAACTGTCTCTAATTTCTTTGCCTTTTTTTCTCTCCCTTTCTCTTTTACTTAACAAGTGAAAGTTCCCTAACAGCTACCTGTCAATTTGAAGTTTGGTGTTCATAAATTGAAGGATGAGTGCCTGTTGTTTGCAACCCACACAAATACAGCCCTACTTTAGCAACAGTGATTGTCAACAGACTGCCGGTATTGAGTCTTTGCTCTTACCCCCATTCAGTAGGCAGCCAAGGTGCCAGGAAACAGAACAAGCTGCATCTTCAAGAAATAAGAGCACATAGGGAGCACGGGTAACCAGCAGTACATGCTCCAAACCAGACAGATCAAATTAATTCTGCGGAGAGGACTGGATTATATAAACACATTACATATGCCAGATATCAATGTAGGACATTATTCTCCCTTATTCACAGGAGATTCTGCTAGTGTCAATAAGAGGTTTACAGAAAGATGTAAAGTGTCATCATCATCAAGTACTAACTAATGTTTTAGTTAGCACCATTATTATTTCATATACTGCATTTCCTGATGGAAAAAAACCATTAACTTTAAAACCACAGTTGTGTGCTCTGTATTTCTCCTTGTTTGTTGTCCTTTCAACTTCCTTATCAGCTTTTGACATCAATCAACAAATTCATCCCTTTCCAGATGTATAATGATCCCCTGCTGACTGGCATATGACCGGAGAACAAGAAGTGTAGCAAAGCTGATCCCGTGGTAACTGTTATCTAGGGCACAGATCTTGGATATTCAGGGGAAACATCTAGAACTGTTAAATTAATATGATACTACAATTAACCTAAATTTTCCTAGTTCTTTTACTTGTGTGTTACCCTACCAATTATGTCCTAGTACAGGAACTCAAGATTTCTAATACCCACCTACTGTGTACTGAGGCTCTTCCAGACCCCAGCCTCCCCCTAGCTGCATGTCCGGCAGCTCTGTATGTTAGGCCTGTAATTCAGAAAGATGATCCCTTTTTTCTGTACAAAATTATGGACTTGCCATCTCAGTGAAGATAATAAGAACTGACTGGCCTAAATTTGACTTGTATTCTTAGTGCTTTTTTGGCAGCGTTGTTCCCATCCCTCAGAAACAGTCCACATTCCATTCCTTATTACTCAACATCAGCGTCGGGATAGATGTGTCCCAAACGCAGCAGCTCAAAACATCTACAGTGACACAATGATGAACACTGCTGATAATGTCAGCTGTCTGGAAACAGCCTCTCCCCAACAGTTCCTGCAGTAGGTGGCTGGATGCATCCCTGTTTCTTCCGGCAGATGGAAGATTTTGCTTGCATGAGAACTCCGCTCCTTGTGCAGCTTTGCTGAAAGCATTCTTTGAAAATAAAACAAGCCTGTGTTCCTCCATCAGGCTGGAAAATGCCATTGCAACATGGTTCCTGCAGCACCTTTTCCCACTAGCTTGCTAGAAGTCCTTGTTTGTACACAGTAGCCTTCTGTTGGCCACCAGCGTGACAGCCATAGCTATACTTCTCCATCTTCTAAAAACCTTCCCTGCCTCTTAGGCTCTAGTAGAGTTTTCTGTTGTCTATAAAGATAAGCCTGAAAGGCTGCTCTCTGAAGCTTTGTTTAGACTGTAAACCAACATTTTAACTCTCTGGCTGGTCACCAGAGGACTTTCAGTCAGTAATGTAGCCTGCCCAGGCCCACTATTCCTCCATGTGATATTCAGAGAGGTACTTTTATTATGTTCATGCTTGGTCTGAGCTCTTCCCCTCCGCACTGTGAAAGTGGAAATAGTTATTTAATAAATATCCAAGTGGGTTCTAGCTTTAAGGATGACATGCATTTAATGTGGCTGATGCTATATTATTCTTGCTTAACTCTGAGATTTTGATTTAGCATTCTAGTTTAGCAGTGGTATTCCACAGGGGATATTGTTGGTTTCCAAATCTTTTGTCAGAGTAATTGAGCATAACATCTTTGCAGGTTTGTGTTTCAAAAGATGCATTATCTTTTCTTTTCCATTTGTTCTATCCAAGCTATTCAAAACTTTTAGCTTTACAGATCCTCTGAAAGAATTTGAGTTTTAGGGCTGATAGTCTATGTTTCTGCAGAATTTGCAACTCTGTGTGTGATGATTAATACACTTCTCTCCATAAATAAGAAAAGATTATATCTGTAAATTGGTAACAAAACAGAAGAATTTCATTAAATCCTGTATTTTGCAAGAGACTTCCATCCTTTTAATTCTTTATAAATTAAACATCATCCATGTCTGGCTGGCTGAAGAATGAATGTCACATATAAGATATCTCCCTTAAATATTTTCTTGAAAGTAATCTTTTAACATTGACCTTTTGTCTGCTTCAAAAGAATGTGAGAAACAGTTTTTCTGACATCAAAGAGATTTTCTAAATTTCCAAAAATATTCCTGATGAAAGTTGTTCTGACTGGGAAAAATATGTCACCTTCATTTAAAAGTTACGGCACAGTTGATAGATTGCCTGCTTCTTTCCTAACCTTAGTTCATGCACAAAAGTGTATTTTAAAAGACACTTGCAAATAATAATCTTTTAGAAAATGCAGATCATCAGAAGTCAAAATTAAGAACCCTGTGTTTATCATTTAAGATCAACTGAGAATTTATTCAAGAACTGGAGGCTGCTATTCACTCTCCCATTTCTTTCCAGACACTTAATTGCCAACCTACTTGATATTTCAATAAATTTCATCCCCTTTTTCATTCAAAATTAAAAAATGAATAAAGTTCAGTTTCCACAAATCTCTATATTCAACTTTATTTTACGGATTATTTATATCAACATATTTTAGACCTATGGACAGTTTATTGAATATTTGCTGTAGGTATAGTTCCCAATATTCATTATTTACTCTGAATATGGAATGCCATTGTATCCCTCCTGATTGCTCCCTAGCTGACTCTGTCAAGTTTTTTAGATGACGATGTAAAATCTTATGATAGAAGTATATTTCTTAAAAATACCCTTTAAAAAAAAAAAACCACAAAACCGAAACCCCAACAGCCACCTATGAAAATGTTTGTGGAAAGCCCATAAAGGGTCTGTGACTAGGATCAAATTGTTTAACATCGCAAGACGTAGAGCCCTGCTCCTCCTGCTCCGTTACTTGCTCACTCTTTGCTCTTTACTGCTTTGGTCTCCTTCTAAGGGTTGGGAAGGCTGCTCTGGCCACAGTGGCCTCGCAGTATGTGACAAGTTCAAGTGGTGTCCCTCTGGGCACTTGGCTGGAGCAGGCTCTCTTTGCAGCAGCCCTGACTTTGATGGCAAAGTATTAACTGTTTGGTTGAGGGAGGGGAGGAGAGATCAGAGCACGAGTTAGGCCAGCTGCCAGCCACACTAAAATTACTTCTGTAACCACTCCAATATGTGTACCAGAATTTAGGGACTCCGATATATTCAGACAGAACAGTTTTACACAAAGGGTAGTTGAAATATGGTCTGGAACAAACTGCCGAAGTCAGCAGTAGAAGCAAATAGTGTAAATCAGTTCAAGGAGGAGTTTTTGAAGAAGGCAGGGGGAAGAGCATAGAGCTACTAGCTAGAAGTTCAAGTTTCAGATGATGAAACACAGATTGATTTGTATTTCCTGAGGTTATGAGGGCAGGTCTTCATGGACCATATCATCCTCTTTGGGCTGTTAAATGTTCATATGTACTTTCGTGCTGCGTTTCATTCTCTTTCAGTTTGGAGTGATGCTTTTTTTTTTCTCCCCCGCTCTCTTGCTTGTAGAGTCTCTTTAGATAATGTCTTGCAGAGCGGAATGCATACCATAGGAACTCTGTTTCCTAGCATCTCTGTGAACTTCACCAAAGTCAGAGTAATCATTTAGTTCCAGTGATGTAACCAAGCACACTTTTCAGCTTATAGGCATATAAATTTGCATGCATTGGGTTGTTTCCTGGGAAGGACCTCTAGACCATGATACAGTATTTATGTCTACACTGTAATGGAAAAGAAATCTTAACTACAAAATCAAACATGAAAGTGTTTTAGTTGTTTCAGGGTGCCACTAGTATCAGCACAGTCACGCTGATGTGATGAAAGGCGTACATCTCAGGAGGGGACAGAACAGAAACCTGAGGGGGAGCAAATCCACTTTACTACTTTTCAGCGATGAACCTGCATTTTGTCCTTATGGCCAGTGACATGTTCTTGTCAAGAAGAGAAATCCTGCCATGAAGCATTTTGATCTTTTTTTTTTTTTTTTTATTTCAGCAAGTCCATAAACATAATTGTGCATGTAAAAGAGTCCCTTTACCTTATCCCACATTTGAAGCCCAATTACACTGCTCTCTTGCCGGAGTCCTGAGCTAATTCCCTGAGCCTACAGGAGTCCTTCCTTTAAAAGGCTTGGGAGAGCAGCGGTGGGCCTGATTCTGCAAGATGTTGTATTCCAAAAACCTCGTGCCATGTCAGCACAAGCTGAAATTTTTCCACAGCTTCCTGGATCTGGATTTGCCTTGAATTTTACCTAGAATTTTTTTTTTTTTAAATAGATAAGCATCTTAAATGACATAGACTGCCATTACTAACATAACATGAGGAAAGTGATTTGCATTTTATTTCAATCTCCAGATTGTAAGTCATAGATTGTGCTAGGTAACTAGTTTTATGTAATGTTTTCAGTAGAAATTTTTCAAATGTACAAGTTTCTCCTCCTTTTTTTTATTGTCTTTTATTGCAGCTCTGATAAGCAAACCACAAATGTCTGTTGTTTATTTTGATGCAAGTAAGAACGCCAAATACAGATTCTTACTGAGATTCCCTGTGACTTGGGTTTCTTGCTTAAAGTAACACTTTTTTTTTCCACTGAGATTTCTGTATTTGAAATACCTTCTGCCTCAGCCTAACATTAAAAAATGCCCTCTGTTCATTCATTACTGTACCTATTGGTGTGGTAAAAGAACATAAAACACCTCTTAATTCTTCACACTTTCTTCCTGCACTCACAACCCTGTTGGAAATCAGAAGTGCAGTTCCATAACAAAGGGAAATAATAAGAAAATTAACTGAACTTTGTAAATCATCAGAAAGGTTTGGTTCTTGCTTCATAGAAATTCATAACCTGTGCCGGCACAATTTCTGTTCCCTGTTTCTCAGCCGTAGATGTGCTGGTATTGTGTTTAAAGCCCAACAGAGCAGTAGCAACAAGACAGAGCTGGCCTTACAGAAGCATAGCAGCCAGATGATTGGATCCCATTTCCCACAGGTTTCTAAGTCTGCAACTGAAAATGTCTTGTAACTCTATTAGGAAAGACCTACGGTGATCAATAGAAGCAACAAGGCCACACAAGTACGTCTTAGAGCACAATGAAAATTGCACATCCCGTGGTGCTCAGGGGACTTAATATTTTTCAGTGATTTTCTCACCCTGTTCCTTGCCCTTGTTTATGGAGCAGTTCTTCTGTCTCGTGCAGCTTTATTGTGAAATGTAACCGGACTTGATCATTATCATAGTTTATTCAAAGAATCAGTTCTCTGCATTTCCTAACATTTTAGGTAATATAGATTAAAAGGAGTAGGGGTATGGTTTTGCTAGAGCTGTCTGGTGGTGGACCCACGGATTCAATGTAGTGAATCAGGGTGACAGGCTGACAGATCACTCCCCCAGATGTTCCGAGCTGGGTGGGTCTGAGATGACATCAGAAATGACATTGCTATTTATCTACAAATGCCTGACCAGAAGAGCACTTTTGTGGCTTCAGTTAATATGGTCTCTCTCTCTGATATTAGAAGGAGAACTGGATCCTCGTGTGTGTAAGAAGGGGAAGTAATCCGTGCTATCTATTAATGCCTTTTGTACAGTTGTTTATTTTCTATAGAGTTAATTTCCCAGTTATTCCAGGGCTGGACCCTAATAACTGAATAGGCTAGTAATTCCAGTACAAGGTCACAAGAAGGTAACTGAATCCTATGAAATAAATATGATGGACTCCTAAGAATGAGGTGAAAAATCCTCTGAGGTGTTCTGGGAGGCCACAGAGACTGTTTTGCTGGACAGAGATGATCACAGGAGGCACAGTGAACTGCAGCACAACAGTAATTACCGTGGGATTCCCAGGTATATTTATGAAGTTGGATTCCACTGATAACATGTCTTTTAAATATCCTTTTTCTTCTCTGCATGACTGGGGCAATTAGTAATGGGGATGCAAAGATTCAATTAGATTAGGAAAACTGTTTAAAAATTTGAATGATTAGCTGGAACTGCAATTAATGATGGTTCTAAAAAATAGCTGTGATGATCTCTCAGAAGTGCTTTTCTTCATTTTTTGGTGATTCTGAACCATCTATGGATAACCGAGAGCAAAGGAGTTGATCCCACAGATTTAAGCTCCAAAGTAGTCTCATGGAAATTAGTTCTGCTTAGATGGCATTTTTCTCAACAACTTTCAGAACTGAGCTTTATTTTAGTGACAACTAAGAGACTGCTTGTTCTATTACATAATTATTTTTAGTTTGATGTAATGCACCCCCTACAATATATTGTTTAAAATTTTTTTTTTCTTTTTTAATGTGAGAAAAACAAAACACTTGCTTTGAGGTGCACAGGGAGTCTTACAGACAGTGTATTTAGCTCAGAGCACATGAAAAAATGACTACTTGACTAGGTTAGCTTTGGGTACCCCCAGGCTCTTTGAGATTAGTTTTAGATTCATATGCTATGGTCACTCATTGACCAAGCTGTTTCAACCCTTATACATATCCAGCAAAGGATCATTTCCCTCAGGCATGGTTTTCTTTCAATCATATTTAGCAAAACCATTAAACACACTTGGGGCTTGCACTGAGGAAACAACTTTATATGTACACAATTCAAAACAATTTTCTTCAGGAAGAAGAAAAAACTTGGTTAAGTCTCAGTTTGTCAAGACTTAAGTTTGGTGCACCCTGAAGGGTTCTGCATAACATCCCCTGCAATTAAATTACTTTTGCATTATTCCTAGTCATTTTTGCCAATATTTTTTAAGTTGATGCAAAGATGCTTTATTTGTAAGCAAATGGAAAAAAGAAATACTTGTTTCTTTTATTTCCAACAGTGTTTGACAGTTCATACAATAGTGGGATGGGAAGCAAATGATACATTGATTACTTTTTGTCTTTTTAATAGCCTTTACTTTAGCAGCCAAAAGTTATTTTTCAACAAATCCCCAACCATAAGGTTTTCAGCTTTTATGTTTTTTAGAGAGACTTAAACACACGCACACATACCGCCCCCCCATATTTTAGAGTAGATGAGCATCCACCATAGTGGATGAAGAGTCTGTGTAGAGAAAGGGTGCAAAGCAGAGTGGCCGGATGCCTCCGACTACAGCATTTAGCCATGCCAGGTTTCTGATCCCCCCACTTAGTTTCCTTCATGTGCAAAGTCATATTGGCTCCAGTTCAGTGAAATTCAACACAGGAAGAGTAAGTGTTCACACACAAAGACTATTTGTAGGACTTGTTACTGGACCCTAAATTTGGAATTGGGAAGTGCCAGATGGCCTATAAAGTGAGTATTTTTGGTTCTTAACTGAGAAAGATTCACATTAAATTCAACGCATTCTCTTTATTAAACATATCCTTGCCCATGTTTTATAGAAAATATTCTTCACTTAAACAGTGTAGCTTTGAATAGAGTAGAAGTGCATGTGAGAAGGAGGTGTTAGCGTTTTTTGTGTGCTGTCTGTGGGTGTATTTCCCTATACACAGAGTTATTGTTTGTGGGAGAATGGGGGGAATTCTTTTTCCTCATGCTGTTTTCTGTTTTGGGTGGGTGTCTAAGAAAGAATTATCTGCCAGATTATCTGAGAAGTAAATGATGGTCTCCCTTCACAGTCTCTCTTAATTCAAATGCCGTGTCTGACAGGTTTCACTTAGGAGTTCAGACTCACCACTGCACTTTGACTACTCCAACCAGAAATCTCTGGTGACACTCCCTCTGCTTACTCTGGCTGGCTTTTACTTGAACTCTCTTGGATCTCTTTACACGTGAAGGCATGTGTACATATTCACTCCTCTTCTTTCTCTGAATGGAGATCACCTGAACCGCTGAAATCTTTTGATTTAGTTTTCATTTCTGATAGCAGTGGAATTCCTTAGATTTGTATTAAAGATGCCGTGATATCTTATATCTATAAACTCTTCTATAGTCAAATTTGGAATTTTTGCACGTGTCTGTCTTCAGATAGTATCAATGACATTCATGCAGAATTGGTTTTCTGTAATTGTACATCTTTGGTTACTGCAGGTCTTGTGCATTGAGCTGTAAACACAAGGGGAAGACAGATGTTCTTTTTTGAGTTGGGACAAAAATGGATAGATATCTGAGCAGTTTTTTAGTTCTACAGTTTTTTCCTTTTCATGGCTGTCTTGATGTTCATCATAACTGCTAAAATTCAGACTAAAAGGTAAATTGTAGAGCTAAGTTTTGCTAAGTCATATTTAAAATGCCCCTAACCTTTGATGCTCCACTAAGTTGACTATAATTCTCTCTTTTCTGTCTCCCTCACAACTTTGAATGGAGGAGCCCTGCTTGGGAAGCTCTTGAAACAGCCTTAGACCTGTACAACTCCAGGAATAATGCTAGTTTTAAAATCTCCTATTTCTGATTATGTTTTCTACCTTATTAAATTAGCATTAGGTTTTAAAACATCAGACTGCCCTTTTTTAACTTACCTTGTTTCATGTAATGCCATTCTGGACCAGAGACTGAACCAAATTTTGGGAAGTGCTCATTAATTTTTCAATGTTTCCTGTTCTCACAGCATCAGAGTAACAAAGTTACTCCTTTGTCAAGGCTTGTTGAGCAATTGCCTACAATCACAGTCTATCTGTTCATTTAACTAACTCCAGAGCAGTTTTAAGGCCTCTAATTTTCGTCTTCTATTGTTTCTCTTTTCAATTGTGCATCTTGTCATCTTCAGCTATTAGAAATTCTAAAGTTCACCATTGAAAGTGCTAAACTATCTCTTCTAGTAGTATTTTGTTAACTCTTCGTGATTTAATATTTCATTGTATGTAAAAGTTATGAGATTATCACGTGAAAAGTACTGTATAAGGTTTATTGTATTGTTTACTTCTTGCCCCTTAGGTAGCAGCAGCTCTTACTTCCTTTTGATTTTCCCGCAGTAAAAATTAGAGATATTTTTCTTACAGGTAAAATAATTAGCTGTTTAGGTGAAAATGAATACAATTTATGTGTGTTTAGTCATGCAGAATATCAAACTTTTCTAACCATATTTTCAGTTTCTGGCAGTTAGAAAAACAGATTTCATCTATACAAAAGTACTATACATTAGTACTTTTGGATTTATTTTCTGGGATTTCCATAGTACACATGGTAGGCTACAGCAATCATATTATCTCTGAAAAGCCCTCATATCTTCTGAAAATACTAAGCACTTTAGAGAATTTAAGAAGAAAACTCAAAGTAAAGGTAATGGCCTCAATGCTCCCTGCGTGTGCACGTGAAATAAGTAACTTAAAATGTCTTAAAGTTTGAATTTCTTAAGGTGACAAAGTTCTGCTTAGTGATGTGATCACCCACTGACAGCACCTTTGCCTTCATGCCACGGTACTGATTTTGTGCCTTCCACAGGCAGATCCTGATGCCCTTTTTTTTCCAGGTACAATATCACAGGATTTAAATTGCTGACAGAGACTTCCTGATGATCCTTGTGCTTCCAGTTTGTAAACTGGCAACATTTCTACATTGCACAGTTATGAAAGGCTTTTTTGTGTAGATCACTACTCTTATACATGAATAGGTTCCTAGTCTCCTCCAGCACCACCTCTAGTCAGCAGAGAAAGGAGATCCTGCCGAGAATAACTCGGAGCACCTACAACCGGTTCCTGCTCTGACTCATCTGGAAGAGGATCCCTCTCTCCAGTCACTCCAGTCTAGAAACCAACTGACTAAGCAAGGTGCCCAAAGTTGAGCTGTATTAATGTTTTGTTCATGTTTCATGACAGTTGACTTCAAAACCGTTGTTTAGTGAACTTCCCTAGGAAAAAAATATCGACCCAAATCTTGTTTCAGACTTAACATGGAGATATTTTATGGATGTCTGAGTTGAACAGAGTTGAGGCAGAATTTTTTCCCCATATGTTTGTGAGAAAAGGGAATCTGAATTCAGCCACATCTACTTCCCAACAGTCTGGGCCTCTAGAAATTAGCGCAAGGAATAATGTTGTGGGGTAGACTTTTAATGTTCCCTGCAATTAAAGTAGTTCTGCATTACGTTCAAGCAAAAACCATGCTTTGGCAGTGTGGTGAAACATTAGAGAATTCTCCTCAAATTAGTTACAGAAGTTGAATGACAGGACAAATTAAAAATAGTCAGGAAGGGGTGAAATATTTTGTTTTAAAAATACTCCATAAGGACAAACATGCAGTAAATTTGCAAATGTGCTCTCACAGTTATTCATGGAAACATGTTTGAAGAAAAGCATGGGGTTGATTTGTTTATTATTTGGCTGAATTTCCCAGTGTTTTGTCAGTTTTCCACAGGCCGCAGTGCATCTACCCTCTTGGGAGGATCACCAGAAATCTTTAATGAAGCCTTCAGAAATGATGAACCAGACATGGAGGAATGCAGCCAGAATGACAGTGCAAGGCAACAAGCTCAAAGCTGGCTATTCCTTTTGAAAACCTTTCCACCCCAAAGGCATAATTTTGAGCAGTACCTATATGAAGTGGGAAAATTAAAGGGATTCATGGCTCTACCTGCATCTGGTCCTGGATACTTCAAAAGCTGCAGTTAAATGTGCAAACCAAACTTCCTTTGCATTTACAGCAGGTGGTATTAATTTATGTCATTTAGATTAATAGCAGTTGTTGTTTAACAATAGCTGTTGATAAACTAGCATTGCTATAACAATATGCAAAAAACCTACATCTAAACTCGTGAGGGACAGGGAGAGCAGCCAAATGCTCCACCCTATTTTTTTTTTATATATATATATTTTTATATATTCCTCTGTCCACACACAGAAAATATAACTTCAGTATGTTTATTGGGAGTGGTGAAAAACAGCCACTTGCAAATTAAGTGAGACAAGGAACAACAGATTGGACCTGTATATTTTTTAAAATGTTGCTTCCAAACGCAGTGTAAGTGTTAGAAAGGAGGGGGAAGCTTTTTTGGGAAATATATTGGGGTTTATTGAAATAAATGCTTCTGGCTCAAAGACATCCATAGTTTAACCTGGTAGTCTGTGAGAAGTAGAAGGGCATGTGCTGGCAGAAGAGAGCAGAGCTGTGAAAAGGATCTGTCCTTAGGACCTGTCTATCTTCCTGTTCATAATAAAAGCAAGAGGAAAAAAAGCAGTGTTATCAGTACCCTTCTGCAAGTGAATTAGCTAGCACAGATTTGATAAAGCTTATAAACCCTCTAGAGCAATCGTGACAGTTTGCTGGCTTGGGCTTTGTCTGCTGCCAGTTACTCCTTGCTAGTGGCACTCTTTATTTATGCTTCAGTACCACGTTATCCTCTGGGCTTCAAACAGAAGGGACCTGTCTGTAAGTGTTTTGGTTGTGGTGTTAAAAAATAAGAGTGCAGCAAAACACATGCAACAGTGCCCAAGATCCGTTTCAGCCAGTTTCCCTCCTCGTGGTGTTGCTTCCCCATGCCTGTTCAGTAGGCGCAGAGCATGGCTGAGGTGGTATATGTCTGCCTTCCACTAGAGAGTGTCACAGAGTTATTTGAATGAATGAGAAAATCCAAATGGATGCGTTGTCTGCTTTGTTGTAGGTAAAATGCAAAGTGGTGTGACCTCAAGAACAGGAGATAGGCGTACCTGCCAATGTGTTTTCCATCTTCTACCACTGCCATTTATCCTTCACCCTGCAGCTAAAAATGAACATGCTGCAGCAGGGAGCCACGTTTTAATCCACACCAGTATTTTAGCCATTTGACGATGTGTACACATTAACGTTATAGTAAATATACGGTCTCATACTTTTTGCTCTCTTTTGAACTCAAATTAAATATATACTTCACAATGTTAGCATAATTTTGGGGTTGATTATTATGTGCACATTCCTAGCACAAGGCATTGGCAAACAGAGTTTACATTTTGGATCAGCCTATGCAAAATTCTACACATGGGAATCTTGGAAAGAAAGTTGCAGTCCATTAGCAAATTCTCATATCTGGACTGAAGATGTATATGCATAAGTGGAGAAATTGAAAAATGGTGTTAAGTAGTCAGAAAGTCTCCAAAGGGAAATCTGGACAAGAAGCTACAGTAATAGCATTAGCTGGCTATTATTATAAAAAGAAAAAGAATAACTTAAAAGTGAGGACAATAGTAACACTTCAAATGCATAAAGTAATTTCTTTAGCCCCTGAAATTTTATATGGAAATGCAAATACTGAAAGTATTGTTTTTCAGGTGTGTAATGTCACTGAATAACTCCCATTACTTTTTCTAAATTAAGGATTTACCATGAAGATACTTTATTTTAAATAATAAATTAAAAATATAAACACTGTGCTGACTCCTGTAGTGCTTAAAATGGGGTTTCATCCTCAAAGTCAATTCAGGTGAACTCTCCTGTCCCTGAATTCCAGCAAACTCTGCAATTCAGAGGTTTTCTGTTACAGAGGACCGATCCCTTCTGTTTTTTCCAGGTTTGTGGTCCCTGTCCAACGTCTTTCTTCAGTGTACACTGTTTTCCTTCTGCTTTAATGAATGTGATATCTCAGGTGACACCAGCTGAGAATCTGTCCTTTGATCTCATCCTGTCCACACATCTGGGCACATACAGAAACCTCAGCAAGCACACTTTTATTCCCCTGTGATTTCCAGTTCATAGGAAGATTTTTAAAGGCTCTGAAAAACTCAAAGACAGAAGAAGCAGGGCCATTTGGGCTCAAAAGCTTCACTTCCTTACCTTTTGCTTGAGAAAACAAGGGGCTAAAGGGATGCATCAGGGCCTAAGCGTCCCTCGGTGATACCGAGGCTGAAGGGGTCTTGAAGACCTGATTGCAGAGTGATAGAAAAGGATTTCTCTTGAAGTTAAGAGAAAGCAAGTAGTACAGTGAGAGCAATTATGTCAGATCCTACTATAGTAAGGTGAGCAGTAAGCTAGACTTGTAATGTCATTAAGAAACTGCAAGGTCCTGAGAGTTAAAGATCCTGTGATACATCTTCATAAGGTTACATGTACTTATCTTTGACAATCTCAGACTTTGTTATTAAAAACTTTCAATTTGTTTTAGCTATTTAAATATCTTTGCTGTTAGCTCACCTCTGTATTTCCACCTTTCCCTGTGGGAAAGGTGAAGAAGTACAAGTAATGTGGTCAAATCTATTTGATTTTATTAAAATGAGCTTGAGCTGCTACTGTATTGGAAGATAACACAGACTGATCCATTGAATGTGTAAAATTGATTTGGGGGGTCTTCTGAAATTTTTGCTATTAGTTCTGTTTGGAACGTATCTATGTTGGAGCAAAGGAGGGATTTCCCCATCATCATCTGACATCCATTGCTAAATGAAGGGAAATGTACAGCTGTGGACAACTAAAAAAAATATCTGAAAGAACATACCCACCCCCAGCAAGCAATTTTTAAATATAGATGTGTAAATAATAACAAATAATGAAGAGAATCCCCATGTTGCTGACCTGAGCAGATACTGCCCTTCCACTGGCAGCAGGAGATGCAACTCCTCAGTCCACCATTTTTCCTCCATCCACCCCATCTCCTGGGGTACCTATTGGTGAAGATTAAGAAAATTGCCAATGTATATTTTTTCTAAAAAGAAATGGACAAAATCTACAGGTGAGCTTTTAAAAAAAAAAAAGTTTATGAAACTTTTTTACTGCTGTTTTCTAGAACGTATTGGGACATCTGCACTACTGCAGTTACAGGAGGAGGGAGAAGGCGTCTGTGGGTCTGCCAGTGGCTCAGCAGGAAGGTGTGAGTAAGTCTTTTTTTATCTCAGTTTACCCTTTATAGTTTGAATTGAAACACATCTTTTATGGGCTACACGAGAATGTTTAATTAATGTTTGAGAGCTGTGAGACCCTTTAATAAGAAGTTGCTCTTTATGAAAGCAAAGACATATTTATTAATAACCAGGTGGCTGCTTTGCACTTTGTCTTCTCATGAATAGTACCTTAAAGAAAAAAAAAAATATGACTAGAAATATTTTTAGGAGCTTTTGGATAAGAATTGCTACCTCATTACTGAACTGAAGTAACTTTGAAAGATGGCTTATACAGCCATACTATGTGCACTTTTATTGCATGAGGGATTTCTAATAGTCAACAGAAGTTCCTTCCTGAGGACCTGGAGAGAGTGTGATCTAACTCTTTCAAGTTAATCATGAACCACAGAACAAGCACTGAGTAAACTGATAGCATAAATTGAAAGGTCACAGCCTGTATTGAGAGAGAGGCTGTAGTATTTCCCTCTTAAGAGAGACATGACAATTCATTTTTATCTCTGTCATAGAGGTATAGGTGATGAAGGCAAGAGCATGCTCAATTAGAGCTCAGCAAAAGGGACCGGGTGCCTCAGCACGCACCTCTCGTGTCCTCGCCAGTTCTGTGCCCCCCACACCAGAAAGCAAAGGCAGTTGCAGGCGGTGCCGGAGCTCTGCATTCATCTCTTCTCATCAGCTGCAATTCACTGAATGCTTGATGGTTTGACTTACGTGTGCACCACGGTGGGCTTGGGGGAATCTCTATGAGGAAAAGGCTGCAGAAATGTCTGTCTTCTCTTTTAGGTTTCTTGCTGGGTCAAAGGATTTCTTAGGCCTTGCACTCAGTGTAATATGGCTACACGTGTGTATTTGTCTGTCATGTACATAACTGATGGGACAGCAGAAAATGGAGCTTGGAGATATTAATATCCAAAATGTCTTAGAATTTGATCATGCTAGCAGGATCTGTAAGTTAACAAGAGTATGTCTGTGTCAGGGTGAGATGCTAATCCAGAAATAATAGAATTTGTGTTTCAATATGAGAAAACTGTAAAGGTTTAAAGCCAAGATGTGTGTTTATCTGTTCTTTTTTTTTTTTTTTTCTTTTCACTGAAATATCTCTTTGTGCCAGGTATTGTATATCCTCCAGTCATTAGCTACTAGTTTAAACAGGAATAGATCTGTAGAAGCATATTCCTGCTGTACACTCTAGGGCAGGTGAACACTAAATTTACTTCCAAGTGCTTTAAATGTCAAATAAGATTAACCATCCACTAATCCATCTAACAATTCACTAGAAGTCCTGCTCTCTGGCAATGATTTTGCATAACAGGCAAGGTAACCCCTTTGCTGCCTGACAGTTGTTCAGCATGTGGCCAGCAAAACCAAGCGCATGTTGGATGATGGGGCCCTCTTACATGCAGTGTGCTCTTCCACCTAACCTATTCCTTCATGAACAGCAAACACTGCCCAAAGAATCCCGCAGAAGAATCTCTAAGTGGTTTACAGAAGTTAATGGCCAGGCACTAATATACCCACTCCTATATTTAGATGGAGAAAACAGATATGTGTGTTTAAAGACCACAAAAGCTAGATTTTTGCAGAAATAAAGGTAAAAGAAAACTAGGATAACTGAAAATTTGGTCCACAGTTAAAAAGAAGCAAAAAGAAGGGAGGGGGGAATATTCTTGTTTGCACATATAACAAGTCTACTTAGGTGTAGCACACTTCTTGATTCAGGGGAAACCAGGTTCCCTGGTTCCTCAGCTTCAAGAGCTGAGCTGTTATTCCTCATCTACAGCAATAACCAACAGGAGAGGGAAATCAACAGTGTGCAGGGATTCAAGTAACTGTAGAATACACTGGATTTTGGAGAAGACACCCTCTTTGAATAAGCTTTAACGCCTTGACAGAAAAGTCAAATCAATTAGATCTTCTTGAGACAAAACAAAGCGTATCTTTTTTCAGAGTTGTCTCAGAATCCTGGGAGAAATTTGAATTGGAATCTGTATTTAAAAAGCCATCTGGGAATACCTTGCAAAAGACATCTTGATGTAAGAAAAATGGTATTGTTGCCATTGGCTTAAGAAACGTCTCTCATTACACTTGACCTTGAGATCTAATTAACATCCTGGAAAAAAAAAATATTATTACTATCTTTTTAAAATCTAAGCAGATACTAGTAGTATTTACATCTTTTGTTTTGAACCTTGACAGTAGTTATGTTTTGGAGAAGTATAAAAGCTTAAATTCAGAAAGAAAATATTATCAAAGTATTGAACGGGACATTTGGATACTTTCAAAATTGCAGGAAGGTGAATCACCTTAAAAAGTGCAGCTACACAGAGGGCGCGGATGAAGAGGTTGGTGCTGGTTAGGGCAAGCGGAAGAAATGAGGCTTCAACTGCACTGCTTGCACCAGAGGTCCCTGCGGCACGAGGCCAGGGAAGGCAGCTGGCGCGTGAACGCACGCCCGCTGCTGCCGCGCTGGGAGCCCTCTCAAAAGCCTGGGGTCTGTAGCCCAGGCAGGGCTGCATTATTCAGCCAAATATTCCACCTCAAGCAGAGAGAGATTTCCCACCCTGCATCCAAACAAAATGAAGTCAGCTTTGACTCTGCAAAATGTCGATGAATTCTTCAGAGTAAATCAGCCCTGTCAGTCTGATGCGGAACTGTCACCTACTTGTGACATAATATAATATGAAATGATATTGAACAACATGCGTTTGGCACTAAATTGTTAGCAGGTTTTAGCTTTGACAGCAGCAAGTTTATTGCTTTAATCCCAAGGTCTTTTAACCTTCTTTGACATAAATTGAGGTTGGCTTTTGTGAGAAAACTCCACTTCACTCTCTCTTCCTTTACCTAAAACTGCTTTTAACAATTTATGCTCATACATCAGACACTCATTTTGAGTGACAAAAAGAAAAAAGATCTATTAGAATAGAAGGAAAAAAGGGTCAATTTAGGTTAAGCAGCGTATGTCTCTTTTGGTAGGCATGTCACAGCTTCCTTCAGGTGAATGTGAATTTTAAGTTGTAATAGTGTATTGCTGTAGCAAAATAAAACAAATCTGTGACAAGAAGAGAGAATAAGTATTGCAGGAGGAAGGCTGATAACCTGCAACAAGACTACTCTTCCTTTTTTTTTGGATGCAATTTAATTTATTCCTGAGCCTGGGTCCATTTTGAAACTTTTCTTAAAAGATCAAAGAATTTTCTCCTTTATCCAAACACTGCAGAGAGACTAGTTTAGTGAGGGTCACATGTAGAAATACAGATGTAGAGAATAGATACCACGTACACACAGTTTTGCTGAATAGTATAGCTGGCTGATAGCACATAATTTAATATTTAACTTTTTTGAGACACCTTTTTTAGTTTGATAAGTAAGTACACATTGTCATCAGTGCTCTGATAATCCAGTCGCAGAAATACATCCCATATGAACTATAACATCAATAACATAGGACACTTTTATCACCCTTGTTTTTCTATCCTCAATTACTCTACGATGCTCGTAGTGTTTCTCTGAAATCATTTCTTTATTGCATTTAAAGCTCAGCTGAATCTGCCCTTGAACTGTGTAATAATGGAGAGTGAACACATTCTCAGCATATTTGCAAATTTATTTTTTTTTCAATGTCTTCTTTGTTCTCGTATAGGGAAGATTATATTATTGATCTACCAGCATTTTTACAGAAGAGAAAAGTAAGGAAAATATTAGACAAAAGGAAACTTGTGTTTCACGCCAAGTGTGAGCATTTTAAAAATTTTTATAAATCGCACTTTTTTCTCTTCTAAAAATCAGATTTTTCTGTTTCTCTTATTTTATGTAGTTTTTCTTATTGGTGTTATGTTACCGCTAGCTATAACTTGCTCATAGCAATTTTGCTCCTGGCTAGTGTTTAATATATAAAAAAGTTGTTCCATGAGCATCAAAACTGATATAATCTGTATCCTATGGATACGTCTCTTGTTTTTCTTACACCCCTCCCCACGGCAATAACCTCATTTCCTCCGTGGCTTTTGGTGTCCCCTCCACTCCAACCTCTTCAACTCCTTCTTCATGACCCCCCTCTTTTCTGTGTCTTCCAGCTCTTCTACCAGAATATCTTCAGCTGGATGCCTAGAGCTGACTGCAACACACTGCTTCCCTATTCGGTTATGTTCCTCACAGACCGAATGCAAAATTAGTACAAATGAATAAATAGAAATGATAAATAAACTTCACTGGATTTTTGTTTTGGGAACTCCATCCTTCAAATCAAGTAAGTACCAAAATAGAGAAAATATTTCTAGACCTTCTATGACAAATAGTTTTATTTTGCTTCCTAATTATGTTATATAGAAATTATAAAAAAGTTTCTATAGATTATAGTCTGTAGCATTCTGTACCCTAGAGATATGTTGATAGCTATGTTATATTCTAAGCACATCCTGCTATACATCAAGATTAAGCCAAAGTAATATTGATTTTGAAGGTTATCCACGTTTTTCCAGCCTTGACATCTGATTTCTTTTTTCTTCATCTTTCTCCTTATGTGTCCTTTGGTTTGAATGCAGGATATGCCTAGCAGCTGCTGCTGCAAGTCCCGGCTTCTCTAAAACCAAGGGCAGTAATTTCTTAATGAGGATTTGGCCCTACGGAGTGACTGCCCCTGCCAGAACATAGCGTGATGCTTTCACCAGGCGTTCTCCTTCGATAGGTCCTGCACCACCACTGTGCTCTCCAGCTGAGAGCATGGGAGCTGGGCTCCTACAGCATGGCTCTGACTCTTTAGGCATTTGATACTGCCAGCCCTTGCAGTTCCCCTCCTTCCCTTACAGTTGTATAAGTATAAATTCCACAACATTTCCAAATCCTGACAGCATGAAACTTGGGGAATTGGGAGAATGGGGTTAGTGTATGAATTGTGGTCTTGTTCATGCAATAAAAAGCACTATCAGTGGGCATTCAGCAGCTGAACTACCCTCATGTTGTTTGTATTTTTATGGACACTGTTATAACTATAGTCAAGTATGATTTAACTTTAAAAGGGATGCTGTAACATTGTTCAAGTCCAGAGCTGCCATAATCTTTTGTGGTAAATCTTTAGGATTTTATCTAGCTTTTAAGAAGGAAGGTAATACAAAGAAATAGTAATAGAATATACAGAAGCTGCATGTACAATTATTTGCTAGTCCATCCTTTTTATTTGGTTTTGCATATATGCAAACATTTCTGACCGTGGTGGTTTTGTGCATTTTCTTCTACACTGCATCAAACAGGCATCCCTTACAAAATGTAGGGGCAATTTTGTAACCTAGTTCCTACAAATACCAGGTGTATACAATTCTGAGATTTCTGTTGCTTACACATACATAATAGCACAATTTCATTCTAACTATTATGGATGTACAAGTTACATTCGCTTTTAAAAACTGATTCAAAATAATTAAGGTTACTTTTGTTTTTAAACATTAAATGTATTCAAAATCAATATCTTATTTTGATTCTAGATGCTCTTGCGGTGCAGAACAGGAGATGGAGGCTGTTTTGGTTGTTGTCACTAATTCTGTGTGAGGCCTTAGCTGACTTGCTTAGATTTTCTCAATCTTTTTGCTTATCTGTAATTTCCTGTCTCTTGTTTGGGTTATTTCATTAATGTTTGTAAACTGGTTTTAGATACTTACATGGAAAGTGCTGAATAAGTATTATTTGCTATTTGCTGTTAGATCTGAAGGTGGACATTTGCTGCCGCTGTCATAGAGGTAAGACGTTTAATGATTTTCAGGTTTTATAAATAAATAATCCATGTTGATGGGTATTTGGGGATAGCTATGCAATTAAATATTTTAGCTCAGCATGAATAGGGTCTTGCTAAAATGTTTAATCGGAACCTCAGAAGTTTTATTATGCAGCACAGGACAGCAAAATTGCAAATATAAAACATAACCCGACTCCCTGTTTCTCAGCATTCCTGTCTTAGAAAAAAGCTGTAAGCAAGAGTAAAAGATTCCTCATTCCTTCAAGGCACTCCCTGAGGGCTTGCCTGCCCTAAATAATTATACAGCCTTAAAACAGTTGTCAGCCACCGCAGTCAGGACTGCTACCTCCCACGATTTTATCGAGAATCTTGCGATAGCTGCTGTGCCTCTCAAAGCCCTGCCTTTGGAGTCGTAACCCGGCAAGAGCATCTGAGCTCGCCTTGCTAAATGAATGGAAGTTTCAGGCTCCTTGTTTTTAACAAAAGCTTGAAAATGTAAAATGAAAAAAATCAAGCTTCCAGGTGGTGATGTCATCTTGCCTCTTATTATTTCTAAAAATCCCAAGCTTTTTAAGTGTAGCTCCTAATTTCTACTTGTTTAGGGCACTGTTGACCATTTGGGATGGCATCGTGTCTGTTGCTGTGTGTCTGGCCACAGTACTAGATACTGAGTCCCA
This sequence comes from Gorsachius magnificus, assembly GCA_034008185.1. Lineage (NCBI taxonomy): Eukaryota > Metazoa > Chordata > Aves > Pelecaniformes > Ardeidae > Gorsachius > Gorsachius magnificus. The sequence goes on along the minus strand of CM067088.1, from coordinate 35,044,507 downwards.
CAAGAACCCTTTTTCACCTTTCTCGTACCCGTTTCATTTGCGCTAGCAGGGCAGCAGGAACAGCTGCTGTCCCTCCGTACTCTCCATCCTCTCTTGCCCTTGTATCCAAATAGAATGAAGGAGCTGGCATTAGGATCGAGATGATCTGGTTCTGCCCTGCTCTTGAAGGAGCTCCTGTTCCTCTGTTCAGTGATGTCTGTACTATCGCAAATGTGGCCTACGTTTGGACAGGGACTGTTTAAATCTGTAGTAGCCAATGTGGATAACCATAACTCCATTTACCTTTATTCTCTAGGTATAACTAGGACTGGCTAATATGGAGATATAACTGATAAGGACTGTCAGGACTGCATGCTGAATTATTCTAATTAAAGCACCTTTGCAAATGGCTTAACTTTCCAGTTTAGAAGGGCTTCAGTAAGGGGAAAAACACCCAACAAGACATTGTCCTTGCCTTTTAGCAATGCCTAGGCCATCTGTGGTTTCCGATTCCCTCTATTCTGAGCCCTCCAACACTCTGTCTTGCTCAGGAAGAGGAAAACAAAAAAGCCAATGAAACAAACAAATAAAACAGTTCCGCTGTTTTCTCTTACTGGGCAGCCTTTTGCTAGTGCATCTTTGGCTTTGAGATTATGGAGAGAGAATTTATATCTCAAATTTAAGTTAAGCCTACCCCTGTCTTTGTAGTTCCTATTCCTTCCTTAGCTACTTATCTGAGCTGGAAAATTGTTCCGCTGCTACTGATAGTACGGTTATGGAATGCTACTTCAACTTTTTAGTTCTAGGGAATTATTTTACCTGATTTTTTTTTTCCTGGAATTTTGTTCCATATGCTCTTCAGGCTGGAAAGTAAAGCTTGTTTCCCTAGGTGAGTTCAGGTAGGTAGACTGCAAAATTTGGTTTAAGTTTATATTAAATTAATAAATGATATTTCTACACAAAGGATCGGGGCGGGGGGGGAGGAAGGGCAGTGGAAAGTGATTGTTGCTTTTATTACTAATTCAGGAATTTGTCTTTATATAATATCTTAAGATTGAAAAATGAATTTATTCAGTTTGCTAATTCCAAGCTAAAAATGACAAATTTCTGTTAGGTTACCACTCCCCCTTTCTTTGGTTGTACAGTCAGTCTGGCCTCCAAATGGACCACTGGACCTCTGACAGAGTACAGGGGTATGGGCTGGAGAGGCTTCAGGATTTAGCCCTTCATGGAACAAGGATATGCTGTCTCTACCCGTGTTCTGCCCAAGCAGAGCTCCTGGCACTGCTGGATTGATGGCGTTTACACAGCGTTACTGTGATGCGGTGTGCAAAGACGTCACAGCGCATGGCACCCAGAATGCCCACGGTCATGAAGAGCCTGTTAAATAACAACATAATTAATCACTCCTCAGATTAGAAATGAGCAGAAAGAGATATTTTTCTGTTTACCTTTTTTTTTCTTCGCCCATGGCTTTCCTGACCAAAGCTTAGGTGCAACAGATGGCTGGAATCTGCTCCTAAAGCCAAGAATTTCTGATCTGAGAATGAGGGCAAATGAGTCCTTGCACAGTCTTCCTTTTCCTGCAGGAAAAGCGTCAGGGGATGGCTGAGGTAGCATCCCTGGACAGCTCACCAGAGAAGTTGTTCTGCATGTAGTGCGAATGTACTGTAAGTTTTTTCAAAATTCTTAAAGCTTCGTGTTCTTCCCATCATCGTGGGAATTTATTTGGTGCATGGGTGATTTGGATGCATCTAATTTTTTCCTTTGTTATTTAAAAAAAAAAGTGCACTTAAGAATGCCCTTTGTTTTATCTAGAACAACTCAGTCATTAGCACGATATCACAATCAACAAATGATATCAGAGCTGAAAAAGAACAAAAAAAGCAGCATGAAAAAAGGTGACAAGAAAGGAGGAGACAGAAGTATTTATAAGTATTGTAGATAAAGAACTGTTGACTGCTACTCTTGTAAATATTTCAAAATATAGATCCAATGTTTTATGGGTGACTAAAACTACTGTAAATACACCAGCTGAATCCCAAATACATCATTCTCAATCCCCGGCAAAACCAAAACAATGCAGCCATAATGTACCCTTCGTCATCCCTTGCAGAGTTGGATTTAGCTGCAGAGCAAGATGACTGCAGATAGAATATTCAGCCATACAAAAGAAAAAGAAACCTGAGCCTGTGCGATTGTCCAGTTTTCTGTGTAGTATATAGTATGGTTTTCTCTGTAGTATATAGTATGGTACAGCAATAGATCCCTGGGACCTTGAACATTTCTATATTTGTTTCTGGTTCGGCTGTAAAAGCTGATCAAACTTTTTCTAAGTGGCTTCGAAATTAATTTCATGCCTTACTCTGCCTGTGAATTAAGAAATTATTCCTAGGGTTTGTACTAAATCTGTTTTAAAAGTCTTTTCATATTCATCCATGGAGGGCACACTCTCAAACACTGATGGATCCCACCTCTTAGTGTGTTCATTGCATGATTTTTGTAGTGGTGCAGATGCAAAATGCAAGTCAGGTGTCCCTTCTCTGGAAAGGAAGGACACTGCTCCCGGAATTTTATAGTCAGGACTAAGATTATGCTGTAACTTTTGTGTCCCTATATCATAAGCAACTACTTTTTTTTTTTTTTTTTTTTTTAATCAGGCTCTGCCCTCCATTAGTGGTTTATGATTTTGCTTTTGAGTGTAAGCATTTGACTCAATTCAGGTTGGGTTCCAGAGAGATGCTGTTATACACACTGGTCTGTGGTTGCCAACCTGAGCAACGCATGGTTCTGGGAATGCGGCTCTAATAGCACCAAAAAGAATGAGGTTCAGAAGAAATTTATGAAGAACAAAATGACTACAATGCTCTGGTGTCAGAATTCAGTTTCCCAGATTGCGGTTAGGAGACAGAGGTTCTTGTGCTGCACTGGACCCTCCAGCCTCGCAGTCTAAGCAACTTTCTCCTGTTTCAAGATAACTCTCTAGTATCTTTTCTCAGCTCCTACTGTGTGAATGAAGATGTTGGTTCACAAAAGACTGTTTGATCAAATACAGCCAACAAAGTCTAAAAAAGCACAACTTCTTTCCCAGATCACTCCCACTTTCCTTATCCCTGCTCCAAAAAGCTTAGCCTATACTCACTGGTAGCAGAGGAATTTTAAGAACTTTTGTCTCCACGTGGAGGTTAAATGCCCATTAGCGCATCTGCTTCAAGTCGGTCAGTCTGTCTTCAAAAGTGATTGGCTCCAAACCCCAGGTATTTAGACATCTTGTCTTAAATCT
>CM067088.1:34938745-35036245 GCA_034008185.1 Gorsachius magnificus | reverse complement strand
TGCGAAATGCAACGAAGTAGATGTCCTATTATCATAACTTGAAAGAGGTCTGTTTAATAATAGCCTGTATTAAACAAGAGTCTGCTAACTATGCAGTAAAGGCTGTTTTTCACCAGAGAACATAAACCATATGTTTTAAATGCAGCTAAAAATGGATGCAGCGTGCTATTTCCCTCCACCACAGCCTGCAGTGTATTACTTAGATTTGCAAGGCATAGCCACCACTAGTACTTAACACCGCTGAAAGAGCCACCCTTCAAGGTTTTTTTAACCACAAAGAAAAGAGAAATATAGTAGCATCGATTGTTAAATCCTGGTGCTTGTTACTCACTGCCCGCACACAGAACATCATGCCTTTGTAGCAGTGAGGAGAGTTGGTATTTATCAGGGTTCAGAGCTAGTTCAGCCACACACTTGACAAATTATTTGTGGAATTGTTGTATTCACAGTCACTTAAATAAGAATCTGTCAACACAAGGCTGTGCTTTGTTGCAGCAGGTCTCTCAGTTTTTCCTGCGCACTCAAAGAATGATGGATTGGAGGTAATGCAAATTCACTACCATTTTATATGCTGGTGCCTTCTTCATAGACAGGAAACATAGCTCAGTATCATCTTGTAAAATGCCTTAACTGTAAAGGCCTAGTTCAGTGTTGAAAGTGCTTTTTAAAAATGGTATGTTGGAACAGGGAAATGTAATTCAAATATTTTCCTCACATCTCATTTTAAAGACTTTGTCGGAGCAGGTGTGCATTCAGATTTTCCCAGGCTAAGGAGGACATATGCTTATCTGTGCTTGGTAATTAAAACAAATTAATAAATACAATTATTTGATTTTATGGCAACTTAAAAGTTAATACTGCTGAATGGGATATTAAATTTAAAGAGCTCACGCACAAGAAAAAATGCCCATTTAGGTAACTCAGTCTGCATTGCTGATAGTAATTTTTTTCGTAAATTCGTTTGTCCAGCAAAGAGTACCTATCTTAAAGCTCTATAACCAATTCCAAAAGGTATAGTTCAAAGGTAAAAACCATGATCCTTGAACAGAATGGAGCTTACAATAATAAGTAGAAAAGCTTTTCTATGCTGGCGTATGTATTTTTTGGTTGCTGTCCAAAACTGGAATGTTTTGCCCAGAACTAAAGGCACTCTTGCCACTTTCTTTGCCTTGCTCCCAAACTTGCCACAGCCTTGGGGGAGCACAGGAGCCCACCAGCAGCCCAGGACAACGCTGGGGAGGGATGGAGGAAGCTGGAGGCAGCTCTTGAGGATGTCAAAATGAATAAGGAGGAGTAATAGCATGCACTGGATGAGGCTTTTCTGGAAAGTTCTCATCGCAGTTGAATAAACGGATTTATGGGCTATTTAAGTTATATCCCTGTGCCTTTTTCTTTTTGGTTGTTCAGGAAAATTGATCTTTCTAAGATCTAGGAAAAACTTGCCTGTGCAGGAGAGGGCTTTCTCAGAGGCTCGTTTCAAGTGTAACGAATGAGCTTGCCAGGAGTTAAGGACAATCACAAATCTTACCTTGTACTGACTTAAGTTCAGGGTGCATTTCTTTGATTTAGGATAATAATGAGGGAATTTCATGACGTGTATATAAAAATGTTTTTAAAACAATCAACAACAAATTTTTGAGAACAAACATATGACAAATATTATTCACTTGGGTCAATGCCCTAATGGGAGGCCCAGATCAATGTGCTATTGAAACCTTTGTAGATTATAATGGGCTCTAGTGAAGTCAATGAATATATTTCCATACACTTCAGGTGGGCCGTCTTTTAAGCCCAGATACTCTGAGCCTTAAGCTTTCAACTTGATCTGAGCAGGCATTATAAATTTCAGTGCATGCTCAAGATAGAAGCATTTAGCTAGTGTGCAAATCTGGGCCGAAGTAAGCTGCCCTGGCATCCTGCTTCCACTGCTGCTGTTTTACACTGGTGTTTTACCTGTGGTAAGAGAACTAATATGCAGTACTGTTTACTTCTGTATTGACTGAATGAAAGGAAATGGTTTGACATCGAAGAGCATTGTCTTTTATGTGCTGCCTGGCCTCTTTTTGTCTCCTTTATGAGTAGTCTACTTTGACTTGCTCTGATTTTATCTGTTATATGATGTATATTTCCTGAGAACCTTTAAACAATAGTAATTTGAATTTCATGCATGTGAGGGGTGTGACAAGGTAGGTCTACAGGGCAGTACCTCAGACCCGTCCCTCCTCTGTTCACCAACGCATCCACCTGAAGTGCAGAGCAGGGAGCTCCCACTCACACAGGTATCTCTGCACTGGTTATCTGCAAAGTACCTGGAAACATTTAATTGACTTTATTTATTAAAAAATGTCTATAATACAGAATTTTATATAAATGAATCTGTTCCTGATACTCACAGGACACTTATGTCCTCCTGTACCTATTTACCTGTAGCCACGACAGAGGAGCGCACCAGCATGTACCGGCACTGTGATACCTGCTGCAAGGACCAACACCTATGCTGGTGTCGTTGTTTGGGGCGCTGTGACTGCAGACACCTCCATACGCCATTGGAGAGGTCAGTCGCGACATCTTTGTTATCTAGGCTCTCTGCAGCCTTGTGGGGAGGTGTCTGTTCAGCAGAGCCCCTGCAAGGGCTGCGCTCTGCAGCCTCACAGGGTGTTCAGACTTTCATAGCATTTCTCCTAGCAGCCTTTCAAAGCATTTCAAAGCTTGATGCAATTTCAAAGACTACAGATTGACTTACAGTATGGGATATAGTATTTTCACTTGCGTCTAAAAAAGCTGTTGTGTGGCCAAATATTAAATCGCCAAGAAATCACACATGGTTCACAACACAGCTCTTTGATAACATTAAAAGTATATGTAATATTTTGAAATCACTGGCCAATTATTTCTAATAGTTTCATGATAATTTATGTAGAGAAACTCTCTGTTGGATATGTTCCTGTTTTGGTCTAAATGTATTTTTGAACACTCTGTCAAACATCCCCATTTGGCACCTATTTTGTTTCACTGAATTTCTTTAGTATGTCCAGATCCCTTGCCAATGTATTTGCGGAACATATTTTGACAGCTTTGTCACCAAATTTATTACTTCTTGTGTTTGGAATGGATATCAAATTGCGGATATTAATGTGTGTGTTTCCTTTTGGTATAGACTCAACTGGAGAATACCTTGGTCTTCTCTGATGGTGAATATAATAAAGTGAGTGATTTTTTTTTTTTTTTACTCATTTCAAATCTCATTAAGATCTAAAAATTACAAATCTGTTATAAATGTATTGGTTTGGTTTTATGCTTGCAGCTAAAAGCATCCTGAGCAGAATATCCTTAAACTTTAAAGAGCTGTGATTTTATATTCATTACTTACCCAAACTTTATAATAGAAACAGTACATATGTGAAGGCAGTACACACACACACACACACGTGCCTGTGTGTGTATAAATATATGTATAATTTTATTTCAATATGCTTGGATTAACTAGACTATTGAATTTTAATTCGTTGTGCTCATTTATAAAATAGTCTTCCTATTGAGTTTGTTAGAGCTGAATGAAAATGGTGTATTTAAGGCTCATTGTAATCTCTTCCATCATGTTTTTCTTAATATGGTATTTCTAGATTAAAAGACATGACAAGAAACATAGAAATACAAAAGTCTGCTTTGTGTCTCTATGACAGTGGTCAGAGCAAGAGCTGCTGAGCTGGCCCACCCTGGGAGCCCTCTCGGAGACATCTCACCAGGTCATGAAGTTTCCAGACATGTAAGTCCCTCTTATTCCCTTCGAATCAGTGCTACCCACAGCCCTGTGATGGCCCATTTCCACAGCCAGGCACAGCACAGGGTGAGGACTCAGCCCTTACACCCCTGGTTTCCGTGGGCAGATGACACCGCCTTTGGCCCTTTTGCTCATACTGAGGTGACGATTGTCCACTGCAGAGCTGTCAGTGGCCTCTACCCTCTCCAGGTGCACGTAGACCTAGGTATCACCCTGAATCTGAATGAATGAACTGGATACGCATACTATTTTTCAAATACTGTCTAGAGAAATAGGCTGGAAAGATTTAATGAATTAGTTACCTTTGACAGCAGAGGCTAAATGCGACGTGGAGGACATATATTTTAGAATTCAGTTTAAATAAGGCTTAGTGGTTGCCATAGCTCCTGATTATTTTTGCTCTGTTGTGGGTAGCCTAGTAGTTGGAAATACTTTTGGTCACCTGTAAAGGTAATCTTGGATGTGGAGCACTGTGCAGTTCCTGGCGACAGCACTTTAGCTGAAATGGCATTTTCCCCTAGGAACACTAGAAAACACTGTGCCTGTTTCTAAAGGCTCCTTTTTGGGCCACTTTCTAGAGTTCTTTAAAAGATGCTTTTCAGTCAGCATAGAGCTCTTTGATTTTTTTTTACTGCTGGCAGATAGGTTGTTTACTGTGCTGAATAATATGTATCAAATCGGAAATGAATCCTGAAACAGCTGGTTTTGTTGCTGATAGTAAGTCCTCCTCTTATTTTTGAAATGTAAGGATTAGTTTTAAAATGTCAGCGGTCTTTCTGAACTGATATATATTGCCTTTTACAAAGATTTGATCAAAATTCTTAAGTAACAACAAAAAAAAGTTAATTAAGCTAATTATGTTGTATAAAAATGCAATTGTGAATCTAAAATATCTGTAGAATAAAAATCAGATTATTCTTCAAAGCGACTGTCATCTTACACCTTTAAGTTCTCTACCTTAATTTCAGTTACTTGTGCAAACCTATGTATTTCTTTTTTTAATTTTAGATGGTAACTGCCCCATCAGTTCTATAAATTGAACTTAGATTTGAACCAGAAATAAATTTTTTGAAAATGAGATTTTATCTGGTGTCTTACAAAGGTCGTGATATATAATATGAATGAGAAACATCCCCAATACAATTTAGTTTTAAATTCTGATTCTGTGGTCCTATCTGATTTTTTGAGCCATTTCTTCCAGCTCATCTGGACAAATTGAGACACAGACTACAATCAGGGCACAGACACAATCAGGGCATCGGAAGCTCTTCCTCAAAAAGAAATTGTATTAACTTAAGATGACAAAAGTAGGATGGCTATTCTAGGTCTGTACTAGATATAGCATGTATACTGCATTTTCAGGTAAATTATTTCTCAAGTCTGAAGCCCAGCTTAAGTGAGGGCAGCAATCTTGTGCCAGCTCCCAGCATTCTCCAGAGAAATAGCAGCAATAGGCCATAGAACTGGTCTGGTTATAACATACTTTATTGCCTTTAGAGAAGAGAGTAACCTAATAGCTGCTCTGCTAGTTTCATAATACCAGAGAGTTTCCTATAAAATGGTGGAGGCCAGGGCAAGGTGTGGAATAAGTTAAAATTATAAAGAACGGACTGACCTGCCATTGATTCAATTATCTTTTTGGTTGGAAATTTTGCTTTATAGAATGTGTATTTTGCTTGTAAAAATTGGCAAAGACTTTCTTTGTTCCATTGATATTCTGAATTTTTTCTACTTGCTTGAACTTCTTTCACGCAGTGATAACATGATATAAATCAAACACACTAATCCAGACAAAGTAAATCATCAGCTGTTCTGCATAATTTTGTTTGAGTGTTAGAAGAAGACTAACTCTTCCAGACAACTACTAACAGATTGCTAAATACGCAAATAATTTGCTTATTAGAGGTGATATTTATCAAAAAACTCAGCAGAATGCATGCACTGAAACTTATTTATGGTCATGTAAAAAAATAAAGTGACCTGCTGGAGACAGACCTTAGCTCCTGAGAAGAAATGAAATGCTTAGGAAGGTTCCATGAAACACATGAAATTATTGTGTATATATAAGAAGTAATAATGTCATCTGTTTTTTTCTGTTTCCTGTTGATTGACTTTTATAGCTTGCAAACATTATGCTGGATTGTAAATTGCAATAAATTTAATCAAGAATTATTTTATTCAGCCTACTAATGAGGAATAATAGCGTATGTATCAATTAGACATGTCAATTTGTGTGAAGAAATAGATTTACAAAGGGATAGTAGGTAAAAAAATATCATTGGTATCAATTCACTTCATTATTTTTAATTTGCTGCGAATATTGAGTGCTTCCAACATAAAATCATTCTTCAATTAAAATAAAACAGCTGTACTCTGATCAGCTTTTCCTTGCTTGTTGTTGCTTACAGATTAGCAGTTGTCACTGGCTTCAGTCTCATGTCATTTCATTAATTTGCAACCATAAACGGGTAAAAAATTAAAATAATAATAAAAATCTTCAGCTTGTCAATGTAATAAGTAATGTATATAAATTATTTTTTTCAGATTGCACTGAAAGGGCAGAAATACTGTAGCAGCAATGTTTGGGGAATATCGGAATGGTGACAAAACCCCGTCCAGTTCTGTTCTCCAGCGCCAGCAAAGCAATAGTAATTGTGAGCACTTTATTCACTTTGGCACTTTTTTATTACTCTAGATTCCCTTTCTCTTCCCCTAGGCAATTGCTAGTAAACCAGATCCCCCAAATGTGTTACAGTGTAAATGAGAAGGATGAATTCTGAATTGGGTTGGTCTGTGGCTTGCTTTCACTGTGGGATCTAATGAGTCCCTCTACTTCCTGTATCAGCAAGCCCATGCTCTTAGTTGGTTTTCCATGGCATCACTGAGCATGTTTGCATTTTTGAGGGACCTACGTATCTCTGTGGTTGCCCTTATTTCTCTTCAAATAGATCAAAAGACTGACAATAAGAGGACATTTATAGAGAGAAGCATGGGAGTTGCAAAGCTATTTCTGCAAGGCCAGTTGTGAAAATGTGGTATATAATTTCTTCTGTTAACTTCTGTTTTTCTAGTAGTAAGTTATTAATGGCCTTACAAGATTTTAAATTGGTTTGCCTTACCTTGTTATCATCTAGCTATTATTTTAATGGAAAGTTTAAAAATATGTATCTTTTTAAAGGTGTGGTATATAAGATGTAAAAAGTATGCAGGATAAGATGTAAAAAGTATGCAGGAAGAATCAATAATTACGTGTTCTATATTTTAACAGAAAATAATGTTCTCTCTCAGATGACTGGTTTCAAGAAATGCAGGTAAGCTCTACTTCTGGTTATTTGGGTTCAGGTTTCAATACCTTTAGATCCTACTGACTGAATGCATTTTACCATGATGTATTTTTATTATTTTTTTGTTACCAGTGAGAGCTTTTTGATAGAATCCCTAAAAGAGAATTCATGACTGTAGGGAGACCAAACACATGGGATCTGAATCGTAGTTAACAGCGAATTCTCTATTACAAGTAGTAAAAGCTTATGAATATTTTCCTCGACTCTGCAAGTAGAAGCTGACACTAGCTTGTATCAGAGAATTTTAACTAATGATGATTACAGTGCTCATCTGCTAATTTGCTTCTCCAAAACTGGAATCAGTATGCTAAATATGTGTGAAGTTTTTGGAGCTCACGCTAAATTTCAACCAGCCAAAGTCTTATCTGCATTTCACTGTTATTGAAATAATAATGGTAATAATAATAAATAATAGTAAATACTTTAACTATGTTTCTTTTTATGAATTCACTGAATTTAAGTAGAAGATCATTGCATAAGCTGAACACATCTTCGATTTTTGATAAATCTAGGGTGTTTTCATTTAACACTGAAGATTTGTTCGAAAAAAGGCTATGGAAGTTTAATGCTGTACTTCTGAATAGGCATATTTCAGCACTGACTAAGAAATACTGTTGAAAATCATAGACATGCCTAACATGTAGATATGCTATCTGTAATCTATAACAGCAGCTACACTGGGACTTGAGCTGATTAATTTATCCCAGGTAATATATCTGTGCAATCTATTGCACCACATTTGATGCCAAACTTCTTGGGTGATGTTTGGAGAAAGAATTTCCTAGCTGTACAACAAACATAAGAAAGCTTTCAAACTTCTGGGAGAAAATGACAAACAGGAAATTCGTGTTGCAGGATTGATTGCCGAATGACTTAAATTGTAAATAATTATGAGTTGGGATGCTGTTATTTACAAATAAACTTTGTTGTTATCAGTTAGTATCAACAGTCACTGTCAATCATTTTTGTATTTCCTGTTCATATGCTCGAATCTTCTTTAACGTTTTAAGTTGTCCGTGTTCTGTGTCTTGTTAGTGTTGGCATTATGTTAAGCAATATGGTTACCAGTTTAATAAACATGATCGCTGTTTTTAAAGATATATGAGAATGGGTGAACTTATTGTTTAACATTTAAGAACAACAAGCATCAAAAGACTCTTTCAGGCGTACTGAGAGAAGCACAAGTTAAAGGATGGTGCTGATAAAAGGAGACCAAGGAGGAGGCTGCAACATCATTCTTGTGTTTATCTCGCTGCCGAGCTCCCGCCTTACAGAGCCCTGGTCAGTACAGTCTCCAGGGATGCTCCTGGACATCCAGCTCCTGCGGTCCTGTGGCTCTTCTCCATTCCCTTTCTGCAAAGCTTCATTTCTACCCGAATCTGCCTGGCAGTCTCTGGTGCAGTGGCAGCTGCCTGTGCTGCCAGACTGCTGGCTGGGCACCTTGGCACAAGTCCCAGCACAGAACCTTGTTTTTGTTTCTTGGTGGAGAACCAGCACCTATCATAAACTCACATTATTCTTGCTACAGAGTTGATGCATCTCTTACCTGACTGTTGTAGCAGCTACACTTTAAACTTACAACATTATAATGTTACAAATATGCAAGCTGGATTAATGGGATAAGGAACACATTTTGAATCAAATCACCATAAAGAGAGGAAAAAAAATTTATTTCTTTTTTTCAGTCCTTGAAACAAACTCATCATCCTTTTTTTGTGTGGTAGGCAGTATTCTTCAAATCAAAAGAAGGTATCTTAAAACCAAGGTTGAAATTAATTTTATCAACCCTGTGTCTTAGAAAGTACCTACCCCATTTGAACATTATTTCTCTATGTGAGGCTGTGACTAAGTTTAAAAGCTTAGCAAGACCTTAAGTGACTTGCTTTATACAGCCAGTCAGTATTGCCCTACACACCAATAATCCTTTAGTATCATAAAATATATGTCTTTCCTTCTTTATGAGAAGTTATAGAGAAGTCTTCTGATCATCCAGCTATGAAAAGCACCATGACTGGTTCTGCCCAGAAGCTGCATGAATACATGTGGAGCAGAAAAGTTGCTCTTTACAGCCAGCTGTAAAATTCTTTCAAATCCTGTGAATGTTCAGCCTGAGAAGGCTTTTCTCACAGAGATATAGATTAGCTTCAGCATACCAGCCTTCAGCAGTATGTATGAGTCAAGATTTCACTCCAAGCCTACACTTTATTGGTGAAACTCAAAGTCAGCCAGCCCATTTCAAGAAGAAAAACAGCGTTTGGTTCCAGTAAGCTACCACAGAACACACTCCAGATTTGACAGACATTGTAATTAGTTGCTTTTGTGTGTTTAGTACACAGTGCAAATGCTGTAAAATGTTTTTCACATGATGCAACAGTGCCAGCAGATAATCATTGGAGCATTAAACCAAAAGAGTTTGTGTATATGCTACAAGCTGCAGGAGGATAAGAAAACGTAAACAAAAACTAGCAGCTGAATTTTTCAGATGATACCATTCCTTTTCTTGTGTTAAACTTACTTCATTTTTAAATGTTACTTTTTGTCAGTTTCTCTAGAAACTGATTAGAAAACCCTAAACCAATGTGAAAATGCTTTTGTTCCTGTCCTAGTTTTGACTGCATGATTTTTTTAGAACATTTTCAGTTTAATTACGCAGCACTAAAAATTGCAATTAAACTGAATTTGCAATTGAAACTGCTCATCTTAGTTAACTGTCAAATTTACTACGGCATTGTGAAATACGGGCCTTTATTATTATGAGGTGTTTTGGAAAAAATGACTTTTTAAACAGGAGAAAAATGTCATATCTCTCAGTCCTATCACAATGAGCCAACAATTTAAAGAGATACCCAACTGATGAAGCTAGTAACTCGCTAAACACAATGGAATTATTTCCAGGTGGTGTCTTAAATTGTTGGTCTACTGCAAATGTGGAGAGTATTGAATAGTCTTTTTTTTTTGCATCTTTAATCTATTCTGTGAAATGTGTTTTTCAAATGTAGGTGGAAGGCTAATGTTGCTTTAAAATAATCTTGTGGTAACCTACTTGTCTTAGGGATATCTCTGTTCCTCTGTTTTAGCATGTGATGTACAGCTCTGTGTACATAGAGCATCTCAGACTAGTGTCTGAGACTACCCTTTTCCTCTAAGCCCTAGGCATTTTTATCACTGTGCCAATAAAAGGAAAGGGATTTATGGGGTACTGCTTTTTAATTCATTCAATTCTCTGTTCATTGTGAGGTTAATGTTGTTGATCTATTTTTCTCTTGAAACAAATAAAAACAATATGTGCTGACACTGACTTTGACTTTTGACATGGGAGAGAGAGAGGTCAACATTTAATTCTATATTTATAGACTACATGAACAATATTATCTGTATTAAAAACTGTTCACTCAGTCCTTGTCATTTTACAACTTGGTTGTACCTTTTCTCCAACTCTGATCAAGGTGCCATCATTCACAGCACTACACTTAAGGGGCTATCAGCCTTTCCATTAAAACCACTTTTTTTCAGGCGTTCATAACCTGACTAGCTAAAAAAATTACACCAATGCTGACCTGGGGCTTTATTTTAAACAAAATATATGTTAAAAAATACCCCAAACCCACAACCCAAAAAACCAAAAAAGAACCCAAATGAAGCCAGGAGCTGAATGGTTTGGCATGTGTTTGATGCCCATTTTTATTTAAGAAATTAGTCTGTTTTATCAAGCACATATGAGGCTGCCTAAATATTTGTCTATTTCTTTTTTTCTGAAATATTCTTGGCTGCTTGTATTTATAAGAGGTGCTTGTCTGTCCACTAACAGATGCCTCATGCCCAGAGTACTCAGAAACTGCATACTGGTAACACAGTGATGTGATTATTGTAACGAATGCGCTTGGTACAGCCGTACCTGCATAAGCCCCCTCGTAGATGAACTTACACTTCTGGAAATAAGCTCTTATAAGAAAATTTTTACTTTCAGGAAAGGATAAAGAAGGATATCCTGTTTTATCTATAGTGGATACAACTACAGTTGTGCATGAGCATTCCATATGATATGGAACGGGACCTTTGGATCCCTGGGGCAGGTAAAGCAAAGTGATTTTACTGGGACAGATCTTTAGATTATCAATGCTGTTTTTACTTTCCTGGGTATAATGACCTTTGTTAATTTATATGAGCTAAGGCAGGAGTAAATTTATTTTATTCTTGTTTTCAGGATAAAGGCCCTTGGTGTACCTTATATTCAACAAAGAAACCGAATTATCAATTATTATTAACCTGCATTTGTTTTCAGAGATTATCCAGTATTCCTTTAGTCAGTGGCAAGAAATAGGAGATTAAAGTTGTCTTCCAATGCAAACAGGCAAGTATTATTTTCTACGGGTCACTTAAGTGCTTTATCCACCTAAATATGTATTTCCTTGGTAGTAATAAGAGTGAAAAAGTGGAATAAAGTGGAATAACCCATACAGTTTAGGCAATGTGTTTTTAAAACATCTTAGCATATACCATATTTATACCAAAATAGCTATTACAATCTGTAAACTTTTGAAGTATGTGAGGTTTTATATTAATATGCATCTGCAGTGGTCTGTACTAACTGCCAAGGTTTTTTTTTTTTTAAGTAAGGTTTATAGAAATTAATATGCATTTTTAAAAAGTGTTCAGTAATTCATATATAGTTCTTGGAAAGCAGAGAATCTACCACATTTTGTATGTGTCTGTCTTAATAAGGGCTGTGAAACTGAAACATTGACAGATCACATCACATACCATGCATCTCTGAAAAGTTTTTAAAATGAACTCGTAAAGACTCTTAGTGCTTGCTTCTCAGCAGATGGCAAGAGGTGTTTATTTGCCTTATGGAATTCTTTCTGTTTATATACAGTGAAATGGAGAGGATAACTCTGAAGGATCCAGCTAGTACTTGTAGGACTATTTAAATTAGATATAATTGCTATTAGAATTAAAAGTATACAGGAGGTTCAGTTAGACACTCTGTTTCTAATCAGCTCTACCTTTGCATTGAAACCATTCCAAATATCGGACTTTTCTGGAAAAAAATAGAAATATAGCTTCCTGATGTGGAAGCCTGTGTGATGAAGAGTTTACTGTAGAGGCTTTTTTTAATAGTCAAATCTTTTCCTTTTCATTCTGCTTCTTTCTCCTTTGGTTTTAAATTTATTTCTCTTTCCCGTCCTTTTTCCTTCCATCTTTTGGTTTTTAGCTGCCATTCCCCTTTCCCTCTCGCTGTCTCTGCAAATCCTCTCCCATATGTGCTCTTGTCCTTTCCTAGGCCTCCTCCTTTTGATTTTTTCCAGATCTCATTTCCTTTTCACCTGATCTGGCTTTATTCAACTCTGCTCTTGTCTATCTTTCGGCCTGTCTCAGCCCTCCCTTTTTCCTTCTGTCCAGTTGTGAATCCATAAACTAAACAAGACTTTGGCAGAAGTAGTCAACAAATGTGGTGTTCAGACCAGAACTTGACAGCTGGAAAAGGAAAAGGGGGATGCAAAAGCCAAACTTTTGATTAGACTGGTGCGAATACTTTTTAATGAATAAAATATTCAGCAAATGTAACCTTTCTTCTGCTTTTAAAGTTTCCTGCAACAGATTGAGACATTCTGTATTTTATTTAGTTAATATAAATTATGAATTTTATTTGAACATATTCCTGGTATGTTTGCAACAGTGTATGCAAAGAATCACACTTTGTGCTGTCTTGGTTATTTGCAAGGTTATAAAATATTATTTGAATTCCTTGGTTGGGTGAATTACAGAACTAGGAGTTGTGCAGATTGAAGATTTCATCAGTATAAAATTAAAAATTCATAATTATAGTTAGGGAATTATTCAAGTTGAAATTTATATTAGGATTGGATTTGAATTTAAAATTTGTTTTTTCTAGAAAGAAGATTTAAAGAACTGCCAAATATTTTCACATCAAACTACACTTTTAGTAGGAATGGACCAAATGTCAATTATATTTGCCAAATTCCTCTAAAATTCCCGAACAAGAAATCTTACTAATTTGCAGAGTGCCTGATCTCTCTAAGTTGGGTATTTTGCATCTGTGCTACCTAAAAATGAAGCTTTAAAATATTGTAGTAGTAACTGACTGGTTTTAGGTTTGGTTTGGTTTTGGTTTTTCACCTGTGCTGTTTTACTGAGGAGGGGATGCACTGTGTTTGCAGAAAAGCCTGCACGGTGGGAGTGTCAGCATATTTACATGTGTCAGAGCATATTAGGAGTGCATGCACCTGTAAACAGTAAACATATTAAGACCATGTTACCCCAAACATGACAGTATCAAAATATCTAGAGACGTGCTGAATTTGAATGAAAGGCTAAAAGGTTAATGTAATAATTGCACACCCGCCCTACAAAACTCCCGTGGAATCACATCCCATTCACCTGAAATCATTTCAAAATGCCTGCTCTTGTTTTAAATAAGTAAAATTTAAAACTCCACATTGTTTCTATGATAACAGTGTTTAGTTACAGTTCCCAATTAAAAAAATAATTCCCCAGTCTGAAAGTGTCAGACTGGATTACATTCTCTGTTAAAGGAAGAAAAGAAAGAATCTACTGTCTGGTGACCTTTATTTTGGCTGAAGGCTAATAGACATCGAGCTCTGTAGAGAGAAAATTCTCCCAGGAAATGTGCATACTAATATTACTTTATTTACATTATTGTTTTCTAATTCAAATAAGAGTGGTATCGGTGCTATGTACGTGATTTCCCTGCACTATTTTGTAGCTGAAGTTGTTGCAGATCCTCCCTCCTTTCGACCTGCTGCTGCAGCCGGGGCCTTGGCGAGTGCTTGGGCATTTGTGCCTCTCTCCACCTTGTCCAGTGCAGGGGCAGGCACGCAGTTCATCGCAGCCCACTGGGGCTGGCATTCCTCTCTAAAAAGGGCTGTGGCTGAAGGCCCCTGCTTCTCTTGCAGCTTCTTCCCCAGCAAACTGTGGCTTAGTTCTACTTAGAGAAAACTGAGCATGTCTTGGATGGATGCTCTTAGGTTTGCAGCTGGTTTTGTAGCATAGGTTATTTTTCTTTACAAAGAGCGTGCCTGGGTTGCAGCCAGTGTCTGCGCCTTGTGCTGATGTGTGGGTGCAGCAGAAACCAAAGAAAGGGCACTGGAGAGGCTTTGACCTCCCGAGAAGACTGTCGGACTTCTGTGATGGCAGGAAAAGAGACCTTTGCTCTGAAGGATCCAGCTATGGTAGCGAATGGGCACAGGCTGCATCGAGGAGGAAGAGTTGCAGGAAATTGTTGAAAGTTACCAGCCTGAGGAAGGCAAAGGAAGAGACCTGCCCTGGAAGGACAAAGTGAATGAGGGTCCTTGTCTGTTTTGAAGGGTCCCTCCTGCAGGTTGTGTTTGGGTTCAGCCTACCTTCTGAGATTCCGATCCCTTCTCTGGTGCTCATTTTAACATGTGCAGGCAGATTCACATCAGAGTTTCACCTAGACAGAGTTATTTCACCATCTTGCATCATATAGGAGTTTGAGTGGAGTAACTGCTACTTCTGGGATTTTTACAGGGACATGGTAAATATCTTTTAGTTAGTATATCTTCCTGCCCTTGCAGACAGAGGCTCTCTTCTGTTGTAATTCTGCCTTAGGGTCTCCCCGCTGGAGTGCCTGAGTGGTATATACTGTGCCTTACCTTGCTGGCTTATCATCTTATCATCTCCTCTTGTCCATGTGCAGGTGAGCATTGTGTTTCACTACGCAGTGCTGCATCCAGGCACAGCTAATAAATGGGTTTTCCTCTTTTGTTTCCTTTTTGTCTTTTTTTTTTTTAATCACATTTATGCCTCTGGGGTGGAGAAGCCCTGGTTGGAAAGTGTTGATTTTCCTCTCTTCTGAAGCAAACCCCAGAGGCCTGTTTCCTTTGATGCTTTTCTGTCTTGCAGGCTACTCCAGTGGCCTTTGCTCTTCAAGAGGAGAGCATGAGGAGCCTTCTCTTCTGTACCTAGAACGAAAGGTGAGCACATGCCTTCTGAAAAGCAGTGCCAGTGCTTTCCTGGCTGGAAGTGCAGGGACACTGAGCTTGCTTTAAGGCAATTCAGTTATTTCCCTGAAACAATGTACCTTCAGGAGTGGAAAAACTGTAATGAAATATTCTTTGTCTAGAGAATGTTTTATTGCTCGCTGCCTGAGAACAGCCCTGAATGTGGAATTTACCTGTAAGTATGCTGTTCTCACATCTATTTACTTCAGGAGTTTTTACTCCTGTGAAAGGGAAGATGGGAAGAAAAGAAGTGACATGAGGGGTCTGGTATCTGCTACTATTTGTTATGAAGGTTCTGTCTCCCAGGACATCATTTGCCCATCTTAACTGGTAATGTTCCTCAAAAGCTCGAAAAAGCTACCACAGCAGTGATGAATCTTTGCTGATGGACATCAGATGTTTTGCTGGGGTTTAAAAGAGTCTAAAAGAAATCAAATTCTTCAATCTTCAGCAGAGTTAACAGGTGTTCATATCAGAGAGGTAATGAAATATTGCCTCAGGTAGGGAAATAGTGCTGTGGAGTACCAGTAAATCAGAATACTCTTCTTGGTCAGAACTGACTGAGCTTGCTTTCAGTAGTTCAGCATATCTTTGTTTATAAATCTAAATGCTATTGTGTTGTATTGTACTTTGCAGTATAATAAATTGTAACATTCAACATTAACTGGTCAGGCTTCAGTGATAACAAAAGTTCAGCAGGCTGGTGGCACTCTGATCAATATTGCCTTCTATTTATAGTATTGTTACAAATTGAAGTTTTATTTAAATTAGACAATGCTGAGAAGCTTACAGTAGATCAATAAACTAAAATACAGTAACGGATTTTAATTCGTGGCTGATATGCTGCTACTCTTTTGTCACATGCATCCTTAATGTCCCCTAAACAAAATCACATTTACGTATACTGTAAGAGACTGTTGCCAGGCAAAACTGCAAAACCGTTTTAAAGAAGCAAGACTGTGGCTGTGCAATGAGCAGGAAAGATGTTGGATAAGAAGCAAAAAGGCCAGAGAGTTTCTGTTTGGTTGGGAATATGTTGTTTGCTTCTTTTGCTGTTTTCCTATTCAGTACATCAGTTTGTCCTGAAGTATATATAGTGTAAGTCATATAGATAGTGCTAATGCTCAGATTCTGCTCTCATGTACTTACACCAACGTATCTCCAATGACAGCAGTACTGGTTTTCTATTACTTCATCTGTGTTGTGCGATTAGGTTTTAGTTCAATATGACATGCCTTGTTTTTAGAGGCAGCTAGAGCCACCAGCTTTTGGATTTTGATTGGTGATACATTGACCCAACAGCTATTGAACAATATTTCTAAGCACTCTTGGCTGAATTAAAATATGAGGTCATCTTGCAATTACTAGAATTCTATTTCTGTCAGGTCTATCTAATCATTAGGTGATAGCTCATATATGAGCCACCAACAATATCTGAGCAATCAGCCCTGGGTGTGTGCATCAGCTGAAGACAAAGGAATTGACATGTTCCTGCTGACACAAGAGGAATTGTCAAGAATCTTAATTATATATTAATCATCATGGTCAGTTGGCAAAACCAACAAAACCTCCCTAACACTATCCAAAATAAGCTTAAAATGATGGGGCCAGAAAAATCACTATAGAGTTTTAACAATGACACTGATTTCTCTCAAAAAGAGTTTTGAGAGGGGTGTTTAACAAAAATGATCCGAGGGCTGGAGCACCTCTCTTATGAGGACAGGCTGAGGGAGTTGGGCTTGTTCAGCCTGGAGAAAAGAAGGCTGCGGGGAGACCTGATTGCAGCCTTTCAGTATCTAAAGGGGGCCTATAGGAAAGATGGGGAAAATCTTTTTAGTAGGGCCAACTGTGACAGGACAAGGGGTAATGGTTTTAAACTAAAACAGGGTAGGTTTAGACTGGATATAAGGAGGAAATTCTTTACAACGAGGGTGGTAAAACACTGGAACAGGTTGCCCAGAGAGGTAGTGGAGGCCCCATCCCTGGAAACATTCAAGGCCAGGTTGGACGGGGCTCTGAGCAACCTGATCTAGTTAGCGGTGTCCCTGCTCACTGCAGGGGGGTTGGACTAGATGACCTCTAGGGGTCCCTTCCAACCCAAAACATATCATGATTCTATGATATGATTCTATGAGATTTGCCATTAGACACTGTTAATTTTTAAACAAAGTCTAAATATTCTTATGGGAATTCCCATTTTGTTCTTCCAGCAGCAAGCATAGGTGCTTTAGGCTGGGGGAATAATTCAGTCTGACCTCCTAAATGTTGCAGATAAAAGATACAGAAGAAAAAAATGCCATTTATAGTGTGTGTCTAAAGAGATTTAGAAGTTTTTTTCCTGCAAAAAAGATCTAGCACTTTCTTTCCAACATAGTAATTCTAAGTGGCAAAGCCTGGGCTAAGCATCCCACTCACTCCCAAAATCTTCTGAACCTTCATGTGTCCTGCTAGTTCACACACAGACATGGTGGTCCTGTGCACTTTTTCTGGGGACAGGAACACTCAATGCTCTTCTGTTTCTTTATTCCAAACCTCACTTTGGATTCCACTGATGCTTTTATTCCTCCCCACCAGATGTTTCAGACAAGATCAGAAGGAGGCCAAAGAAATGATACCTGCTATCAAGAAGGCTCTATCAGAAAGGCTTAAGGAGAAAACAGAGAGATTTGTGGGAAACTAGAAAAAAAAAGTTCTGGATTAACTAAATAAAACACATCTTCTCACCCAGGATTAACTGTTCTCTCTGTCATACCCAGAGACACACAAAGAATGGACATTTGTGGCAGATGTTTCATGTGTGGATATTCCTGCTGGTGTCTGGATGTGGCAGGTGAGAGGGGAACAGCAGGAGTGAGTGCCATAGGAGCTGTGGATGTGGGTGGGTTATAGGTGATGATTATAGAGGGTCCCTGAGTGCTGAAGAGGTAGCTGGTTTTCTTGGCACTGGTGATACAGATCATCATTCCTGCGGGAAATGTGCACTAATAATAACACATTGGGGTGGGGGGCATCTTGGGTGGGGATGAAGGGCACTGAACATCCTCTCTAGTGTGGAAGGGTCTGATCTCATGGGAAAGTAACAGCACAGCTGAGTATTTTGCACTTTCCCCCAGTCTGCCGAGTGTTTTGTCCTCTGAGTTATCTTTATTCTCAGGGTCAGTATTCTTTGCACACTGCCTGGTACTTGTGTCTCCTGAAGCGAAGTTTTCCTTTCCTTCTGGCCTACAAGTCTCTAACTCTTTTTTTTAATTTTTTTTTTTCCCCTCCCTTCTTTGCTGCCCCCAAGCTGTTCCCCCTTCTTTTACTGGCTGCTGCAGCTGCCCACCTTTTCAGTATGTGAAGTAACATTCACGTCAGATGGAGAAGGTAGTAGAGCAGGCTTTTAACTTCAGCTGTGGGCACAGCTTGGGGGAAGCTGCTTTCTGGGAGCAGGAAACACTGTCATCTTGTTCTGTAAGAATTTCTGAGGTTGGTTTCCCTGGATCAAAATGCAATAGAGACTCCAATTCATCCAGAGATAATACTTATATACGTGTGTGTGTATACATATTATACACATACACATACCAAAATAATATATTTTCTTTAATCTTGACCTTCTCTTCTCAACTCTCAGATAGTCTTCTTCCTCCGCCCCAGCAGCAATGAGAATCTCCCTGAGAAACCTAAACTGGAGACAGATTATCTTGTGCCTTTTTCTGTTTTTTGTCATCATTCTCTCTTTTGGTTGGATGACAGCACCGTGATCTAGAGAGAGAGTGAGACAAGCAAACTGGCTGTAGTCTGCCCCATTTGGCAGGGAATACTAAGATCCTCTGAAATTAAAGTTCATAGTTTTAATAGCATTTTTGAGACCTCATCTTGCATATTAGAACTTAGCCAGGTATTAGGTAATTTAGATAATAAATTATCTTCAAAGTGACCCATCATCTTAGTATTTATTTTTTTTTTCTAGAGGATGTAAGGCATAAAAGCAAGCTTTGTAGTTTTATATCTGTCAGCATGTCACATAAATATCTCAGTAACTACTGATCTTATCACCATAAAACTTCCATTTATACAGTTAGACATGTCATGTTGGTCAGTTGCACAAAAAGTTAAGCACATGCAATATTAAACTCCAACCCATGCCAGCTCCATTAGCCCACATCTTGAAGTTCTCTCTGAACACTATTAGAGGAGAAGTGGGGGAGGAGTGGGAGGCAGCATACGGCAGATTCAGTCGAGGACGGACTCATGTTGAAAATTATTGAAATGATGAAAGAGATTGCAGAAGGATGTTTGGACTCTTAGTATTTCCCTGAAAATCAAACGATCTGTTTTCTGTTTGATGAATGACTTTAATAGTTATAATGACCTCATATAATTTATTTGATTGTATAGTTCATTTTTATTAGAAGATTGGTCTAGCAGCGTTTCAAATTGTATCACCTTTGCATGTCAGCATCGGACTCCGATATGAACGTGCCATCTTAACACAGATTACTTTTGCAGCATTTTTGTATTAAACAAAAGTTAAATTCAGAAAATGCTGAAGTTATTTTTTTTAGGATTGAGGCTGGTTTCTAACTCAGACTTGGCAGGTATGTGTCTTTAAAAAGCAGCATAAGCAATTATGTCTCTAGAGTAAAGTTTGTTGGGAGTAATAGTTTAGAAATTGCACAATTTCTAATTTGATTTATGTTTAAAAAATTCCCATGAATACTCCAATTAATACTGATTACTACTCTTAAGCTCTGCTGTAGTTTGTGTTGCAGGCCCTGAAGACTGAAGCAGTCTATTTCTAGAAATACCTTGCATAGTAAGTTATGTGTAAGTCCAGCATTTTCAGGTTAGGTGATGTTAAGGGACAGTTTTATAAAAACATAGATGCTTAATTGAGTGCCTAATTTGACCAAGTAATTAATCCATTTTATATATGGAGACTATAGCACAAATGACTGAAAAATATGTAACTGGTCCACTGTGAAGCCTGGACACTAATTTAGCTACTTGCATGGGCATACGTGCTTCCACAGATACTTGCAGCAAATTACAGGTAGAGTATGCATTAAGTTCCACGTGCATATTTGTGCTTGGTCCAAATTATTCTCCTTCTGGAAAATATTAAGACAGTCACTAACTTTGCATCTTTGTGCTTGTTTTTACATTTTTGTGGATTCAGCAGGGTAGCCCATTATTTACTCTAAGAAATTCAGAGAACATCTCTCATACTTATCTTTACAGAAACACATGAGGCTGCATTTTTTTTGGCAGTGCTGATAGCAGAAAATCTCTCTTTTTCTGTTGTTAATGATATAAAATTGACTTTGCTATGGTATTCCCTACAGAAAACAGTGCATTAAAAATAATAGTGTTTAAATTTGGATGTGTTCAAGAATGTCACAATATGAAGGGTTAGTCCAGTATTCAGACACAGTAAGACATTTGCAGTGCTGAAAACATGCATGCTGTGTAAAGGCACGTAGTTTTCCTAATTTTGGTTGAACCACTTATGTGTAGTCTCCAATTTTTCACTTATAAAATTGTGTTTAATTTAAGGCTGGGTTGAATGTGCTTGTCACTGAGTCCACCATCGACAAGACTGGTCATTATAAAAATATTAGAGCCAGCCTTGATTTGCCAGGATCCCAAATGAAGAGGAATCAAGGAGAATTTGAGTAGTGGCCTTTTTCCCTTCTCCTGAAGGAGACATTATCGACTCATTAGCTACAAGCCTGTACAGAGGCCCCAACTGTGACTCTTAAAGCAAGAAATACATTTCTTGTGGTTAAGATTGACTTTCAGCATGCCAGCTGTCCCTCTTTTGGAAGGATTGGCCTTATTTTTCAAGTAGAACATGTGCCATCTTGATTACCCAAACTCTTAATTCAACGCTGTTTAATGCTTTGTCTCCTCAAAATATCCCTTATATCCAGCTTTGATTGGTGGGTAGATGTACCAGTACTGATCAGCTTAATTACCAGTGTGAGGCAGCGCAATGCAGACATGAGGTAGCAGCACACCTTTCCCAGCATTCTGAGGTAATTAACCAAAAAATATTTCCCTGCCACCTGTCTAGCCTTGGAGAAAATCCAGTTTTCTTTCCAAGCTATGAGAAGGGGGGATCAGAGCAGAATTTGGGTAGCAGGATGGCTTATCCATGTATTTTCTGCTCTTCCTAGAGTCATCTGCAGTGGTAAGTACAGAGGCTGAGGCTGCCACCCCCTTTCTTTTCCAACTCAAAGTATAGTATCTGCAGCAAAAAAAACCCTGAAGAATTAAGGTGAGCCATACAGGAAACCATGAGCTGTGATCTTCCAGGGTTCATGAAGACTGGAATGCTGAATATACCTTTGTATGCATCAAGTACAAACACCAGCAAAGTTTGGATTTACTGTGGCCTGGCTAAAATCCCTCATTTTCTCTCAGTTGTTCGAAGCTTAAACTCAATCCACTAACATATTAAAAACTTAAATTTTCTGTGTGTTCAGTGCTTAGAGGAAATGTGCTGTAATTCTTACCACGCCTGGGTGAAAACATACATAGACTATTTACATTCGTTATCTACAGCAAATTAAATATAAAATCTCTCACTCCTCAGTGCTTGCATTGATACAGCATTCAAAATCAAAAGCAACACTATAAAACATCACAAAAATATAGCATGGATAAAGCAATGTTGCTTTTGACTTTTTAAAAAATAATTTTGTTTCTTATAATATAGTGAAAAGGCATATCACAAATTAAAAAGTGATGATAGCAGTTCTGGAATAACTTCCGAGTTCTGAAGGCTTTCCACATACATAGATTGTAAACTATGCGAGCTAACGGGTGTATTCATCCATCCATGAAGAAGACATCTCTGGTTAAAGCATCCCAGCTGATCTAAAAATATTTTTCTGAGATACTGACACACCTCATGGTTTCAAGTGGTCTTTAACTGGTTTTGATTCAATGAAGATTGTACAAACCAAATAACTTTGCTGTTTTACTAAAGTCTATTCCCATGTAATGTTTCTAGAAAACAATTGATGCTTGAAACAAGTTCAGTTAACTGTGGTTAGACTTTTTTTTTATGCTGTAATAGTTATTTTGCCATAGCACAGGAATAACTAATGGAATTTCATTCAAGCCTCGTTTAAAAAACACAACCCACACTTTTTGGCAGGACACAAGTGGGAAGAGATTTAGTCCACAAGATAGATTTTTTCCTGGCATGTAGGAGAACAGTTGGTGGAAAATGGTTTCCCCTGTAGCCTGTTAGAAACTTTAACTATCTGTCAGTGATTGCTACGAATGTGGTGTGCGACAAGTCATGAGAATTCACATAAATAAAAAGGGAAAAGCATCCTGTTCAGGACTGTGCCTCTATGGGAAGGTTGGGAAGAAATATATGAAGAGGAGGAGAGAAGGGGTTTGTTTTCAAAACTTCTAGGAGTAGACCACTGGAGCCCTGGCTGGGATACTGAGACCTTCTGCCGTAGTTGTCTTTGGATTGCGTTTATTGCTCCATCTGCCCTGAATGGAGGATAACAAGGAAGGTTAAAAGGGAAGTTTATTGTCAGTGCTAAAGTGTTTATAGGACAATTATTCAGAATTGTACTTGTTGTAACCACGACACTATGATACAAACAGAATTTACAAAAACTGAAATTTAAAATTGTTGAAAAATTTTTAAAGAATGCGCATAGACTATGAAAATTTATACAGGTGGAATGAAAGTGTCCACAGCTTACCACTTTATTGACAGGTAAAATGAGGTTTTAGCTATTGGAAATCTGGTCATGTGTGAATTAGTGACTCTCATCCCTGTTCCTTTAATATTTTTTAGTCAGTTTAAATTTCTTATGAATTTTGGAAGTACAGGGGAAGGAACTTGGTAAAAAGATCTGACTTTCACTCATGCCATTTAATTGCTACCTGATAAACTTGCTCTGCAGTGACCTGTGGCTGTAATTGAGGTCAGCAGGAGTGCCAGAATTACTAAGCTGTATGGTGGGACTCCAGACCCTGGGCATTTAACTAGAAAGCTCCAAATTTTGTAAGCAATATTCCCCGTTTGCTCTGTTTTAGTGCAAATCCACATAATAAAAGAGCATTAAAGTCAGCACTGTTTGCAGCAGTGATCAGACTCTTTGCAGAGGGGGCAGCGGCCGATCCAGAGCGTGGTGGCATAGCTGTGGCCAGTGGGGTTATTGAGGCCTCTTGGCTGCTTTTAGTGAGAACATGTAGGCGTTTTATAGAGTTTCATCTTGTGACATTAAGCAACCAAAGCCTTCCATTAAAGGCCAAGGTTTGGTGGGTGAGCTGAAGGGCTCCTGTACTGTGCAACACACCTTAGCTAAAGGGCATCGCGAGCGGGCGATGAAGGTCTGCGCTGTGAGAACCAGGAGGCGGCTGTGGTGAATCTGGGGAGTTGCTCCCAGGATAGCTACTTTAAAGGCAGCTGCCTAGGGGAAAAAAGAGCGAGCAGGCACCAGCTTGAACCCGTGTAAAAGTCGGAAGGCTCCAGAAGTGTCTGTGTTTTCTGAAGGGACCTGTTGGGGAGCTGCAGGAAGGGGAGCAGAGGCTGGCGGGCCCCTCCCGGGGCGGGGGATGGCACAGGCCCTCAGCGTGGGCAGCAGGCAGGGGACGGCAGCGATGGCCAAGTACCAGGCGCAGCCCCTGGTCAGTGCTGGAAAACCCACGGCAGCGTGGGGCTGAGAGGGCCTGGTGCTGAGGGGGCCCCTGGGCTGGGGGAGGAGGGGCAGGGGCAGCTCAGCACCGTTAAGGCCTCCTGGTGCTGCCGGGGCATGGCAGGTCTCTGGGCGTCCTGCAGAGCTGCAGCTTCTCCTCACAGCAGGGGTGAGAGACATGCCTCTTCAGTCATTCCCTGAAGTGGGATGTCTGCACACCTCTGATCTGTTAGTTTATGTTGGTTTCTGGTTTGTTTGTTTTCAATACTAAGATTTACCTTTAAATCTCTTGAAAAGTTCTGTGGCAAAGCAAGGAGCTCACTGGCATTTCTCTGTGGTAATTAAGGCGTTCACACCTTTGGGCAGAGCAGCAAGCCTGAAGGTTTGGGTCTCAGGAGCAGGTAGCTTCTCCATGCCGCCTGCGGTGCGGCAGGGTGATGGGAGCCGTGCGGGATCCCCCTCACAGTGGAGGCCGAGGTGGCAGCTCAGACCTCAGTGTTTTTACTGATTTATTTGACTTACCTCCCATCTTAAGCATAAAAGGAAACCAACTGGATTTCTTTCACTGAGTTAAATTCATTGACTTCCGTATGTAGTGCCAGAAAAGTTGAGAAATAACTTTGAAAAATCCTCAGAAATAAGAATGTACTTTGTAATACTCTCGGCTCTTTAGTGATATTTATTTAAATACGTTACTCGAATTGCTATCCATTTTTAGTTAAAATGACCATCGAGATCATTAATCATGATAAAAGCATTAATTAAATAAATATCTGATTTGCTGATTTTTCATGTTCACTACTCCACAAGCATGTGGATTAGATGAAAAAAAATATGCGTTTTATTCCTGTGTTGTCTAAATCCTTTTTGCTCTCCTGCTTATTCGTTTATCTAGCCCTTGTCCTGTGTCTAACTCTGAGGTGTGTAGTACTGTGATATTGAAAAACTAAGCTCAGCGATTTTTAGTTAGCTTTTTGTCTTGTCTTTTCCAGATGCATTTTCTGACCTACTTTCAAGTTACAAGCGTGAACTTCTAGACTAGGTAAGGAGTAGTCAGTTCGGGTTGTTCTTCACCAAATTTTTTGTTTTGTTTCGTAACTGTGCTGGAGAATTTACATCTGGGATTTGATAACTTTGTTTCAGTGGCTGTAATAAAAAACCTTATATTTATTCAAGATTCCTGATGCAAATACATTGAAGGGAAGTTAGTTTTTTTCCCCATGGGAATTTAGGCTTTAATTCTTTGACTCATTCTTTCAGAGTGAGAGAGACTTTAGTGTTATATAATGAAGTAGTTATGGTACAATTAATAAGATGTAGGAAAACAGTAACACGATATGCTGAATTTAAATAACTGAAACTGATCAATGGGGACATCAGTATTAAATGCTCAATAGGACTGATGTAACAAATACAAGATGGCCACCGTATTTAAGTTTAAATACTCTGTCACTCACTGATACATTCCAGGCCATTTTGTTGACAGACTAAACATTTTGATAGTCTTTCCATTATTTCTTTGAGCCATCAGCTTTTAATTTTCTCTTTCTAGTTAATATACTTGTGTATAATTTAAACAGAAAACTGTTCTGTTTCATCATAAAAGATTTGTCTGTTACTTTTGGTGTGTAAATCAAGTGGACAGCAAAACATTCTTGAACTTGTTTTTTGAGGCATTTGTTGACAACAACAGGAAAAGAGATCACAGAGACCGCCAATAAGTGTGGACATCAATTATTTTTTAATTGTAAAGGAGTACAGTACACTAATTAAAACTAGTATATCTTGCAATGCCAAAGGCAAAATTAATAATTAATTTTTATTAATATTCAGAAGTAGCACAAGGAATACATTAAAAAAGATTTTGTGGCTGTGACTGAGATCTTGTTTTGCTTTACATTTTAGTAAAAATAGTATGTTAGCTAAATTTGAATAGTTAAGTATGCACTGAAGAGATTATATGCGTTGAACAAGAATGTTCTCTTTAGACTAGTTATCCAGTGACAGAATGTAAGAGGTAGGAAAAATTCTTTAAAAATCCCGGGGCTTTGGTTTAAATAATTTACTTGGCAAATATAAATACACGTGTTATCCCACCATTGTTACTGTGGATACTTTAATTATTGAGTTGGAAATTGCAGTTATGATATCCCATATTCAGTAGAATAATCTACTTTCAACTTCTTCTAGGGCTCATCAAATTGGATGTGTCCTGCATTGATTTGACAAATCTGATGTGCTTCTTGACAAAGTTATTCCTCTATCTGTAAGCAAGTTATTTATTTATTTATTTATTCCCCCCACAGGTTAGACTTCAGTGTGCTGTAGATAACTATTCAGAAACTGCCAATCTGTTTCAGAAGCCTATCAGAAAGGAAGTTTTCATATGACAAAAGATGTCACTCTTTTGTGACACTGTTATTGACAAAACATTAATAGGCTCCTTCTGCACTAGTTCATCGAAGTTATAGAATGCAAAATTTTAAGTTTTGGAATTCAGAAGATTTTCATTAAAAATCTCAAGTCATTTATGCTTAGGTTTATTGAAGTGAGCATGGGAGTAGGATGAGAGAAAAAAGAATGGTGGCGTTTGTGAAACCATATAGCGGTTTCTAAAAGGATAGCTTGGGTCTGGTGTTGTTTTGAATGTTATCTCCTATTGTAATGGGAGTGGTGTACTAGAAGTTTTATCAGAGTAGTTGCGTACTGTTGTGAGTTTGTTCTAGGCCAATGAGTTTCAATCCACTTGATCATTTAAGAATAGACAGGCAAAATTTTAGAATTTTTTTTTTAAACAAAACCTTGAAAGGTTTCCCTGTCTCTAATCCTTACACAGAAACATTAGGAGTTCTACATCTCACCTGTTAGTGTTCTTAATTATAACAATTCCTGTAGTCATTCATGCACTCACAGAAATATGGACATTGATGGCTGTATTTTAGTATTTGTTTAGCTAAAATCTAAGATAAATATCTCACATATCCATCACTACTTTAGCAGTGTAGAGCAGTACTTCAGAGTTCAGCTTTCACTTCATGCTAGCATCTTGAGCTCCTATTATAGCAATACATAAAATATGATTTTGTCTTAGAAACTGAGTTGTGCATATTTGATTGTTACAAATACCCAGAGCTTGCGTTTCATTTTGTTACAGCAAAGCAAGGTACCAAAAAACTTAGTTTTCCAATGTTTTATTTGGGTGTTCCATGTAAGTGTGGATGCTGTTCTTGTCCTCTTCTAAAACAAGCCTGTTGCCTTACAAAAGTCAAATTGTGCCTTCCCCTTGAGTTGTAATTTGTTAACAAAAGCAAGAGTGCTGATAATATTCAGCTTTAGTTTACCATCAGGCCTATATTGCCCATGGTTTCCTACCTCTTCAGTGCTCTGTCCAAGGCTTGGAAAATGGCACAGGTAGTGTTTCTAGTTCCCCTGTATCTCTGTGCTGGTGTATGTGCCTGCATGTCACAGAGTACTGAAGAGGAGGAGCCACTAATTCACTTTGCTGTCTCCCAGAGGAATCAGCATATGTGGGAAGAGAAGGCTCTTGCAGGCAAACACTCTTCTTCATTCTACTTTGAAGTACTTGTCTTTCCAACTTGTCAGTAAAAATTGACAAAATACAACTCACTTCTAACAAGATAAATAAAAACTTTTCAGAAAGTTACCTATCACAATTCTGGAAAAACAGCTCTCAGATTCTCTTGGTAATTCTCCTGCTCACTGTCCTGAATGTACTGCTTTCTCAAGTGAGTGCTGTGTGTTGTCCAGGAAAACCAGAGAGCACCTTATGGAATAACATCAAAGGGAGGCACTTGACAAAGACAGGCAATTTAGACGCTCAGTTCTGGAAATGTATTGACTGAAGATGAAAGCTCTTTAGGGAAGAGACTTTGTCTTCTATTTATATAGAATCTTGCATAATTTAACAAATGTTGGGGACACTATTAATCTCATCCAACTTTAGATGTCTACAGTGTAGCTGTCAATCTTAAGAGAAGATCAATTGCACTCTAAAAGTGCCTGCTTCTCTCCACTGACTATAAAGGGAGCCCTCACAAGTAGCTCAGGTGCGGATAGCTTCATCTATATTTGGGCAGATGAATCCTGCTCTAAAATAATATCTAACATGGCAAAATAATAGTAGTTTGTATTTTAAAAAGTCCTTGGGAATGTACCTTGTTGTTAAATCAGCTAAGAAAAATAATGGCAACTGCTGGTTTTGGTTAGTATTACATTCCAAAGGGAAGTGCCAGGGGTTGGTAGCATATCCACAATAGCATCAATCCATTCATATCTTCTTGAAACATTAGTCTGGAATGTAAATATGAAGTCATTTGCTTTCTCAGGGCAAAAGAATAAAGCTGAACACCTGAGTTGTCAATACTATAATAGCAGTTCAATAGGAAATGCTATCTCCAGTTGAAAAGATAAAATAGTGTAATTAAAATCCTTATAGGAATGACAACAAAAAATGTCCTATACTTCTGTTGCTGAATCTTCTGGATCAGCTGATACTCTTTTTGGACATCTCAGAAACTGTTTACTGGTATTTTTCAGAGTGGAAATGTTTTGAAATACGAAAGAACATCATGTTCTTCTAAAGCAGTGTCAATGTCTTATTAGTGGCAAGTCACTATGCTTAAAATGTTGGCCATGAAAAGTCTATATACACAGTGAATCAGCCATCTGTTCAGACTTTGAATAAGAGTGTTTTAGCCAGCATATATGGACTGATAGTACTGGTTCATACAGTGGGCATAAAATTCATGGCTGCAGCTGACCTCTATTAGAATGTAGCCTGCTCAAGATAAATATGTGACAAGCTATTTCCAAAACTGCTTTAATTGCTATTTGTGAAAGTAATACAAGAACATCCGGAAGAGCATTGTATGGTAGATATATGGACCTGTGTTTAACTGAATGATTATAATCCCAATATATGTTGAGCAATATTCCAGGCAGCTTGTTTTGTC
Source organism: Gorsachius magnificus (assembly GCA_034008185.1). Lineage (NCBI taxonomy): Eukaryota > Metazoa > Chordata > Aves > Pelecaniformes > Ardeidae > Gorsachius > Gorsachius magnificus. Next base: position 35,007,484 of record CM067088.1, on the reverse strand, counting down.
TTGCTCACCACTAAAGGAAATTGTAGGAGGAGAGACATAAAAATGCATATGTAAGAAACAGGGGAAAATTACTGATCTATGAGGCTAAAGAGATTTAGTATTAGTTGACATGGAGTTACATGGATGCCAGAATAACCACGTCTAGATTTAGACTTACAAAATATGTATCTCACCAATTTCCCTAAAAGCTGTGTGGTAATGGGACTTTAGAAAGACTGGAGGACTGAATGCTTTATTCTTAAACCTTTAAATTGAAATTATGTGTATCTGAGAAAAATTAAAAATTTATATCACAGAGTACTAGGTATCTGTAGTATGTACTATGCCTCACATATTTTTCAGACTTTTTTTTTTAATTATTTCTGCCATTAATACCTTTTCAATGGAATAAATATTTTTTCTTTCCTACTGAATGCCTTTTATGAGTGTATGAATAGGAAGTTAAAATAGACTTACTATTCCAATTCTCTCAAGAACATCAGACCCTTAAACCAGCTCTAAAAATCCCCATTTGTTCTAAAAAATAAAGTCAATATGTTTAGGTTTTGAGGAATTCTAATACTGCCTGTCTTGAACAGTTCTGTAAAGACTCTCTATGCTTGTGTTGGAAAGCACATCAGAAATGTACAAGCTGTCCTTTCCAACTCCTACTGGATTTTGTTCATTCTAAGATGTATTTATCATGCCATCCAAGTGGGATGATCTCTTGACAACTGATTAATGTGAGGATAAGTATCAGCCCTGGCTAGATGGGATTTTCTTCAGAAATGCTATTTGTTTGGGGAAAAAGTCAAAATAGAAAGAAAAGGAAGATGTTCTAGAGGACTTAAGATCAAATCTGCCTTTGGTACAGATGTGACTGCATGAAGTTTTTATTCATCCTCTCTGCTTTAAGTTGCTTTCAGATTCCTTATACCAAAGGGTGCTGGTAGTCATTCCTATCACAGTAAGAGGGAGTATTGCTGTGTTTTAACTATTTATAGAAGTCAAGTTTAAAAAGAAAAAAGAAAAAAGAAAAAAAATCACTGCCTCGCACTCACAGACAACCTTCTCATGAACTACATGATTCAACTTGACTTTAAAGTGAAATTTAACTTTTTAAAACCTGTCATACAAATAGTGCTTTTGCAGACCCTTCCTGTAGTTGTACGTGTTCATGCATAACTAACTGCTTGATTTATGGAAAAAAGAATAAAAAAAAATTAACTAATTTCTATTCCTGTTAAAGTGCAGGTACAAAACAACTAAGGTAGGGTAAGACTGATTATATCCATTCTTTGCATCTTCTGCACAGCTATGTAAAAGCAGTTGCATTGAAGTAACCCAGGAATTAGTTAAGGGCATAGTCATAGAGACAGGATGAAGAAAAGAACCAGCTTGACTATCAGGTTGTGCCTGTGTAGCTGGCACGCACATTTGCATACGTGAAATGAACACAGTCAATTGGGAGTCACAGAAAAACTGAGTCAAATGTCATTTTACAGATTATACTCCAGAGCAGAAATGCCACTTTAATTGAAAGCAACCAGTGAAATAAATGCTGTATTTTCAAGAGACATCATGGAGTGCAAAGGTTATGAACAAAGCAGTAACAGCTACAATGAGCCACCAGAAGTAATAGCGAAAACTGTCTTCTATAGCATATGCACAGTTCAGGCCTTTTCTTCACACCTCAGAATGCAACAAGAATATCCATCAAACTCAATCTGTTGCTCTACCAGTGGAGATGTATTTCAAATGAGAGAGTGCAGACAGTTACCTGGGAAGATCATCTCTTCTGTTAGCAGCTGAGATCTATGGGTAGCTCTGATATAAACTTCTTGTTTTCTCTTGAACTGTTCACCAACCAGCTAGAGCTTCAAGCGGGGGGCCTCTGTGTTGTAATACTGATTTCTGATGAGCCCTTCCTTTTAAAATATCTATGAATTCGGATAACTATCTTCTAAATTTATAATCAGTGTATGCCTCACTAATTTACATTATTAAAAACTGAGCTGTCCAGAAAAGCTAGATGGTGTCTGAATTTGCATTATGGATGTACCAAATATTTTTTTCCTTAATCTCCTCTTTTACATCTGAACCATGGTGAATGGCTCCTACCTGTGTATGTGAATGTCAAGAAGCTTTGCTCAGCAAGCGATCCATCTGCAATGCATATTCCAAACTGTTCATTTTACTTATAGTAACTCAGAACACAGTATGCCTATGCATGAGATAGACAGCACATCACAGTTAAGTCTGGGTTTCTTGCCCCCCTACAGGGTTGTCTGTCTTCTTTATTGACTGTGTTACTAAATATCAGGAGACAATGCTTTTGAGAATTGCTCAACTTTATTTCAGATCCTACTTGATCTATGGTAATCTGGGTGTGGACAAAATGTACCAGCACATCTTTTAGTGAAAAAGTCAAGATATTGTTAGAACACTCCCTTAAATATATTTCAATCTAAATATAATTCTGTACATAGTAGTGATCTTGAAAAATCTCTTAATTCCTTTTACTTCTGATAATACGCAAACTCTACACACATTGCCACTAGAAACAGCATATGCTATATTTTGAGTAGCAAAAATGTGTCTCCTAGCTTTGCACACATTTTTGTACTGTTAACCATAGGCTTTTTATCTTAGCTTGTTCTTATGTAAGACTGCTTATTTAGGATTGGTTAGATTTGGGTTTATGAGTAATTTTTAGATGCTGGTGAGACTTTGTTTATTGCATAGGGGAAGTTAAGAATGTTGAGGAATTTGACTTTTTTTCAGGTTTTGTAATTAATTGAACAATTAGTTAATTTCTAAGACTTCACACTATTATCTTCAATTCTAAAACTGTTACACTGAACTTTCAAGGAAAGCAGTAAATATGTGCTCTGTCAAAGTTTAGAAGCACATAAATCATCGAGACTATGTTCTCTCATTCTCATCTTAATCAAGAGTAAAATGCCTTTAAGAATTGCTACAATAGTAAACTAAAAAGCAGATCATTATAATAATTAGAATTGTAGTGGGCAAATAAAAGAGCTCTACCTCTTTATTGTTTGCATAGTAGAGCTCTCAACTACTTAAAAGTCTTCAGATTTAAACAGAACATCACGATGTTGTGCACCAAGATGCACTGATGTCCCTCTCACCAGGAACAGGGAATGGTTAGGTGGCCTTGCTCTTCAGCTTTCAGAGAGAAAGGGAATGATGGAGAAAGGTGGTGTAAAACACAGAAATGCTTGGCCTAAATATAAAAACTTCTTATTGTCAAGTATAAACAAAATGTGTTGGCCTTGCAGTGAGAGTGTGCTGATGACTGTGTAGTCCTGCATTTAATGGCATTCTAAGGACTGCCTGTCCCATTAGGAGAATTAAAAAAAAACCCCCAAAACAAAACCAACAAACAACAGGAAACATTTACATACAACTCATCACATATTAGTAAAAATGTAGTCAGAATACATAAAGAGAGGCCAGTTTACTGGAGTCAGCATATGGTAGTAAAAATGCACAGCTAGATACTATTGTCATACAATCCCCTTTGTTTACAGCAGCCAGCCCAGACTGGGCACAGGCTTCTCATAGAGACAGCTCCCCTGACTGGGGTGGGGGCATCTGGAATGCTTCAGGTCTGTTCAGACTTAATACATCCATTGACCCTCTTATGACTATCATTTGGTGCAAAACACGTCAAGACAAGGAATGTAAACACAGGCTGTTCTGGTCACATTCTGTTTCAAAGTACCTGAGAAACAGAGGGTGCTCCTGTAGCATCAGCTTGTATCTGTAGAAAAAACATAGACCAAACTGGGGGCTCTTGTTCCTCTCTGTCCCTCATCTGGATGAAGAATCCTACCTCTGGGTTGTCTATGCAAGAGATCCTTAAAAGGAATGCAGTGGTAAAATTGGCAAAAGCATATGGGCTGCATCTTTCCCAACAACAGGCAGATTCAAGGAAAAATGAAAACAAAGTCTTTTGGCCCTCAGCTGTTATCTGTGGCACCTTTTCCAGGCCAGAGCATCCAGCAGCTCCTCTGCTTAGCCAGGGATACCTGCAGTTCACAACAGGGCTGTTTATCTGCCGTAACAGGATGCTGACATAAAAAAGCAGATTAGAAGGTGAAAATGAATGACCGTTCCCTGTGTCTTGGGCAGATTGCATCAGGTGTGTTCAACCAGGAAGGTTCAGCCACAAGATGGGAGCAAGGACCTCTTAGTGACCTGATGGAGTTTTCTGGATTCTCTTCTCAGCATCTGGAAACATGTGCTGCTGCAGGTCCTTTGCTCATATTCCTAATGGTGGCAAATGAGCAAGGTCAGATGTTGCTCTTGGGGCCACAAAGTCTCTCTGGCAAGCTGCTTATCCATGTATGGTTTAAATGATCTTGGGACTTCTCTGGGGTAGCGAGGCAGTCCTGAGCATTCAGTCATGCCTTCTGTTGCTGCATGTGCTGGTAACAGCAATGGCAGAAAATCTTTATGTCCTCTGAGATTCCCAGTGCTTGGGCTGCACAGACCCTGCAGAGAAAATATGCTAAGGCTGTTATTCCTTCCTGAGCTGGAGGGCATGTTCTGCCTTGGTAGTTGCTTGACAGTTCCCTGTGTCAACCAAAGCTCTGAGTAGGTAGTGCAGTGCTGTGAACAGATCCTAAGGGGTAAGACAGAGGGCACAAATAAGTGTCTGGGCTCAGTTTTAAGAATATCTTACCACAGTCCCTCTATCCCTCTGTGGGATCTCTTATCCTTCATTGATGTGGTCTTTTCCCACTTTTTAGAAGATGCTAAAGAGAGCATCTTTGCCAGGAGTCCAGCAGGTAGGCATGGTAAGTTTTTTGCCATGCCAGATAGAGCAGCAGAGGTAGTAGGATTTAATGGGATCCAGAAGTCACACTACAGTTGTACCTGCCATTCAGGCTTAGGAAGGTCTATAAAATTGGGTGGTCTGGCTGCTAGAAAACTAAGAAAGGGTCTAGTGGAGTCCAATGTGGTGTTGGGTTGCTGTCCTTAGCTTTCAGTTGACATGACTACTCCCTCCCAGCGAATCTGTGTGTATGCATGGCAGTGGAAGAAATGCACAGAGCTCTCTGTGCTTCAAAGGGTCCCTCTTGTTCCCCCAAAGAAGTGAGTTGCTAGAATGCCTGTTTTGGTGTCTTAGGTCACTATCAAAAAAGACACCTCCACATCCTGCCTTGTTATAAATGTTTTTTTGAAGTAAAAGGGAATGACACTGGGTGGGGCATCAGGAAATGTTATGGACCAAACCTTGTTGTCTTGTAAGCCCAGGATGATTCTGGATGTGGGGCTCCCCAGGTAGAGGCCTTCAGACTGCATGTTAAGGATTGGTAGGCTGTTCTGAGGCTTCCTGATGATCCTCCAGCATTTGTGATGCTTCGGACCTCTATGGATAAACAATAAGGACTGCCAAGGGATTTTGTCCCTTAGTGTGTTGAGACAATATAGATGCAACCCTTTTTACAGCTTCCAGCAAGAACAGGGATGAAGTAACTATCTAAATTGAGGAAAAACTGCAGTAGCTGAAAGCAAACCACTTTAACTGATAGTGAGGAACTGAGTGCCTTCTCCTAGTATTGTGAGCAGAAAAAAAAAAAATCTCCTATTTGAAGATTAGTGACAAATTTGTGTGAGTTGGCAATTCTTTGAAAATGAAATTTATTAAACTTGAAATAAAGTGTTCACCCCTGAATGAACATCTCTTTTTGTAAGGTTGCAAGATTTTGCTCATGGGCTTTCTTACTGCTATTCTCTTGTTTGAATGAATGTACCCTTAAGGCCAAAATCCGTATTGCTGAGTTATTATGAAATACAGACTTTGTCTCCATGTGCTTCTACATTTGACATTGCTCAACAAATGATACCTGTGTGGCAATTTTCAAATGAATGACTGAGGAAAGAGAAAGAGGAGAAAGGTATAGCTGGTGGGCTGTCGTAGTCATCGTCTGAAGGAACTACAGTGAAAACAGTGTTTTGTATATTCCAACATTGATGTGTGTACTGTTAGGTATTTGTTGTTCAGGCTGTTATTGAAGTTGGTATGGATAGCAATAGGAGCTTACTTACAATCTTAGGGGTTGTATGTACTTAAACACTTCGCCAACAGATTTTACGTGTGTTTTTAAAATCTGTTAGGGAGAAATGTGATTAGGAAAAAGCAAATTTTCTCACATGGTGAATTTTTTAATCCTAAAGGTTAAGTTCAAGCTTTCTCAGCATATTGCTGCAAGGAATTACCCATTAATTAAATAACATGAGTCATATTCTACCATTGATTTTTTATATATTTCTTGCTGTTTGATTTTAATTAATGGGAGTTCTGTACATAGAGGATTCAAGAAAAGGTCCAGTGTTTAGAATCGGAACTATAAAGTAAAACATGAATATGGTAGTGTGGTTTGCTAATTGCAGTAACGATTGCCATCAGAGCCTCCTACACTGTCTGTGCTCAGGCAAGATTGCCATATGTCACAGGAAGCCTTGCCTGAGCAAGGACAGTCAACCCCAGAGTTGATTCACTGTTTTTAAAATGAAACACAGCATGCTTTTAATGTCTTTGGAGAGTATTAAAAAACTTGAAAGTAAGACAAAGTAAAGTGTGTTTACCGCCAAATTCAACCTATATTTTAATCAATAGTTTTTGCATTTTCATGGAGGACTGCAGCTGCAAACATATGGAATGTTTAAAAGGAGGCTGTGGTTCAACATGCTCCTGCTCATGGGCTTGATGCACTAAGCTTTGCTGATTGCTGACAACTGAGGCAGGTAGGTTGTGTTTAAACTAACATCTGCAGCCCTTGATCAAAAGCAGGGCTGTACTGTGCTACACATAATTTCAATGTAACATAAGACAGTGTCCTCTCCAAAGATTGTACTGTCTAAAATAGTGTTAGTGCTGAGTATTTGTCTATGTGTGGAGGCTTCTGCAGGACCGTGCAGTATGGTTCGTTTCATAACACGATGAAACTTAGCAGCTCAGAGAAAGCTCTTTCAGTGCTCAAGAGTCAGGAAAGAAAAATTAGATTGGCAGGGTAAAAAGCAGGCATAGCCAACATACAGTGCTTAAAATGATATACTTGAAACGAAGTTCAGAGCTGCTGTTTTGGTTATTTCATTGTATTCCTTCTGCCCCACTCTGCAGTCTTTTATCTGGGTATACAGAACAGTTGACCTTAATAGAAACAAGAACAATGTGTTTCATGGGGTCAAGAGGTCATGGAGACCAAAACCAGAGATGCCATCTCCCATAAAGCTGTGATACTCCGAGACTGACTCCTTAGCTGGTTTATGGTGTATGCAAGGAACAACCTCCAGTCAGCAACCTGTGGGGCCAGTCATTCAGCTTACTTCCACCTTCTGTCTTTAAAAAGATCAGGTTTGCTGGGCTATAACTGGCACAGCACCTGTTTTTTGTAGTTTTAACTGTTTGTCTTGCAGGATCAAGTCCCAGTTGAATAATTATGCTTTCCAGATTTAAACAGATAAATTGGCCTAAAATATATAAAGTTAACATTTGCTGCAGTATCAAGTTCTTAATAAATTGAGGGGCATCAAACCTGGTGTTTTTTCTAAGCATTAATTTCCATGATTGTTATTTTTTAATGATTTTCAAAGGAAACTGTACATTCTGCTGAAAGTCAGTAGCTTCCCTTTGCAAAGCTTGTTTCACTCTGCCTCTGCATGCTGCAAACATGCACGTTACAAGCTGTGGATACAGTTGCTTCCAGCCACTGTCACAGCATACTACCCATATCTTTCCGTAGGTTCTCTCAGTATATTTGGGAATAGCTTGCACCACAAATGCATCACACTGTATCACAGAATGATTTCCTTTGGTATGGCATCATACAATATAGTCACCTATAAAACAGAAACAACAGTTAAAATTGACGTTACCCATTTAAATACAAATGATTTTATTAAGATTTACTTTGAAAATGTAATATGACAGACAACCAGTCATTATTTTAAATAACTTTTGAAGCTAACAGCAACGGACACTGTGTGTCTGTATGCATGTGTGTGCAGGGGTCTTTTGTAATGCTTGGAGGTTGCTTAGCTGACACCCCAAATCAGGGAGCATTGTTTTTCAAACTAATTTTTATTGTCATCCAGTTTATTCTTTTCCTCATGCTATGTGTCCCTTGTATCAATTTTAGACTAAAATACTGCAAAAACAAAAAAGGTAATGGCACTTTCCACAGTATTTCAAAAGGTTTTTAAGTGGAAAAAGGTATTTAGTATTTTTAATAAGCATCTTCAATACTATTGGGTTGGTTTCTTTGTTCATATCACAAGATTAATTATGCTGTCAAGCACTTTCAAGGCCTGCTTAACAAAGATTCAGTGATATAATGGTTTGCTTCGCATTGCCTTTTTTCTGCATAGCAATCACAATCAGCATTAGACAATTTAAAACCCTTTCACAAGCCGGAAGTTCTGAAGAGCCTTTTAATCAACAAAAGTAATTTTGCAAACAACTAGATACAGCGTTTTTCATATTAACTAACTTGTGTTAAACTCTGCTATATGCTTGAATCTTTGGCTCTGGTAATGGATTATTCAGATTTGTAAGAGACTAGAAGTGGGGAACACAGCACAATATGCAGTTTGCACGCCGTGGAAATTGTCATATCATTCTCTAGCTTAACATAAACATGGTATTAGTACTTCACTGCAGTTCCATATATTTTAATTTTCCCTTAATGGGCTGTTCTTGTGTAATTACTTAAAATATTTTTGAAAAGATACCTGGAAATTTTGTTATTGTTGTTTTAAGGGAGACCACTATTTCTATAGGACAGGTTAGAAATCAAATCACAATACACTACAAGATGCTGAAATTTAAGTTGAAATAGGAAAATCTGTTTAAAAACTTGCCTCCTAAAATCATCTAGCTCAAGAATGCTTTATACAGTAATTTTATTGCCATATAGCATGATAAGAAATCCCACATGATTTAAAAACACTTGATGGAGAGATTGTAAAAGCAAAAACACACTAAATGATGACTTTTTTTTTTTTGTCAAGCACATTTATAAATGAAACTAACCTGTTAATGACACCTTTAAAACACTCATTTTTTTTCTAAACTGCTAGAAGCATTAATTTGTAGCATTGCTGCATGTGGTAATTAGCAACTTCAGCAGTGATTTTCTCTGCCCTAAACCTTTCTTGTTTGACACTATTCCAACCCGGGAGAGGAGTGACCCTGGGATACAGTGCTACAGGACAAGTGGAGCAAATCCTGTCACAAGAAATAACAGGGTCAGAAGACATTGCTAATGAAGTCATAGCAACTGGTTTAAAGAGCCAATCAGAGAAGGCAACAATCTGTAAATGAGGATATAATTAGCAGAAAAAATAACATGCTTTGGTTGGATTCTAGGGGAGCCAGTAATGAAGGCAATGACTGGATATTGAGAGAGATTCCAAAAGATCAGAGCAAACATTGTGCAACAAAGAATACCTAATTAGCAAAAAAGTGAATATGCCTTAATTAGAAGGAAAATATGTGATTGAAAGACATGGAGTAGGCTTTTAATATGAATACAATAATGAATGTTAGTCCAAATCTCCATGATGAAGAAAAAGTCCTGTCTTCACTTTTTTTGCCTTTACCGTTTTGAATAAATGGTTGTGAAGATGGACTGTAAATTCATATCTTTGCCATGACATTAATACTATTAAAACAAACAATTTTGAGGCAGTAATTTAATGGGTTTCCACCCAATTTACACATTTACTACCCCCTAACACAGCACTGCAGACAAAGCAACACTGTGTCTTTTTGGCTGGCCTTAATGTTCTTATGATGTAAAGAAGTAATTATTAAAAGAATTTCAGGTTGGTGTCCTGTGACATATGAGCTAATGCTTGGTCCAGATATCCCTCTAACAGGATGAAACCCCAGGTGTTTTTTCATACAGAAAAAAAGTCCATGGGACTGAGGCTCTGGATGTGTGTACATTACTACACTGCTGCAACTTGCATTTATTTGTTGCTGCTGCTGGGTTTTGGGTTTTTTGGTTTGTTTTTTTTTTTTTTTTAAAGTAGGGGCTGATCCAAAATTCATTAAATGCAAAAAAAAAAAAAAAAAAAAGCCTCCAGTAACTCCACTAGCTTCTAGATCATACTCTGAGTGAGCAGAAACCCTGGAAATTTTATTAGTAAAAATTAAACATGTTATTATCCTGAACATAATAGAGCCAAATAGAAGAATCCCATAATGGATTGTGCCAGTACAGTATATGTACAGTATTTATGGCTAGCAGTGATGAAAAGTATAATGTTCTACTGCTTATCATTTTATTACAATAGAAAAATCAGGACTCTAACTTGCTAATAATTTTTCACTTTTATAGACATCTAAATGATATTATATTTCCTCCCTTTTTTTTTTCTTTTTACAAAATGGTTCTAGGATATTGATTGTCATTTATTTTTACTCATGATATTTAATTGTCATAATTAGCAATACATGTCTCATTCCCTATCTTAAAAAATTTAAAATACTTATGGTACAGAATATTTTAATTAAAACTATTCATCAAATGAAGTCCAGGTAGCATCCTTATCCTTGTTTGCAGTAGGGGGTTCTGGCAGTGAAAGCGAGCAAAATAATGGGTCAATTAAAAAAAAATCTAAATATAGCTTTTTCAAAGATCCGATTGCTTAATCCAAGGTAAAAAAAAAAAAAAAGAAAGAAAGGAAGGAAAAAAACCTATGTGTTTGTCAATGGATTCCACACATTAAATTATGATTCCCTGCCCCCCCCCCCCGCAGACATCAAATCTGCTAATGTCAGGGCTAGAGCAGAAGTAAAACTAGATGAGAAATGGGCTTGAATTTTCATGTGTGACATATCTCAATTTGACACTCAGTGTCTGCAGGAAATTGGGATACTGTTTTCAGAGGGTTCTTCTTGTGAAATGAGCTGTAGTATTAATTTTTTCTAACACTGGGAAATTCACCCTCCATTTATGAGAATCAAGCTGTTTACCCTTTTAGGTCAAATGTTTTCTTGTATTTAAAAAAGAAAACTTTTAACGATATTTCTAATAAATGAAGGCTTATTAGTTTGCTGTGCTAGGGAAAAAAATACAGCATAACAGTCTGATCAAAATACTACCTCTAGCGTAACCGAACCAAGATTTTGCTGCAGCTCTCAGTTGACAGTAAGTCTACCATTCTTTTACCATGTATGCTACTAATTCACTTTCCAGAGCTGTCAGATACCCTGAGAATAAGAGAAATACACTAAAAATATCAATGTATTTCTCCTCTTCCTTTAGCTAATGTAGCTCCACTGATGCTAGTTATAATTAAGCAGTGAAGTAGTGTTGAAAGTTCTGACTGGCTCTGATAACAAAATGGATTAAAAAAATTAACCAGTTAAAAAAAAATAAGGAATAGAATCAGCTGACAACTTAATTGTTCAGCTTGTATGCAAATATTCTGACAATAATTTGCCAATGCTTTTGAATATAAGTTTAGGAACACATAATTATAACATTAATTGTTTCTTGTGCTTTAATTCTAGGTTTCTGTCACAAAGCAGAAGGCTTAACTGTAATTCATGAAGAAATATAAAAAGTATATTCATTTTGTATTCAATTAGGTTTAAGCATATTCCATTGCAGTGCAGTATTACAATAATTATTTATGTTAATCTACAGAATAAGATACAGTACGTTGGCATAATAAATTGTCTTTATGCTGTGTAGCAATGCCTTTTGAATCACCTTCTGTATTCACAAACAAGAGCATCTACCTGAATGTAGTAGTTGTCAGATTGCAGGATAAAGACAACAACTTAGTGGCACGTAGGGAAGATACAACCCTACAAAATGCACCATTCATACTACTATTTGTTTTTAAAACTATGTTATAATAAAATTGAATATGTGAGTCTGAAGCAAGAAGGGAGGAGATGATGCTGAAAGGCTGGATTGGAATTTGGCCTAAATTTCCTCTTCGTTTTCCAAGTCTGAATGCTAAATTAATCACTCAGATTTATATGAAGGTGAAAGCTACACAACATCTTCATCAAGGAAAAACAGGGTTACAATTCAATAAAATGTGTGGTAATACTTTATTGACTAATGAATATACAGCTCCTTCTGACTGCTGTATTTTACTATTGAGGACTGTAACAGCATTGCAATTACATTACTAGTATTTGCTAAGGAGATGTCTGTCTCTTCTCCTGATCTTAAAACAAGCTTTAAAAAAGACAGGAACTGAGAGGAGGCCAAGAGAAAGCAGGTTATGCACCGGCCCAGAGTCTTGTGGGGAAATAAGCCATGCACAGATAATAACAGTGCAAACAAGTTGATGCTGCTATTTTTAAACAAGCTGTTATTATTGACTAACAGAGGTTGCTGTAGGTGGGATGTTGTTAATGACAAAAGCTCTGGAACAGTGGAATTGCTACTAATCCATGCACTAGAGAGCTTGATAATGAGAAACACCTAAGTGCAGAATTAAATAGTCCTCTAAAATCATTTCCACTGCATGTTACTTGGTAAGGAGTCATAGCTTCCTAAGCAGACCTTTTTCAAAAATCTCCATCCACAGAGGTCCCATATTACCCCATTCACAAATTAGAGGGATGAGGAAATCCTCAGAGGGTTATTAGTGCAGCTTTCAGAAAGAAAGGAACGCAGTCACTTTGAAACATGCAAAAAATGTTCTGGGACAAGCTATTTTAGGGCCCACTCAGGAAAAAAAAAAGTCATGCTGTGATTCTTAAGCAGGTATGTGAGTATGTAGCACCTTGGAGTACTCCAGATGATCCAAGTCAACTGTTCTGTGAAACCTTTTTTAGCATTGTGCAGGTGAACAGTCTGTGCCAAACAGTCCTTTTTCTCTACTATTTATCAGATCCCATTTTCTTTTTTCTGGTGGTTATCTTAGCCCACAGAGGCATGGTGTGAGGAGGCCAGCCTGCTCTGAGGTCCTGAGCAAATTTGCTGCATTGTCAAGTCATTTGGAAGCTCTGTGAGGGGAGCTACATTTGGTATTCAGTACAGCCTGTTGTGAACATGTGCCTGCTGACCACATCCATTTCCCCAGTGGGAAAGTCTCTCCATAAGATCAGAGGCAAAGGAGCTGTGATGTGCTTTGTTTTTAATACCTCTGCAAAATTAGCTTAATCTACAGTATGGCCTACGATTGTTTGCTTTCTGTATGTATTTGATATATCTAATAGGTAGCTACAATTTGGCCTGGAAATTACTCCAGAAATACATAAAACGTGTTAGTTTTATTTTATCAGATTTCCTTAGAAAGAACTTATAACTCTTCAACCTGAGTTTAGGATGTAAATCAGTTTTAAAAACAATTGCTGAAAATCCGTGAGGTTAACTTGGGTTTTTCTTTAAACCATACATATCTCAAAAATCAGAATTTTCCATAACTTGAAATCAAATTAATAAATCAACCTACATCAATTCAACCTTGAGTTTCTGAAAAGATTTGTGAACTTTAACAGCTCTTTCAACGGGCCTGTTCTGCATTTTGAGTTTCTAATGCAATCCAATCCAAGTGAGATTTATATGACTTCACATTTTGTTGCAAACATTCACAGCTCAAAGCTATTGCCTGACTGTCTTCCATATCAGGCCATTTATGTGTCTAAGAAAACACTGGCATCTGTTTAATATTTTATTGCTTTAAAAATATCTCTGTTGTTCAGGTATAATCTTGCTCTAACATTTTCATGAAGAGAGTCTTCAATTTATTCTTTCTGTAGAGCTGAGGACATGTACCCTCATGTAAATAAAATTAACTATGAGTTGACCCCTAATCTGCAGTGCAAGAAAATCGTGTAATAGGAATTTTTCCTTCAGAATGGGTTGTTTTTCTTATTTTAATTTTTTCTTAAATTTTCTAATGTTTCTGAGTATTTTCCTTGATTGCAAACACGAAACTTCTAATGCCTTGTGACACTTTGTATTGAACTTCAAAAATAATACATTAAAAACATCCATAACTGCTTTCAGCTTTAGGCCCTAAAAGTTTATATTATTACTGATATATTAATTCTTAAGAAGTTTGAAATGTTTACAGGTCACTTCTCTCATTATTAAAAATGCATAACTTTTATGTACCCTATCAATCCAGATACTGTAGATCACTTTATGGAGGAAGGAAATGTAATTGTCCCCATTTTATAGACAAGTTAATGCTGCAGTAAACGAAGTCATAGAGCAAGTAGAGCTTCTACACAAAGACAACTGACAAAACCAAAATTCTGTTGCGTACAGTACTTTCCAATTTGATTTGTCTCAAATTGAGGCACAGCTAATTTTCTTTTGGATTCTTTTGACACAGGGCTGCCAAAATAGTAGCAATTTTGGTGTAATAAAACACAAGGGGAACAACTTTAAAGAAAAGCTACTTTAAACAAAGCTCAGAATCAGAGAGGCAGGGACAGCCTTGAAGAAAAACCTTATAGTATAGAACAGTATAGTGTTTCATGAACCAGCACCACACAGAATAGACATAATACATAGGTGTATAGAGACAGATGGGTAAGGCTATCTAGCCACAGATAGATGGCTCAGTCACACTGTCAAGATGTCCATGGCACCTGCCTATCAATGAGTGTGAAGTGGTTCTAAACCCAGCAAGTTGCTTGGTTCCCCTTAGTAGAAAAAAGGCTTTAGTTACTGATACAATTGGAACACTTGGAGCTCAGGAGAATTTCTCTGTCTTCATCTTGCTTGGATATGGGTTTTGTAGTGCTGTTTTGTTCCTGTATAAGCAGCATCTAGCATATGAGTGCTTTCCAGAACTGAAATAGCCAAGGACAGGTTGAGAATGCTCATGGTTTCTAGCCAGTACCTGCTTATGTCAAGTCTCAAGATGAGCAGGACGAGCTAGATGAAGTATAGCATGAGCCTCCTCTTTTCATTGTTTTATCAACTCCAGCTCTCCAAACCTTGTGCTGTGCCCAGGATCTAGTCCAGAAGATCTATGTGTCCTCAGGCAAGATAACATCTGGTAGGAGCTGTATTGCAAAACTTGTGCAAGAGCTTCTCTGCTCGGCAAGCACTGCAAAAGGAGGATTCACCTCTCCCTTCCATATATCTCTATGGCTTCCCAGAGCATTGCTGGAACGGTAAGCCGCCTGGTTGCAAGCACAGTGGGAGAAACAGCGCTTGAATTTGCAGCTCAACATTAAGGATAGAATCAACATCTATTATGTGATGTCCTTTATTTACATCAGGATTGGAGTGGGGGGAGGGAAGGCTTCATGAGGATGAGATGAAATGGGTAATTGCTGACAAAACAGTAAATCCATCAGCTAGCACATGTCTAGCATGATAAAGAAAAAAAGAGTGCCTGACTCTTTGTAAGGCTGTGGGAATCTTCTCAAGAAATCAAGGCTGTTTCCTTTCTTTCACCAAAGATTCAGTCTTTTGGGCATTGCTTCAGGCAGAGCTTCTAACAGACAAAACCTCAGTCATGAGAAAAGGCTAGTTTCAAATTTTCAAATGTGACTTCAAGGGACTACATTGAGCCAATCAGAAACAATACGTACTCATCTGGTGAAAGACTACATAGGTCGTCATGTGATAGAAGTGGAATTATATGAAAACAATTTGATACAAAATGGAGAAATGAACTGCTAGAGTTGACACAGGAGAGAAATGCAGAAAAAATCAACAGCTGAAATGAAAAACATTAAAAAGGAACTCTGAATCTGAAACAAAATGGATTTTATTTTAAAAAAGCTAATGTCTGAAATGCTAAAATAGAAGAAAATTTTTCATCTCGGAGCTATAAAATTATTTTAAATTAAAGAATATTTCAAATATAATTGTTATTCATAATTTGCAAATGATAAATTGAAATAATAGTTGCGGTATTGAAGCTGCAGTGAAAAATTTTCAGCAAAATTTCAAGGAAAGGAAAGCAAGGAAAAATTTATGAAAATTCACAAAAATATTTTGAAAAAAGGTCACAGAAATAATTGATATAAGAAACTAACCAAACTAGTAGTCCTGGTACCATGGTTATAACTATTAACACTAAAAACCAAAAAGGTTGGAATACAATCCAAATGTCAGTTTCCCAGGAACACAAACCTCTGTCAAAATACTTGGGGATACTCATCTTCAAAAAAAGTCAGGTCTCCTTGGCTAAACTGCCAGTGCTCACAGATGAAGAAAATAAGAAAGTTTTGTCTGAAATTGCAAGACTTCCGGTGTCTAGTTTTTGAATATGACTGCATGAAACACCAGTACTAGGTGTCTATTTCTTCAGCACAATATATTTCAATACATTTGCTAGAATAAACGATGAATGAGAAGGTGCTCAGATGCATAGTCAGTAGGGAACTCTCCATTCCTGCCCGCTTGTCTGTTTGTGATTTTACACCTTTCAGCTAAATCGGAGATCCAAATGGAAAATTCATAACTTAAGGATATCAAGTGAATTTGTGCCCCTCCCTGGAGACTTTGTGCCCACAAAGCATCTAGGTAGTCTTTCTTTTCTGACAGATATAAGAGATAATTTAAATTTAATGTATACTTCAAATATTATTAAATGTAAGTTACTAATATGTTACAAATATCCTGTATTTTCTTTCTTCTGTTTCACATCTAAGGTTTATACAACATGTAGAAAACACTGGGGGGAAAACAGTGTATACGGTGTATGCAAATTTGCATGCTTTGCCCATACAATTGTGTCAATTTGTTTCTTTTAGAAGATAGAAATCTTATAGAAAAATATTTTCTAATTTTTTTGTTACAAGCCATGGAAGCTTCAAAGAGGAATAAGCGTACAGGAGTAAAAGGAAGTGGAAATGGAGGCAGGAAAGAGAAGAGACCAAAAAGATGTCATTGTGTCTATGTTAAAATCATAAAACATTTCCACACTGTTAGAGTTTAAATCTAGAATGCTATCCATGTGAATGAATGCCTTCACTCCTGTCATTTTTTTCTCCTGAATTTCCATCCTCCTACAGATGTGTGATGGTGAGCAAGTAGGGAGCTCTGATCTTAATGGAATAGGATTTCTGAGGACTTCTCACTCATCCATATATCAGAACAATTCATAGTCCACCTTTTGATTATATTTTTTAGAGATAACTTCCAAATAGAAAATAAAAAATATTAATATTAAAATACAGATTTTTCAGTAACTGAATTTTCACTTTCACTTTCAAGATGTTTTATATCCCTTTGTCTCATTAATCAGTTATTTCCTCATCATTCAATTGATTAGAATTTTAAAAATGATTAGACTTTTACACAAAAATCTAATGTTTGGACTTGAAGAACAGGGCTCAGTTGTAATTTCTTTTCTTCTTATGTTCCCCAGGAACTTTAGTACTGTTGCAAAGACTTTAAAAAATGATTCAAGTTGGATTTGCTTTAATCACCTATCATGGCTAGAAGGGAGCCTGTTTTTCTTTTCATCTAAAATCAGAATTTTGTATGGTGTGCAATTGGCCTTACAGTGAAGATGGGAGGAAGGAAACCATCATTCCTTGGATACTAGTGGGAAGGACAGGACACTGGCCTTTAATAGCATTGTGTGTCTGCTTTTCTGGTGTTGCCCACAGCAGCTGTAGAGACAGATGAGAGGACACTTTCAGGGGCTTGACATCCAATCACAGCTTCCTTTGGCTGTGACTGGCCTCGGGTAAAACCAAGGAATAGTAGTTGCAAGAGCAACTTTAACCTCTGTTCCACAAAAAACAAAGGAGCATGGTGCTATCTATGTTCCTCTGTACACCTGCATCTCTTTTCCTCTCCTCTACTGGAAAAAGAGGTAGGGAAGGGGAATAAATATAAGTAGGGAAACATCCATTGATTTACTTTCAACATCATTTAGTAAAGGAAAGGAGGTGGGAACAAAGAATTCCTAGTAGGACAAACTTAAATGTAGAGAAACAGAAATAAATGTTTCCCCATAACTGTTACAGAGAATTTTTTATTTTATTTTATTTATCTTTTATTATTTTCAAACAAATATTTGCCTAAATTGAAATAATAAAGCTGTTCTTATTTAAGAGAATGTCAATGTATATAAATATTTCAATAAATGTATTGTTATCAATAATATTATTTTTGCCCCTGCAAGAATGTTTCATATACAAGTTCATTTTAAAATGCTATGTGATGACAAGTTGAAGAAAGTTGTCTGCATTTTATATTTTTACCAGTATATCACCTGTATTCTATATACTTGTTTGTTGGAAAAGAATGGTTCCATGTCTGTATTCCCAAATCAGTGTTGAAGTATTCTTACTAATTGGTAAGGTGGTTCTACACAATAGCTGAGAAAACTGTTGTCTTTTCTTCTACATTTTCATCTATCTGGACCAGTCTGATTTTCCTTGGAAGATAATAATTGAGAAATCAGACAGCTCCTTATGTTTTTTTCTTAACTGAAAAAGAAGGACAGATAAAAGATGTATATTAATTTTCAAATCTTCCTCAAAAAACCCATTTTTATAGATAATTCCGTTCTGTTCATTTTTAACAGATTACAGTGCTGCCTGTTTCCAGGATTTATAGAGGAAATGGATGGAGAACATCATGTTCAGGATCTTACTCTGTAGATGGACTTTCTGTGTGCTGCACCAGGTAAACCAATCTTTGCCACAGTGAACAGGACATGCTTTTTCACTGTTCACACTTTCCATTTCATGGTTTTACTTTTTGCGTAATTCTTATTAAAGTAGTTATGAGAAAATTCTTGTTACATTAGTTATGCTCTACAATTATGCTTTTGTGGCACGTGAAATAGTTCTGAAGCAAGTCCAAGCAATCCTGAATTTTGAATTCTGACTTCAAATCTGGCTGTGAACTTCTTATTTATTTGCTTAAATATAAAATAAGAAAGGTGCCTGTCCAAGTCTCTAAAAGCATAGCATCTTTAATTATATGGTCAATTAAATTAGATTAAACCTTAGCAGAACTGAAGTCAATTCCAAAGGAACTAACCGTTGCTTTTCATCCCTTTGCATTTCAGTCCCTCTAATCAAACAGATGTCTCTTGCATCCCTGGAGAGGCCCCACACATGGGCTATTTTGGATTATAAGGTGCAAGTTCTAGAGTCTCATGGGCTTCAAAGGGAAAGCCATAGACTCTTCATCCTGTTCTGTGTAATGAGGAGAACAGCATAGTTGTTTCTGCTAACTGCAGCTGTTACAGGGTGGCAGAGAGAAATAAATGATTATGGACTGGTCTCAGATTTCTTGGGTATCTTTTTGGTTATGCATCATATCTCATGACAGATAAATGTACAGTGGGTCAAACCGCACAAGTGGATCAAGGTGCTTGTCTGCAGATGAGACAGATCGTAGCAAACTGTTGAAGTTCTATGAACAAGAGTCTGATTATAACGTGATGGAAGTACTGATAGTCAAAGTGCCATCTGGAAGAAGTGGCTCAGATCTCCTGTCTCTAGGGCAAAACATATGCTAATGGTGATCTGTGGCCAGTGATGTTGAGCACATCTGAATTTCCATGATGTCCATGGGAACCAGTGGGTACTTGCCACTTTTGAGCTCAGTCATTTTTACTGTTTTCTGTGGTTAGTCCTATACAGAGCAGTGGCATTTCTCTGAAGATACCCAGGCTAGATCCCAATGTGTGTATCTGCTGACCTAATTAGCTTGCCTGAGAAGCAAGACAGATTAGCTGTCTTGAGCCAGAGGCACATGCTAATAGAGCTAGGAGATAGCTTTATTCCATACAGCTCTATCCTCAGAGCCAGATTCAAAGGTTTTTTAACACCCACAGAAAGATTCCCATTTACTTCAGTGGAAGTGGGATAAGGTCCTGAGCTTTGAAACTGTTTGTCTCAGAATGTAATGTACCTTGATGTCAAACGTGGCTGTGCCCCAAGAGCAAAATATTAACCTATAGTAACAGTACTTTGCACTTACCTAGCAGCTCTCAAATAATCATCTCTGTGCACTTTAATTAATTAACCTTTACAACAATATCTCTTTGAGGGTTAGCTAAGGATCAGAACTGAGTGATGAGTTTAAAAAAATATCCAATTATTCATTTATACTGAGACTATTTTTGATTTGAGTGTGTTTGTGTCCTTTTTCTGATTTGCTTTCTGATAATACTGTTTTTAAAAAGCATGTTTTAATCATAAACACTTAAATACTCGTCAAACAAAAATGGGTGCTCATACTTTTACTGGCACACTGTTGTGTAACAGTTCATTAGTTCTACCTTTGACTCCCTCCTCTCACTGCACCTGCCGCCTCTGTCCCCATACAGAATCATAGAATAGTTTGGGTTGGAAGGGACCTTTAAGGGTCATCTAGTCCAGGGACATCTTCCACTAGATCAGGTTGCTCAGAGCCCCAACCAACCTCACCTTGAATGTTTCCAGGGATGGGGCATCTACCACCTCTTGTCTCCTTCTTTCTTATAAACTCCTTTTAAGTACTGAAGGGCCGCAATAAGGTCTCCCTGGAACCTTTTCTTCTCCAGGCTGAACAACCCCAGCTCTCTCAGCCTTTCTTCACAGGAGAGGTGTTCCAACCCTCTGATAATTTTTGTGTCCTCCTCCGCACCTACTCCAACAGGTCCATGTCTTTTCTCTGCTGAGGGCTTCATAGTTGGATGCAGTGCTGCAGGTGGGGTCTCACCAGAGCAGAGTTGAGGGGCAGAATCCCCTCCCTCGACCTGCTGGCCACACTTCTTTTGATGCAGCCCAGGATATGGTTGGCCTTCTGTACTGCAAACACACGTTGCCAGCTCATGTCCAGCTTTTCATCCACCAAAACTCCCAAGTCCTTCTGGACAGGACTGCTCTCAATCCCTTCATCCCTCAGCCTGTATTGATACTGGGGGTTGCCCCGACCTAGGTGCAAGACCCTGCATCTGGCCTCGTTGAACCTCATGAGGTTCACATGGGCCCATTTCTTGAGCTTGTATTCCTTAATCATCTTCTGGTGTATCCTCACCATTCCCTATTAAGGCAATGCTTGTTCCTAAACATATTTGCTCCAATATGAAATCCAAAATATTAAGCTAGGCAAAATCACTGATGTGTTGCGTTGAACTGGTGTGCAATTAGAAGAAAACACACCAGACCTCTAGACTAACAATATTGCATAAGGCTCAGAGTTTCATTAACAGCTTTTTAGGAAGTTGGTCATGAATAGAAGACAACCCAGAGACATTTGTGAATATTTTTGAATAATCAATATATTTCTTTTTCCTATGAGTTTTAAATTCCTTAGAAATGGATATTAAATCAGTGGTAGATATGTGCAGAATCTAGGAGTCCTGATATTTGTTATCTTGTCCTGACTTTAAATAGCAACATCTCTCTTATCTATGCTAAATAGAATGCTAAAATAACACAATATGTAGACTTGTTCTAAAAGAAAAAAACCTTAATTACTTATGATTGTTAGAGTTTAGGTAATGTTTTAAATATTCTGCTTGAGAGTTAAATTTGGAGTGAAAAGAGTACAGAAATATCAGACTCAAGTGGCTCTGTTGGATCTAAAACAGTAACTGAAAAAAAATTTGGAAGAGAATTTTGATTCTCCACCTCCCTTTTCTATGAGTTAGAATTGATGAAGTTTCTGTTCATTATGAGTATATTGCAACAGGGTAACGATTAACTATTGCTGTTAAGTTTGTCATGAAAGAAAGATTCCTTGTGTTTCTTTCATTTGAAATGTTTACTTCCTGGGAATTATTAGTTAATGCATCTTGAACTACATTAGCTTATTCGGGTTTGTGGTTGATCTGATAGCCATGTTCCGCTAATCGCATGTGCCGTCTGGCTGTAGTTCCATTTGGATCATGTTTAGCCATTAGCTGCTAAAAAGATCTATGGTCATTTATCTCAGTGAATCAGACAGCATATAAATATGAATGGAAGTGTTCACCAAACTGGAGTTTAGCATTATTTTTATATGGTACTAAAGGTCTTTTTTTTTGAGGCTAATTTTTTATGTTTTTTTTTTCTCAATGCATTCACTTTTAGGCTTACATTTTTAATTGCTATATTAGAAAGATTACATGTTGTTTGTTTGTTTTTACTGAGTCATTATATAATGACCTGTGCTAAGATTTCTCTTGAAGACTAAATGTTCCTTATTGTTCTATTGTTTCATTTAAAAGAACTATCATTGGTGACATGTAAATGAGTAAAGTTTTATAAAAATAACTTGGAATAAATTTTTAATAAGACGTATTATTATCCTTTGACTCATAGCAAGTCATTCATAAACACCATTAAATCCTGATAATTATAGCTGTAGCTGCAGGGTTACTACCTGTACAGTCCTTATGCAGACTTCATTTAGAGGTCCAATGGGGACATGCACACAACTGCCACAAAATGTTACTATTAACGGTTTCCTTTGGAACAGTATTGTGCTAGATTAAACATTCACTCATGAAACAAAAATGTTTATAGGTCATCTAATAGCTAAACATTCTGTGACTTAAATTCTTTAGCTTTGGATTCCAGATTTTCGGACTTGCACAATTTTCTTTTTTCTTCTATATACAATGTGAAATACAGAGATTCTGTAATGCAAAAAAGAGCCTAGCAATTTTCTCTGAATAATGCAGCAATCACCATTTTCCCCAAAGTAAATTGGACTGTTTTGGTTTATAAAGCTGCTTAATAACTTGCACAGTACCTCCTTTTCTTTTTTGCCCTCTTGTTGCTCAGTTTCTGAACTACCTTCCTGAATAGAATGGATGTTGGTACTTGCTGGATATCACTTTCAGCTTCATGTCTTACAAAATACATGCTAATATATTTCCAGGAAATTTCTGGTCTAAAGGGAAACAAACACAACTGCTGTTCTTGTAGAAAATAATCTAGACATCAGTTTTGGAGCTGCATAGGCTCTTTTGAGTATCTTCTAATATAAATCCTTTTCAGGAACACCTAATAGAAAGGATTTTTAGGAATTGTTGTATCTCAAAACTCTGCTGTGTCCCAAACCAAAGATCTCCCAAGGTTTCTTTAAACTCCAGTATGCAGTGGAATTTACACCTCTTTTTGCTAATACTCGTTTCTTTTTTCCAGCGTAGCTTACTTTTCCCTAGACTCTTAATTCTCACTAATTAGACAAGCTATGCATGAAGCACAGTGCCAGTTCTCAGGACCTAGAGTACTTAGCTCTGACATTCTTTTGTTCACCTGCTTCACGCTCCATGCTAGCAGTCCCTGCCAGGGGCTCTATATCTTCCTAGATGGGCAGCTATCTCCTAGTCCATCCTTTGTACCATCACCCAGACCGTGTACTAATTGCTGCAGTGCAGTTGGTGATTAATCAAGCATGACATATCAGGATTTAAACTTTAATGACTGACTGTACTGTGCTGGAACTTGACAATATGGCCCTTGTCAGGCATTTGGTTTAAGTAATAATGGCGAGAAGCGGTACTGTATTGACTCTCTGAAAAGATATCAAACATATGTCAGGAACTGAGCTGATGTCAGCAAGCTACTATCATGGTACTACACCACTAGAAACTGCTTCCACCTTCTGCTGATTTAACTTTTACACCACCTTTTTGCAGTCTTCCCACTACTGATTTACTTACTTCAATGGGCTTTGCCCTTGTTTTCTAGTTTAATTTTCCCTCAGAGCTCAGATTCTACATTATACCTTAAAAACCTGTGACAGAAAGAAAGAAATGTTTGGCAGTGCTTTAATTGAAGGCTGAGCCAGCCTTTCACATTCTGACAGGTGTTAATACTGTTCTCCAATTTTGCAAATACTCTTTCACAGTTGGAGGACCCCAGATGGACAATATGACTTTTACAAATTAATGGCATTGTAATTAAAGATATTCCAGAATACCGTAAGAGAATACAGAAATATTTGTTAAACAGAAAAGGTGTTTTGAAATACTGTGATGATACAATATACAAAACAGCTTCTAATTTGTTCTCCTTTTCTAGTACTAATTGCCAGTAGTCACTAGATAAGATTAGACTGATGTTAAGTCATTGATATTAGGCAGTGGATAGTTATCTTTACAGGTGGGTTTTGCATGGCCATCAAAGAACTTCCATAAAAAAAAGGTGAATATTGTTAAAAAGCTATATTAAACAGGGAAATAAGCCCTTTTTATCTCTTTTACTGATGACCCTCACTTCTTCAAGGAGGGTGAAATGCTGTTAAGATTTCAGACATTAGCACAGCAAGTCTTGATAAGATGGCATTTGAATAAACCCAGTTCCTCAGTTTGGAAAGACTCTTTTTCTGTGTAATTAGATTCCTAAAGTCATTGCCCAAGTCCTTCCCACTCATGTTTTTAAAAAATTACCTGAAAATGAACATTAAAACATTATTTCATAGAAGCTATTGACCATATTTATTGTGGAATTTTTAGAAAGTGTATGTGGGGAAGGAGAAAAAATTAAGGCTGTGGAGGGTAAAGCTCATTACATGTATTCCTTAAGGATTCTTTAAGGCCTCCAGTTGGGTACCTAGGGAACTAGAATGTAAGTTTATATGTCTTAGTAAATCAGCGTAATGATTCTTTTCAGTGTTTTGGTGTGACCCTCAGAATTTTGGAGTATTAATAGGAAATAATTCCTGTCTATTCCCTTTCTACATCCCTTAGGGAAAGATTCCTGCTTTTAAGGCTTCTGCATGTGCGTATCTTGCTGTTTTGTTTTTTTTTTAACTTCTGTAAATTTTCAGAACTTTTGAAGGAATTTCTCTCTAGTTTCATAATACTGGAAACAGTGGCAGCTGGAGACCTTCCAGTAAAATTTCCTATTGTTGTCAATTGCTCTTAAGAACACCTCATTCCATGATTTAAATATACATGCTGATTTACTGTATATTTATAGTCACTGCCAAATCCATTGTTTTTAATTTTGAGACCACTAATAACAGGCTCTTGAAATCTTCTTGGGAGCAGGAAGTCAGTTTAATAATGAATACAAAGTCTACTATACTTGCTTTAATTCCTCCTGCTTATTATTTATTAAACAACAACACAGTGGCAAGCCTGTATGAACCACAAACAAAAATTGTCCCAGTTTTTGCTGCTTAAGCAAGTGTCAGTAACACAAGTGACCTAATGGAAATCTTAGGGTCTCACGCTAAAATATAGAGAGCCCAACAGCAGAAAGGCATAGCAAAGCATAGCTGCGCATTGTCTGTAACCTGCCAAATCTTGCCTTTTCTGACCAGGCACAATTGGCATTTTCTCTGCTCTGAATTTTAATTAGTGATGGCATATTTTGAAGATGGTACATTCAGAAGTGCTGATAAAGCAGCAAGATGAACAAATGAGTCTACACATGCTGCACAACTACACAATGACCTCCCATGTGTTGGGTGTTGTACAATTATTTTCCTCATGACAGGGAGTTTGAAAACCTGTAGGTAATTTAGTGTTGTTCAATGTTTCTATGTGACTTTGATTTTGTTATGGTTCTGTTCTTAGATGATTTTTCTGGCTTTTTCTCAATTTGTTACCGAAAACGATTTTTTAAGTCTGAATTTTGAAACACATATTGGTTCCTGTAATTTTCTTAGTACTGCTTTTGACATGCAGAATCTGGTGAGGCTAAAAAAATAGTAATTTATAGACTCAGTAAACTGTTCACTCGTGACCTTTCTGCACAAAGGCTGTCTGCTACAGAAGCCCTATTAAAGACTTTTAGATGCCTAATACAGCCCCTCTGTGTGTTGATACTACAGTAGGTCAAGGAACTCCTTTTATTGAGATTCACTTTGTTTCAAAAAGGCTGGAGGAGTTGCCCTATAGTACATACACTTATAATCACTAATTTCAGGTCTTTTCAGGGTAACGGATTCTGTAATGTAAATAAAAAATTAAGGTCATGTTTTTAAACCAAGGCATAATGGAGCAAATGGAAAGTTTGCATTTTACTCAAAAGAGATACTTATTAAGACTGAACAACAAAACAATATTTCTGATATAGGTTGCTTTTTCTTATTGAAGGAAAAATGTTTTTCAAAAACTCAAATTGCATTTAAGAACGCAAATATCAAGGCTTTATTTTAAATTCCTATAAGTGGTTATACCTTCATTGTTTTTTAAAACAAATTATAGCAGAAAATACATGGAATTCTGAAAAAATAATCCAATTCCTTAGATTTTTAAAATAATTAGATATTGTCATGAAAATAACCATTTCATGTTTGTATGAATGTGTAAATACAAAACACCAATTAACTGTAGGAAAATTCTTCTGAAGAGACTTTGAAATGTTGAAATTATAATTGTCAAGTAGCCCTATTGAAAATTTTAATAGTACCCATGCAGCTAGAGTACTAGTTCATTGTGTGATGTCTGTGAATCATGAAATAAATCTTACTTATAAACATATGCATACGGCACTGTAAGACACTGAGCACTTTGTCTCTGAGACACTTAAATACATGCTTACCTCAAAAGCAAAGCAGGTGTGTAAGTGCTTTACTGGATCAGGGCCAACACCTTACAAGACTGACCTGGGAGAGTTGGGAACCCCCTCCCTGCCTCCTGGTGTGAAGATGACCTTGCTTACAGCAGAGTTGCATGAAGCAGTGGTTATTCAGAAACGCCCAGCATTCAGGTACCATTTGAAGCATAGAATACTTTTTTCATGTCTTTCTGGAGGAGAAGGTGGAGTGTTTGATTCTGAGAGAAAAAAGTGTGATGTATACAAAGTATTGTGCAGCATTTTACTTCAGAGTAGAGGTTTCCACATTTTCTTTTGGTCTTGCTTTTAAGTAGTTTATAGATAATTAGATATAAGAAAAAAACTCTATTTTATCAACACTTAAAAAATTACAGGGAGCTTGCACTTTAAGCATGTTGTAATACAAATGAGGAAACATATGACAAGGTCCTTACTAAATCCTTTTGCTAAAGAAATATATCATATTCCTGGTTTTACTTTACTTTGTCTGAAACACAAGATACTGAATACATAATGATCCATTCAGTTTAGTTACATACATCAGATAATTTAGGGTACAGTTTTTCCAGTTCATATTTCCAAAGAGTTTCCGGTTTTATGAGAACACCAGCCAACAGTAGACTTATTAGAACTGTTGTTCAAATGACAGTTTCAGCATAGCTCAGAGATACAGGAAGAACTGTTCCAGCTTTTGCATGTTGTTCTCATGGACTTCATCATATACGTCATCATTTGTAAAGCATACAAGCTAGAAAAAAGGTGTATTGTAAAAAAAAAAAGGTGTAGATTGTATTGCACCACTGTCTAGAGGGATAGAATTTAACTCTTTTTTTTCCCCAACTTTGTGGTTTTGTACTTGGACTCAAGGCTTTTTTTATACGTATAGTTCTATTGGTGTGTTAAGCACACTGACTCATATTAAATAGAGTTTATTATACAAAAATACAGTAAATATAACTCAAGGCAACAGGAAAATCTCAGTGTGCATTGTGTCTAATTGTTATTTATTGGCATGAGGTCCACAGCAGGCCTTACAGTTTTAAGAATTGTCTTCACAAAAATATCTTCTTTTAATTTTTGCAAATCACATTTTCCACTCTACATTGTGAAGAATGCAGATCTTAAGATGATACCAGAAGACTTGACAGTATATTATGCCAGGGAGTGACAATTTAAAAAAAAAAAAAAAAAATCCAGTTCCAAGTGTAAGTTTAAAAATGTAACTAAAAGCCTTCATCAAAGTTTAAAGAGCTTCTTGCGCTTTTAGCATTTGCTTATTCTGATTTATTGACAATGACACACCTAGCAACAGTCATTCCTGCTGAAGCAGTGAAGTAATGGACTTCAGGAGAAAAGGGGAAAAACAAGTAGGTGCTGCACACAGGAGAGAGGCCGCTGATTACAGACCACTAATTTGTTATGCACTCTGGCAAATCAGCAGTGATTCATATGACAAATAAGGAGAAAAAATTAACAGCTGTCATGTTGTGATGTGTTAATTTCCTGACAGTCTCTGCACTGAAGCCAATTACTGATTTAAGAGCAGGGGGAGAGAGCCCTGTTCAAGCTTCTAATTAGGCTTCTTCAAGACTAAAAGGATAAAAGCAAAAATAAGAGCAAGAGAATGAAGCAGGTAGCCACAGCTTCATAAAGCATACATGCTTTTAAATCCTCAATTAAATAGCTTTAAGCTTAAGTGTGTTTAAGATAAGAATTTAGAAACATTTATTCACTTTTATCCATGACCCTGTGTTTTAGTCTTTTGTGTAGTAATTGGGAGATACAGCAAGCCCAAGGGTCTGCGTTGCCCTCCTCCTGCAGTCATCCAGGTTCCTGGATGTAATCTGCTAGCAATACTTCTGTTTAGCAATGTCAACACCTATTCATCAGCATGCTTTAGATGCAAATAGTAAAGGGATGTCAACAAGTCTGCTAGTTCTTTTGACCCTAAGAAGGGCCCTTGTAACTTAAGGGAGACATAATTGCTGTCTAAGGGTTTGGCTCTGACTCCTACCCTTATGTAAGCAGTCCTTATTCTCATGAGAGGACCAAGTGAGGCTATATGAAGAACCTCTTGGCCGCATATGTAGGGAGCTGAGCTAATTCTGTAAGCTACTGTGTGCCTTCACTTTGAGGCTAATTGGAAATGAGAGCAATCAGTATCTAGCACGATGGAGTCCAGTGTGAGGGAGGACCTGGAAAGAAATAGTTATGTTGAGGAAATACCAAGGTAGCAGGTGATTCATACTATGGCTACCATATGGTTTCGAAAGGAACCTGACTCAGCCATCTAACGTGAAGTACATTCACCACTGTCCCTAAAACAGGCAAATAAAATGGGTATAGGATCAAGCATTCCAGTAAAGTAGCTGATTTTGTAATATTTTATTTTCTTAATGCAACACTTAAAAATTAAAACCAGGTTTCCTGTCGACCCACAATTTAAACCTACAGTATAAAATTATCAACTGACTGTAAAGAGCTTTGCCTCTTTTTTGGCATTTACTCAAAAGTGACGTGCAATATAAAAATCGGGAATTAGTCACTAAAAAGGAAGCATGGATTTGCTCCAAAAGGAAGGAGCAATTTCATCCACACAATATTTTTCATTTTTTATTTCATATTCAGATGGTCATGGAGAGGGACTTTTACAGGTTGCTACAAAAGTTTTTCAGAACTCCCTTCTGCTTCCTAAAAAACAATTATAGGAAAAAGTTTTGAAAAATCCACCTAAATTTTAAAATGGGCAGCCATCTCTTATTTTTGCATTATAGGTCCCATCATTTGGGTTTAAAATACATCTCTCTCTTGCTTCATGACTGGGTAGAAAATAGACAGGAATCTGGAGCAATGGCAGAAACATAGCTTTCCAGGAAATAAGCAGCAAATATTATGTGAATTCCTAAAATCAATGAATTTACATTGGGAAAGAAAGAAATATATCTGATAAACTACTGCAAAGAACCTTGTCTTTGATTTTGGTGGGAGTTGGATGGGTCTTTAGCAAGGGTGCAGCCTAGAATGGGTACTTGTCCCTGCTGCTGGACATGAAGGCCTTAGCTTGGCCAACAGAGATCTTTAATTATACACTTAACTTTAAGTGAAGCACTTGGTCAGGTATGTTTGGTCCTGTCCTTAAAATTAAGTGCTTGTTTCTGGTTTTGCATAATCTATGCTGAAAGCTACCTGTGCCATATTACAGCAAACCAGCTGTGTAGTTGGAGACTGGAAGTTTCTACATCAATGTGTCTGATGTTGCTGTTTCCTTTTTCTCCTTACTCCACTACCTAAGCTGGGGCTGATCATGCTTTCTTTGGAGAGGTTTGCCTACGTTGCAGGCTGCAGAGCAATGTCTATAAATTGTAAGCTAGGTCTGGGATAATTTGAGTTTTCTAAACTCTGTACTGGTACAAGTCAGCTTCTACCAGCAACCCAAAAATCTCTGTGTGGTATTTGCATTCCACTTAATCACTGCTGTAGACGTAAAGTAACAAAGCCTTGGTGACTAGATGGGATATGTTGGAAAACCAAGTGATGGTGGGGAAAATTAACTTAAAATATGTGTGTGATGTGTGCCCTAAACTGAATGCTGCCAAATATAAATAAATACATATAAAGTGAATGTGGTAATTAAGTGACTGGAACAATACACAAGAGAGACTGTCTTTACTGGGGGAATCAGCTCACAGTGATTTTAAATCCCCTGACTGCAATTCATCCTCACCTTTTTCAGGCAATTCTAGTTAATAATAATTTTTGTGGTCTCTGAGCAATTATATGAGGCAGATTTTGTGCTTTTTTCTATGTTTGAGGAATTTAGAAATCTAAATTAAAGTCATTAGTTCTTAACCTGCTAGCAGTTTGCACCATAACAGGATAGAGGTTTATTTTTAATAGTTATTATTAATTTTAGGATATTTCATTATAAGTGATAGTAGGTATGCTATTGTAAGAGGCAGTAAGACCTTTCTGACATTGATTTTGCTTGCAACTTCATCCTTATACTTGATGGGATGGATAAAAGTAATTCAGTCTCTAGGCTTGCTCAGTCCTGATCTACTATCAATTCAATTGAAATATGTCTACATTGAGTGTATTATCTTTTTCGGAAGGATAACTAAGTGAATTAAGCACATGCAATACTTATCTTATCACTGTCCAAGCTAACTTATACTTTATTGATTTATAGTGCCCTTCATGAGCGTAAAGGTGTTCTGCACTATTTTATGCACATGGACTGCTTCAAGCACCTTTGAAATGCAGCCACTTCTGTCATTAATTTGCTTTCATACTTGATTGTACCCATAGTCAACTGCTAGCTCAGAGCAGAATCTTTAAAACCCTTTTCAAGATTCCTTGTTACAGTCTGTACTAGTTACAAGAAGCCAAATCCTGGAGTCCTCACCAATGTATTGCTTGACTTTGGGAGCACTGCAGACCTATGCATAAGCGTGTTGAGTGCTGCTGTTCCTGGGCATGACTCCTGCTCTGTGCCTCCTGCGCTGGAACATATTGGTTCGTTCCATGTTAAGTAATGTTAGACTGCAAAGGGGAAGCGGTGGAGTGGGGGGAAGGACGACATGTATGATCTCCTGCAGGATCTACATGCATGCAGTAGGGGGTAGGATTCTTGCATGATCATCCCGATTTCTTCTGTAAAAGTAAGGGACAATCTGACTCTTGGGGCATATTTAGTCCTCATCCTAGGAAATCTGTCACTGAAGTCAGTGGATGTTTTGCCTGAGTAAGTATTGAGTAAAGACTGAAGGCTTTGGCCTAACATTTATATCAAATATGGCCTTCCCAAATTAATTAATTCCTCTTTAAAAATTATATTGTCCATATCTCTTTTTACTGTCCCTGACCCCTCTTGCACACTGTCACCATTAACACTCCCAGTCACAGATATCTGGAAATGTATTCTATCATCAGTAATACATTCAACCTGACCCATATTCATAACCCACTCCAAGGTACTGGGATGAAGAGCATGGCCATGGGTTACTAAACACTGGATTTATAAAATGCAAAGAAAGAAATATGCTGCACTTAAAAAGTATCAGAGCACATTTTGCGGTGTGCTTGATCTCTTACATGTGGTCTTGTGCCACAGTCTGCATTAAAAGCAATTAATAATATCAACTCCTGTGCGAGGAGCACTGGTGGATTTTACCTATTCTATATATTTTACTTTTCATGTGATGATGAATAAATTAATCCCATTAATATTTAATTAACTTTAAGTTGAAAGGTGACATCTAACTTAGCCAATTTACTGTTCTGTAGCTGGTTAAACTTTGGATCATGTGATTTTAATTCTTTCCGTATGACCAGGTGACTAAAGGAAAAAAAAAAGAAAGAAAGGGAAATGCACAGATTAATTTCATTCTTTAACCTTCCTAATGCATCTGCTTGCTTGCATCGAGTCGCAGACAGCAGATCATCACATGATTTATAGTAGTGACCGCTGCCTGCATCTCTCAGGCTAATGACACATACACTAAAGTCATTGATTTGTATGAATAGCCTCCGCTCTTCATTTATCACAATTTAATGTAAGAGTTTGCAATGCAGAAAAAAATTTCACATGGGAAGCATGGCCCCACAGGCCTGACCACTAAGCAGTTATGAATCATTTGCTGCCTTTTAATATATAGACTATTCTATTCCTGAAAATGCCCTATAAGGTCATATTTCTTTACAGAACACCACTACAATTAAAAACCAAAAGTAGATGTTTTAAGATAAAGTATATATGAAGCAGGACCACATCAAACTTTTGTTAGCATTTTCTCTTTCTCTTTTTTTTAATACGCCAAGTTTAATACACCAAGTTTATCATTGATGTAAGTAGGGACAATTCATTTAACTTTAGCAGAGTTGTACCTGCTTTTGTTAGTCCAAATTTGGCCCATGAAGTTTATTGATCTGCTTTTGTAGTACACAGAACTCCAATAAGAATACTGACCTAAAATCAGAGGAGCACTGAGCCACTAGGATTTGGCAAATTCTTTTTTCCTCAAGACAAAAAAAAAAAGTTCAAGTGTAACTTAGAGAGAATTAATACTTTTGCAAATATATTGCTTAGAGCTACTTAGAATGGCTGTATTTTAATTATCTTTTTTTTAGATAAGCCTGTACATTGTTTTTTGCCTTTTAACAAAACCTGAATATTCCTATTAATCCTAGCTCCTATGTTGTTTTGTATCATAATTTTAAAGGGATGTGGCAGGTCAAATGGAAAATAAAAAACCCCACCTTTATCTAATACTACAAGAGAATGTAATTCATAGTACTAATACAAATATCATACAACCCATTTGTTCAAAATGATAGGTATGAATAAAGAAATAGTCATTACTTAATAGTGTTCACAAAGCAAAAGTAAAGACAAGATGCAAAGCAAAAGTGTAGAAATGATGCTGATTTCTGATGTATTTATCACATACCAATATATATGAAGTATAAACAAAAGGATATGTCTGTTTTCATTATCTTAGATAAGAGGAATGATAATATTAATAATCAAATATGCTATTTGAAACCTAGAAAAGAAAATCTGCTTTTTAAAATCTGACACCATCTATCTCAGATTGTACAAGTATAATTAGTGTTAGCTGTAAAACATGTCTTCCTGAGGACAACAACTCTTTGTACAGAAATTAAAGGTTTAGCTGTTGGGTGTTTTTTTTTTTTCCTTTCAAATATGAGGCAAAAGTCTCATATCAGTGTTTTGGAGTTCTCAATACAACCTTGCTAGTCACAAAATCACTGTTTTTGTTGGAGAAGGAAAACTGTAGTGTTTGTGGTTCCAGAAATAGGAACTTAAAAACCAATGATATTAAGTTCTGGGGAATATATACCTTATTTTCCATTACTTGCAGCATGAAGTAAGGAAGCAGTATCTTGCAAGAGTCAGAGTTCAGATGTTATATTTTCTTTTTTTCTTAGGTGAAAAATCACTGAATGAAGGGAAAATATATGCAGTATCACAACACAAAGGAACCACACATCGCAGGCATTTTAAACTTTTGCCTTTATTTCATAAACATTAAATACAGTTAAATTCTATAGTGTTTGGCAATGTTTTTAGATGTGCAGAAAAAGCGTGATAAAATTTCTACTGTATCAGCCACTGACACTGTCAAGTTATTTCCCCTTAAAGATACACTTTGTATGCAAATGTATTTCAAAGATTGAAAACTATGCATTTTCTGAACTTTCTTTTTCTTGCATTGCTTGGCAGGGACCATGTGTTAGACTAGTGATACTTAAAAGAAAGAGAAAGGGAGGGATTTGTATCACTCTGAAAATGTTTGCTTTCTATCTTTAAATATTTTTGCATACCCAATCAGAAGGTTTTTTTGTTAAGCTTATAGTTGAACCAATTCCCAGCACAGCATGGAGTGAAATACAGAAAGAAACAAAGTAAAAATGGATTTAAAAGAACTTGATCTACTGATAAAACAGGTAAACATAATCATAATGACTCACTTCTCCCAAGCTTAGCACGTTTTTAGCAGGGATCAGATGTTATCAGAATAAATCATCATCATGGTGAACACCCTATAGATGGGATGAATAGTAATTTGTGAGCAGTGTAATTCAAAAACATTAGTCAGCCTTTGTAACATTCCAAAATAGTTGGGTTTGTACAGTCTGTCATTCAACATATAATTTTTTTTGCATTCGGAAGAGAGGTTGAGTAGGCCTTATGCAGGGTTGGCACTTGATGAGGGTGTTCTCTGGCTTTTCCAGGAGCACCAAAACCCAATCTTTATACTTGAAGTAGTGGCAGATAGCTTGCACTCCACAGCTGATTTGGGTGGATGTTTTGTTTCATGGAAGATTTAATTATTTCAAAATGCAGTTGTGTTCTGGCTTTCAGGAAATAAATCCACAGAACTTCATCATAAAGTTCTTCAGTGGTTTGTCAAGAGGAATAAAATGTTTCTCTACTCATTTCTAATATGAATATGATATTTATCTCACATGGATATTGGGAAGTTTAATGTTCTGACAACATGTTAAGCTTTCATGCTAGAAGTACTTTTATACATGGTTACTATTTGTGTAGTAATTTATTGTGTCTCTATCTAAAATGTTTCTGCAATTTTAAAGCTTTTTTTGGAAATGTTTTTTTTCAGGATGTATCAGTACTTTGCACAGACTATTTAGTTGCTCTACATGTAAGGTATTAAATTGTTTATATATATAGTTTATACACATATTCATGGCAGACTGAAAATTATGTTAGAAAATTTTAGAAGAAAAGATTGAATTTTTTTGTAGTGTTAGGAAAGACCTAACAGATGCACCAACATTTATGCATGTTTTATAAACCTGTTTACTTTACCACTCACTGGGAGTATATAGTTACAGTATATTAGTAACTGCCACGTCACATGGTGTACCTATAACCTCCTGGCAAACATTTCAAGAAATTCCCTAAAAAATAGAGAGAACCTATCACAACCTGTGACATCTTATTCGAATGTGTAAATATGTAAGCAAAAACTTGTTCTCCTACTTCAAGAGAATATACTTAGAAATGGAACTGCCTAAAGGTCTGCATCAGAATGCAAGTCATAGAATCATAGAATCGTTTAGGTTGGAAAAGACCTTTAAGATCATCAAGTCCAACTGTTAACCTAACCCTGCCATCCCACCACTAAACCATGTCCCCAAGAACCACATCTACCTGTCTTTTAAATACGTCCAGGGATGGGGACTCAACTACTTCCCTGGGCAGCCTGTTCCAATGCTTGACAACCCTTTCATTGAAAAAAATTTTCTTAATGTCTAACCTAAACCTGCCCTGGTGCAACTTCAGACCATTTCCCTTTGTGTAATGTATGAACTAGGATAGGGTTTGATATTTTGTTTGACTTCACACGAGTTTGATATGAGACACCTGCTTAGTTCCTAAACTGTCTAGAAGGCAGCGTGGAAACAGGATAAGCCTTCCATATTTTTTCAAGATTATGTCCTTTTATCTATACAGGGAGGTGTCTAGCACATTTCTCAGGCTTCTGACAAATAATAATAATAATGACATAATGTAGAGTTCTGGGACTTGGGAGATCCAGGCAGGCAGCCTGATCTTATTGTTAAAGAAACCAGTGACAGATTTCCCTACTGACTTCTATGGGAGCAGCATTTGCATTTGAAGTTAAATTTGGGTGGATGTTTTGTTTCATGGAAGATTTAATTATTTCAAAATGCAGTTGTGTTCTGGCTTTCAGGAAATAAATAAGTAGCTGTAAATATTTTTTTTAATGTAATGATATGTATCATCTGCATATTCTTTGTAGTTAGGGACTAGAGTTCTGAGGTGGCCTCTGGAAATGTGGGGCTCCTGTGGTACAAAATGCTTTCTCCAGGGCAGTCTATGATGCTATGTAGTAACACTGAAGGAGATGGAGCCAAGGCTTCATGGCTCTGCCAGCTCTCCTGCAGCCTGACAGCAAGGCTGACTGGGAATTGGGTGACCAAATCTCAAGGCAGCCAGTAAGATGTGAACTAGTGTAGCGTAGCAAATGGTTAAGTTGCGAAAACACTTTTAAGTTGCATTGAAGATCTGAAATCCAGATTCTAGGCTGCACCTGACCTGTGTTTGCTGTAACTTAAGAGAGAGGGGCTGCAGAAAGCAGCTGTGAGTTGAGGGTGAACTGAAAGGCTAAGGCAGGCACTCAGCAATTGCCCCTGGCAGGCCTCCTCTCAGCCCAGTCACATGTGCCTGACGATTGAGGGATTAAGTGAAGAGTCTTCTACCATAGCCTTTTCAGAAGGAAAGCTGCCCCAAGTTTATCACAGCATGATGGAATCATTTAGGTTGGAAAAGGCCTTTAAGATCATCGAGTATGGTCATTTTTAAGCTATAGTCTAGCTTAGTAACTAAGAATGCAAGTTTTAGTTTTCTTGTCGTATATATAGTGGAACAAGTGCATGAGAAAGGTCTGTAGGAGAAGGTTTATTGTAGTTAATACTGACACTACATTAATTCAAGCTACTGGATAAAAATGTGATAATGTAGCATTCCCATATAGCTTACATGAAATAAGATATGCTTTTCACTTTCTAGTCTGAACTGTAGTCCAGTCTTGTCACCCTTCACTTTGGAGGTGGCTGGAGTTCATAGTAGTGTTGCCACTTGAGATCATGCAGAAATGTTGTAATGCTGTGAAAGATGAGTTCAATTCTTGTTAGTATTAAAACAAGAAGGAATAGGGTAAAAGAGGTTAAAAAAAAATCAGAAAGCCTTCTCTAATTTGAATTCTTTGGTATCTTTAAAAAAAAAAAGCGCAGCAGCCCTTCATCTTTAAAGTTATAAAATTATCTAGACTATATGAACATTCCCTTTGAGTTCAGGTTCATGATGTTACTTCTGAAAATATTTCCAGAGCTACAGTGTAGGTGTCGCTATTAATAGTAACAAGGATAACAGGTATGTTTAAGTGTGGGCCATCAACATTAACTTTGACTTTTCTGGGGTTTGCTATGATGTTTAAAACATTCTTACCACCTTGGTATCTGAACATCATGCAACAATTCTCGATTTATTTTAATTTCCTGTTTAAAATATTTAATAAAAATCTACACAAAGCACATTGTTTAGCCAGGAGATTGGAATATTTTCCTTTTCATCAATTGCATTCTCTTGGGTGTATCTGTCTCAAATGTCTCTCCTGAGAATGAACACCAGAGGGTTTAGATTTGTGTTAATTATTTGAGACTTTCCGAAGCCCCTATTATTTACTTGGTAAATGTGTATTTCCCTAAGATTATAATCATTTTGGCCTTTTTTTTCTCCTTCATTCTGGGTGTTTCATAACATTTTAATTATTCCTGTCATAGGTGCTTATTACTTTGTGTCTGGGTGCCATTGGTTCCCTAAAGCAAATGTTCTAAAAAAAAAAAGGGGCTTTTTTAAAATTAAAGAGCCCAAATTTTAGCCCTGATTCAGTGAGGCACTTAGCCATTTGGCTGTTGTCAAGCATATGAGCACATTCAGCCAGCTGGATTAGCCACATACCCATGGGCAGGTCTGCCATGCTCATGCCATCTCTGCTTCAGTCTTATGCTAGCGTGGTTATGCAGCTTCCAAACTGCTGTTGGCTTGTTTCCAGCTGTGTGGCTCCACACGCAAGCACAGCTGGGGTGCAGCTGTCTGCACCTGACTACCTAGGCATGCCCTAAGGCACATCTGCACTTGCGCAGCCTCCACTGCTGCTTCAGCTCCTAAGACTTTTCTGAGATTTAGAAGAATGTTGATCTTGGCCCATCTAAATGAATATTTGACAGCATGTCAAAAATAGGTTGTGCCATGCCTTGACTGCCCTTCAGGGTTGCCTGAGTGACAGCCATGGCAGGACATTTGACAGAAGGAGGGAAGACTGCTAAGGTATCGCAGCAAGATGCTAGAAATGAGCTCCAAACTGATTTCATATTGGGTTCTGCAGAACACCTTGTGGCCACATGTTACACAAGCTATACAGTAAATAGAAGTGCTCCTTACTTGAGTCCAGAGCAAAGAGGGAGATGTGATTTGTAATGGGAACCCTTGTTCATTCTATTTCTTTATCTCTGCTCCCACAGTTCGCAGGATTCTCTCTTGCAATATGACTGGGGATATACTAAACTGATATTTTTCCTTGTTGCAGAGTCCCTCTTCATTTTGATTTTGAGGTCTGCAACATTGCAACTGTAATCTATTTTGGCAGTGTGCAAGAAAAAATGTTCTATTGGATATACAAACCTTGCTGCATATTCTTGAATGTCCTCTTTTGGTGTCTAATCTACTAGGTATTTATGCTGGTTCACTTCTTTTATAAAACATGTGGAGCAGCTTTGGGTGGCCCCAAGTACTTTGCATCTTGCTAGCTTGTGAATTTTAGAAACGTACGTTAAGAATTTCTAAACAAAAATAGCATTAAATAGAAGGAATAGAAAAATAACTGTAGCTGTGTAACCAGTCCTTAACAAAATTATTTGAGAATTCTGTTAAGGAGCTCCCAGCTGGCAAAAGCGTGTCTTTTCTAGCCTTTCTACCTACTGCTTTGTAAGCCCCAGATTAGGTTTTCACTGTATGAACTACAGTGAATACAGAAATACTCATGCTACCTCTCTAAACAAGTCGGGTCAGCACGTTGGCCAGTTAGGCTGCTGCATAGTGCTAACCAGCTTACTCTGAGATAACTGGGATCCTTGCACTCAGTGATGCAGTGTGGGTGTATGCTTGGTATGCCAAAGGAAAAAGATTATCTCCATTCCATTATGTTTATGCAGAATCCTCCAGCTGGTGGCACAGAGCATGTGAAGAATCACTGGAATGATCTGGGGCATCTAAAGAGCAGACCTAAACCATTCAAGGGAACTTAGGTTTTAAAGGAAGAGTTGCTAAATTAAACATTCAGCAGTTAAAAGACAAAAGGCAATGAGAATTTACATGTTGTAAACAGCATCAGATCTTAAAAATTACTTTCTGTTATGAAGCTGACTGAGAAATTAAAAAAAAAATTAAAATAGTCTGTATGCACTACACCAAGTCACTTGCATAACACTGCACAGTCAGAAGCTAAATTCATATGTTGTAGGCTGGAGAGGAACATCAGAAAGTTGCAAAGGCCGTACCTGTTTTGCTATTTCTATAAAGCATAAACCCCCTGGTATTTGCCAGCATTGGTTCTTGGGCAGCCATGTGGTAGGCTAGAGCAGAACATCTGCACAGCTGAAATGCCCACCCTCTTTTTTCCTCCCCCAGCTTGTCTCTACCAATCCTCCCTTCCCTGTTTCCTTCCTGCTACAATTTTTCCTCAGTCTCCGCTTTTACGCTTCACTGTCTCTTCAGGCAGATCAGCTCCCTGATTTTGCTGGCTGTGTAGCTGTGCCAGGGTAACTGGCTTTGGAGGGGGAATGGGCAGCCTGGAATGGAAAGCATGAAGCCATTGAGGCAGGCTGCTGCCTAGTGTGAAGCCCCAGCCTTAGGTGACTCAATGAACTACGTGAATATAGAGTTTGTCTAATGAACAATTTGTGAAAAAAATAATATGCCCAGAATTTTCTCCCAAACAAAACCACAAATGCTTAGAAATTGTGAATATTTGACAAACTTCAGCACCTGTTCATAAACTACCTATGAAAATTAAAAAAAAATGAGCTGAATTAACACTTACAATGAATTATTTGATCCTCTGTAGTCATGGTTATTTATACACAGCCATCATTAAAAGAAATAAAAACTGTTTCATGTTACTTTTCCAAGTTCATGATCTGTGTATCCTACTTGCTAAAAAGTAAAACTAGAAGTCCCAATCTCTTGCAGTATTAAAAGTATTTATGAACATTGATGATGAACTGAAACACCATCAGTTGTTTTTATAGAAGCTGCTCGGGATATTGCCTAAAAGTTTGAATTCCAGTGAGTCTGGAAATATTTAATGGAAAGTAAGAGGAGATAGAAAATACAAACCAAACTAAAACAACAAAAAAAAAGACGCAAAATGTGTTCTGATGTCTGGTGGGTAGTGCTAGAAGATCTGATTGACACCTGGTCTGTTGATATCTTAGAAAAATCAGCGAAGACAGGTATAGCAAGGAAGTATAATAAAAAGGGGTAATGTTATTTTTTCATAAAATATGACCACTGCCACAAAATCAAAATCTGTCAGACACAGCCAGGTTCCCTAGACAGTTTGGGAGTGCCACCTGACATACAGCTTGTTTTGCTTTAGAAGATGCTACAACTCAGTTTTAGAAATATAATGATGTATTTTTCTTACAACTTTGGGTTTATATCGTTTCAATGGTTTCTCCTCTGTAGTCTGATATCTGACTATAGCATGTCTCCCTAGTCCCTACCAATAATCCCTTCACTGATTCCTTCCTGCTACAATTTTTGTCTACACTACCCATAAATCCCCATAATCCCCAGTCTCCTCTTTTACACTTGACTGTCTCTCCAGCTATCCTTAAACAGTCCCTAGCGAGACCATGTTCCTAGTGACTAACATGGCCTCATTTCTTCGAAGAGCAGTAATGGGACGGGACAGCTTTGTTTCCATTTCTTAGGAGCATTAGGGAGTGATGGTCATCCTGGATGAGAATGCCATGTAATGAGATTTTGGAAATATTGAAAGATTGTGGTCATACTCTCTGAGGAGAAAGAAATCTCATCTTTCCCTTGACATCAAGCATAACATGGGGAAAAAGTGGCGTAATCCCTGATATACTTCTGCTTGTTTTGATGAGGATGCATACAAATCCATTATGTTTTGTTTTGCTAGTGATTGAACCTTCTCTAAGAACTGTAAAGACAGACATATATAGCAAGATTAAACAGTTTGAAGATTTTTTTAATTAACTCCTCTCCCCTCTGCTTCCTCCCTCCCCGCCCTGTCCCGAAACTCATCCTTCCTCAGTCTCAATGAATAGGATCAAAGAATAAGTATCTTATTTTCTGGCCCCTAGCCCTTTCTCTTACCAACCTGCAGAAAAGAAGTTCAGATGCTATTTACTGCCCAATATTAACTGGCAGGAAAGTGCTAAGAAACTGAATTAATTGAGAGTGGACTGCAGCTGAGTTGAATAATATCACGCACTGACTTGTACTGGTCATTAGACTTCTTGGAGCAAAGGTGGTTTCTGCCATAACAGTACCTATGTTTTAATCTTATCTCACAGAAACTTGGGGAAGGAAGATAAAGCTCTCTGCTGTGTAACTGAACTGCTTCATAGGTGCTAGACTCCTGAGGAATGGTCTTAATACCATCTCCAATGGCTCTAGCACATCTTAAATTGCATTACAAGAAATTCAGCTTAAATTTCATCACTCCCAAGGCACCTGGTCATTTGAAAAAACAGGTTGGTGTACCTCTATTATAGATTAAAAAAAACAAAACAATGACTAAGTAAGTATGAGTGCATATCATTAACTACAAGGATATTGTTCATTTTCATGTCCCGTATAAACACTTCCCATCCCATATTTTCCTTGCTTTAAATGTAGAAGTCCTTAAAGGGATGGGGGGTGGGGAGGAAAATCAATTCTCAGCCACTGTTCTGAAAAATGGATCCTATTCTCTTCCTGTGACACTGGCTAATGCTTGTCTCGGCTGATCAGCATGATGCTGTAATGGAAGAACTGTTTAGACTGGAAGCTCCATCTGCTATCAGTGAGAGACTGCAAGCCTGACGCCACACTTCCCTGCACCTATTGGTATGGAGAGGAGAAGGCAGACTGGAGTAGCAGCCCCTCGGAGTAGGTGTATGTGAAGCAGAGGTTTCTCCTCACTGTAATGGGAGGAATAGTTGATAAAGTAGGTGTGGAGCTATGGTAAGAAGAGGGAGTTATATGAGATGAGATAAGATCTAGTTCTATTTGCAGAAGATATGGAGTGAGAGTTTGGCAATATACGTGTATATATATGGGATCGGAGCAATACAAGCTCTATGACTTTATAGAAATGTGAATAAAGCAGTTTAGTTAAATGAGAGCATGTTAAGGGATCAAAGGTGACTGAACTGGGACATGGAGAGAGATGGTGTAAGTACAGCAAGATTACATGGGAAGATAAGAAACATCCTGGAAAGTGCAAGATGTGAAGGAGGGAGACTGAGTGTGCCACTCAGCTGTGTTGTATATGGAGGAAGAACAGACTAGCTGAGAAACAGTGAGCAGAGGAAAGGCTATGCTATAATCGGCACCCCTGGCGGGTGGGGTTGACTGGGGAGTCAGGTGTACCCTCTGGTTGAAAAGGATGAGTACAGCATGTTTATACCTGCTGAGGAAAGGGATAGAAGCCATACAAACATGAGACAGAGGCTTTATTCGGAACTTCCCACATCTTTTGGGGTGAAAGGCTTTGCATGTTGCCTAAGTAGGCATGGTTCTGTGATGTGTCTTCGAGGTACCAAGGAGGCAAGGAAGATAGAGTTTCAGCTGTAAAAGAGGGTAGAAGGAGGGGCTACATACTTTTAGATAACCTAACTGCTCATATGTCAAATCCATCCTTGTAAAGGGCCCAACACTTGAAATAACATTACTTTTGTGAATGTTTTTAAAATGCAAGTCCTTATGCTGTAACTCTTGTGTAACAAACATAACTCAGACTGGAATATTTTTTTTCTGATTTTAGACCAACTGGTTTTCTGTACTTGAGATGGGAAAAAATATTTTAACATGTTTTTTTACAAATAGAGCTATATTTTTTTAAATTCTACAAAGTTAAGATATCATTATTCATGCAGAATTTCCTGTTACTACCCTATTCATCCTTGTTTCCTAGCAGTACATTTGGTAACAAAGAGAAAACTTGCACAGACTTCATACTCCTCATCTTGTCTTCACCAATCTCGTGGCATTGTCATAGATGCTGCTATTTTCTTGTGTTGCTCCAACTCATTCTGTGTTTTCCCACTCTGCAGATAACAACTGGTCTCCATTGTGATTGATTTACACACTAAACATTTATTCTATTTTTTTCCTGTCCTTAGTTATGCAACAGCACTGTGCCTGGCCAGCTGCAGGATGTGGTGAAAACTTCAATCCTTGGGCCTGGCGGATTTCCACTTCCTGTGTCAGCCCTCCCAGGTAGCAACAGGAGAGCATATCTCCCGAACCTGCCACATCTATCACTCTTCCAGTTCAAACGTTGACAGCTCTTGGTAAAGTGCACTTTAAAAAGATCTGTTCTCTGTCACTACCATGACAGTAATACAAGAATCCACAATCACAGTGATTTTGGAAACAGACAGACAATGTGAACTGTAGAAGTCTGATCCTGTTAGAGCTTACTTGGAGGAGTATTTTAAAGGGAGTATGTTTGCACTAATATTGTTGAAACTGTTGTGTGTCTCTGATCCTGAATCTCTTGTTTCTTTTAGATGTCTTGACTCTTCAAATATTCTTCATTTTTCTTGTGGCTACCTCAGACTATTTTCTTGAGTTTCAAAGCCTTTTACTA
Source organism: Gorsachius magnificus (assembly GCA_034008185.1). Lineage (NCBI taxonomy): Eukaryota > Metazoa > Chordata > Aves > Pelecaniformes > Ardeidae > Gorsachius > Gorsachius magnificus. The sequence continues at coordinate 34,964,104 of CM067088.1, read as the reverse complement.
AAGATGCTGCCACATTGTGTCTAGAGATCCAATAACGTGATCAATCGCTACTCCCTTTCCACCGAGGTGAATGCCAAAGTCATAACATGTTGTCTGAAAGAAGGCAATGCCATTTATTATCTCACTGGATATTAAAGATAGAACCATACTTACTGTAAGAAGACCCTAATGGCAGAAGCAGCCCTTGAACACTAATACCATCCCATGAGAAAACTGGGCTAGAGATTAGCAACGACAACAGGATCTGTGAGCAGGGATGACCAGTTGTTTGTATAATTACTGATTTGACTGTGTAGCAATGCACTTAAAGCACTAGTTAAGTCAAAAAACATGGTATTTTGCACTCTTCTGGTTCACTGTACTCTGTTCCTAATAGGTATAGTCTAAACTTATGTGCTGTTTTTTTGACCCAGGCTTCTGTGTATTTCTAGTGTATGGATTGTTAACATATCTTGTTATAGTGAGATGAAATTTCTGGCTCATGAATGACCAAAGGATATGACTTCCTGTTTGGCTCAGGAAGAACTGTTTTGCCATTCACCATCTCATGGACTGAGTGTTTACCAACTAGGTCCCAGCGACCTACCATAGTAGGTTAGTAAATAACAATATTTATCTTTAACAGAGTTGATACTAAAATTTCATGAGTAGAAACAATGTCTCTTTATGACTAAGTGACATTTTGTGAGTTTTCATAGTTCCGTATGAATTGTTTCTGATTTTGCTGAGAATGCGATACCTGTAATTGGATGTGTTCCATATGAACATGCTAACGGTCAGATTTAATTTTCTCTTTTCTGAAAGAGTTTCTTTAAGTTTGAACTTTAAGAGCACAATGCTTCAGATACAAGGATAATTTTGCTCTGTGGATAATGTATTCATAGGATTATTGGTTTGAAAAAAGTTGTGGATTTGTCTAAAAGTTCAAAGGATCCTTTAAACTTATGTCTATTCCCTTCTGAAGCTTTTAGAGTTTTTTTTCATGTGGCTGTCTGTCTAGGCACCGAGTTTGAAATTCACCCTGGCCACAGCAAGCAGCAGGCTAATGTCCATATTGAACTATTTAACATTATGGAGTTATTGGTAATAGCATTACCATTGTTACTAAAATTGCAGGTTCTGTGCAGAGGTGCGCACATTTCTCGCTTCATGTATAATGTTAACTTTTTGCAAACAAGATTAAAAGAGGTATTGTGGCATTTGCCATTTTCTCCAAATTACCTTAAAACTTAAAGTATGTGGAATATAAACACCAAAAAAGTACCAGTAACATTTAAGCTTCTAGTGGGTAAACAAACCTGGCTGTTTCATTATGTTCAGGTGCATACCTCTTACAAGATGAAGGCATAAGTCAATTTTCAGTTCCTTTGATACAGTAATGTCTCCCTAATGGAACTATGGAACAACATTAGGCAGGTTTCTCAACACCCCCCAGAAGGCTGTATAAAATATAGTTTCTGATGATAGCCTCCTCCAGTTTTTAAATCTCTTTTTCTGTAGTAATAGGAGCCTATACGCAGTGTTTTCACCCCTTTACAGACTGATAACGAGTGAATGTTCATGTGGTCTGTTACACAACACTAAGCTCTTATTTCACTGTCTGCAGTTATGTTCAGTAAGTACAATATGAACATTATCTCAATTAACAGAGTACCTTTAGGGCTTTTCTTAGCCAACTATTCTAGCACGCTTGTCCATACTGTCATCAGCACCTAATCAACTAATGATGGCTGAAAATGAGGAAGGCCAATCCCAATAAATCCGAAGGATAGTAATTTTTCTCTTTTAATGCCCTTCTCCCTCCTTCTTCCTTCTTCCTACGGCACATTGCAGTAAATTAATGTCATAGTGGTTATTACAGTAGCGCTGCTATGGCAAGTATTCAAGCAACGATCCTCGAATATTTTACCTCAGCATTTATTTGTCCATAAAATAAAATAGGATTTATTACAGTACTCTCTGGTTTGAGGACTGTATGGACAGCAGCTGTGACAACTCCTTATCTCTGCTGCAGGTAAAGATATAGGGGATGTTTCCCTGAAGCTAAACAGAAACAAGGAACATAGAAGTCAGTCAACTATGCAACCACAGTGTTACACAAATTGGTAAAATAAATATAAGCATGAAAAAAGCCTTGTACCTAATGTGAACCCTAAGAAAAATCATTCAGAAATTTTGTCCTTAAAAGGTCTCTGTAAATTAAAGGGGTATTCATTACTTTGGAGATTGCTGTGTCCAAATCAAATATAGATCAAAAGATGGAAAGATAAATGTGAGGAATTATTGTTGCAAGCCCTATTCAGACAGGGCATAAGAGAAGGAATTACAAATAGAAAAAAAAAGCTCTTGGTCAATAAAATTTTACAGAGGTTTATGGTGAGTGTTGTTCACTTAAAAAATAAATGGTTTTGACTATTTGAAAGGCTCCACCTTACAGAAAAAGCTCTCAGATTATAAAACATTGGTTCTGAACCCAGCCCTGTGGAGATACGACTGCTGGCTTAGAGATATTCGTATTTTCAGCTGCATGTAAATTTCTGTGTGTCATTAACATCTCTGAGCTCTGTAATTAGGTCTCTCCTGATCTGGTTATAGTTTCTGTACATTATGAGTATGTAAGCCTCTCTAGGGAAGCACAAGGCCAGCCTTACAGGGTTTCCCTTTCCTGTTCCACAGTTTTGGTCTTATTTTTAGCAAGTACATCCTAGCAATTGCTTGCTTCGAGGTTACAGTGAGATCCCAGTGGCAAGCGTGAAAGTCTATGAAGCATTATCAGTCTTTGCCAGCACAAGTCTCTAGCAGTACACCAAAGCTAGAGCAGCCCTTTTTTCATAGACTCTGTACTTTTCCCTACCTGGCACTCCTCATTTTAAATGTATTATCTCAGTGTTTCTATTCCCCAAATTGCTCTCCAATTTCCAATTATAGTTATGATTTTATTTTTGCATCTGGTTTTTGGTAAGAGAAACAGATATTCTTACAATGCAAAATGTGTATGTAAAAACCTAGTAGTGTTTGAAAGAATGTTCCTTTCTGAATAAATATTATTTCATGAAATGAAATATAATATATAAACGAAAATGTTTGTCCTTCTGTTCTGCCTCTCACTGGTAAGCATCAGAGAGTCCAAGCACAAAGGGAAAAGTGGTTTATTAAAGGATGTTTGCATTTGGATTAGTTTGTTCAGAAGGCCTTGTCTTGTAGCGTTATATCCAGGAAATGCTGTCCTCAATATAAGGAAGTGCTTGTTCCGTGGCCTGGCTATTTTCTGATTTTTCTTGAATGTGTTTCTGCTTAGGTATAACAAAATATTGGATAATGAAGTTAGAAAACCAATAAAGAGGAAAAAAAAAATATATAGAATTGCTTAGAATGAATTCTGTGTGTAATTACTTGCATTTTTGCTAACTACTGTGTAAACAACACTTTTAACAGGGCAAATTGGAAACTTAAAGACAAATCTGCTTAGGGGATATAGCTTCAATTTATTACACAATGATAACTGAAAACTTTGTTTCTGCTGCGTTGCAGTCAATTTCCACTGAGCTCCCACTCTGAATGTGTGATTAATCATATGAGCACTGGGGTTGCCAATAAATACCAAAACCTTAAAACTATAACAACTTGCTCATTTTGTGCGGTCATTCCAAGTAGCTAAACAACCAGAAATTGTCAATGTACACCAAGATCAATGCTCCAGGGTTTCTACATAAGATTGATTTCCCTCTCTGAGGATTTCATCTCTGTCATCAACAAAAACATTTTGTCCTCCCTAAATAATCCAATCGAATGCCATCCTCCTGTGGAACAGTGAGAGGTTTAAATTGTTTGGATTAATCTCTGCTTTGAGGTGGCCTGGGAAGTCTCTGTAACTTTGTCAAATATAGCCTGGAGGGAGAACTGCTGTGGTTTGATATGTGCTAAAAATAAACAAATAATGAGAGTGTCTAAAAATCATGTTGTGCTTTAAAAATAATATATGTGGGAGAAAATACATTTTAAAGCTCTTGCCTCTAATGCAGAATAGTAATTGTCAGTGTATTCCTTCTTTTTAAGGCCTGCAAAAGTCCTTTCTGTTGGAGATGGGGAAGGAGAGCCATGGGAACAGATTCAGGGGAGAGGACAGAGAAAAGGAACCACAGAAGCCCACAGAGATCTTCCCCGGAAAATGAGTGGAGCAAGTCAGAGATGAGACTAAAGGGATTGTTACCACCCACAGTCTTCTCCCTCCTATGGACAGTGAATACACAGGTAAGGTTTAAGCAAAACGTGCTGAGTAGTTCAGATTCTGATTCTCTGCCTGCATCTCCTTCAGAAGAGAATTTTGCACATTTGCAGCTGGGAAAGACCAAGCAGAAATGTTGTTTCAAGGGAAGCCTTGCAACCAATAGGACAAGTTGCAGGCAGGCAGTATGACCAAGACCACTATAGCACATATGACTGCTTTCTGTAGTTTTCCTGTCCATTATGCAAAACAGCCTTTCCACAATCTGCATAACATTGTAAATTGGATCAGTGGAGATTTTGTGATCTTCGTTCAATGTGTTCTGGAAGGAAGATAGAGCACAGACAGAGTTTATTAATTAATTCTGTGATTGCTATGATTAGGGTGCAGTAAGAAGATCAAGTTCTACCCCAAGTACATTTGAAATTGCATTTTTTCTTTTTTAAATATTTGGTGCTTCTGGAAGTGTTGGCCAACAGCTCTCATGACTGGTACCTCTGTCCCCACAGCAGAGCACGAGAGGCAAACTTTGCATCAGCAGGCAACAGTGTATATTGACTGCATTTGGAGGCAGCTGACCGCAGGCACATGAGCAGGCAGGCCAGTCTGGGAAACAGTCATTCTTGGAATTTTGTGTTGAGGCTTCCAGAACAGGGGGAGGTTCGTGTCATCCTTAGTAAACTTTCAGGGCTCAGGTGAACAATTGCTGTTTAAACGTTGGATTGAAGTTACCAAAGTGATGGCCACACAGGCCAAGCACAATTTGCTTCTGTCTTGGACTGGTACTAGCTCAGAAATGTTAAAAAGATCTGTGCTGAAACCGTATATAATGTAGCTTCTCTAAGTGGAATAATTTTTAGTTAGGTTATGGGTTAGATTATCTTAGTCTCAAAGATCAACACCAAAATGGCAAATCGGCTTTGAAGGAGCTGAATAATTATTTATAAACAGGCAAAGAACAGATTGCTCTGGAAAATATAAATATCCTCACAGTATCTGTGGTCTTAGCTTTGCCTTGCTCAAAATATAAACTTCTTTTTGACTCTTCTGTTGCAAAAATTTCTCCTTTGTAGAGCTGTACAACAAATCTTACCAATGTCATTGTACATACCAGCATATATTCAATTTGAACACAAAAATATTTTCAGTAAGATGAAGCATAAATTTCTCCTTTGTAAACATTGGAAAGGTGGGAAATGCATATGAAAGAAATGACTGAAGGAAGAAAATATCACTTCATTCTACTGAAATCTAAAAATAAATTCAAAGGGGCATGCCTACTGCTCTCAGGAGTATGTATGGATTTCTTGCTGACATTAGATTCTCCAAATTGAATGTCAGACTCGCCAAGAACGGGGGTTGGGGGAGGGAGGAGGGATGGCACGGGAGGTAGGCTGGGAAGCTAAACCTATTATTAGAAGGGCAAGATGAAACATCATGATTATCATTAGGAAAACCTCTAAAACATATTTATACATTATCTTGGGGCAAATACTAGTGTCACATGTTAACAATAGTTAGGGAAATATACCATGCTATACTGTTATGCCCCTAGGGGCCTATCTACTTAACAAGAAGATATTGTAGAGTGCGCAGGCACACCAGAAATTTACAATTTCCTTGAAAGGCAGAGATAAGTATTTTTGAGGCTTTTACACACAAAAGAATAAAATGAAGCATTAGTTATGTATGTTGCTAGATGACAGTATCTGTAAGTCCACTCATAGACTTTTTAAAGTAGATATGTAATGATTTAACAAGTAAAAATGTAACATATAAAGATGCCATTCTTTTTAAACAAAAGAATAAGAAAATATCCTATATCTATTTTGTTTGGGTTTTTTTTAATGAAGTCGGAATGAAAGGAAAGCACCCAGTTAAATTTATTCATATAAATCCACTGGACAAATTAAAAAGCCCTCTAAGTTTGCATTAGAATGTCTGGAAACATCTGCCAAATGGCCAGAGAATACTGGTCATAAAAATTCTTGACAGCTGCCAGATCTCTGTCTGAGTTTGCAACAAAAGAACAGTACAAACTAATAAACAAAGGGGCATACATATAATCCCTCCCCATTCTTTTTACTTTAGGGAATGATCACACAACAGCATAAACAGGAGGTTAAAGAAAGGGTTTGGTTTTCTTATTTTAAGGGAGACATACCAGAAGGGTGTTACTGTACAGTTGGCTGCTAGGTGTCAGCGAACCATTCATCAAGACTCCTCTGAATCTGGATTTCTACTAAGCTTTCTCTCACAACATCCTGACTAGTTAGTGCAAGCCCAGCCTTGGATCCTCTTAACTGCTCTGTCATCCTACCTTCCAAGCTAACCTTCCTACTAGCTATGCCCAGCCCATAGGCTAGTAGAGCAGAACACACAGCGAGGTTGCAGTGTGAAAAGATCATACTTATGTGAGGCAGAAATAGTTTGTGGGAGTAACTTAACAGGACTTGATAGGTCACTAAGTTTTAAAGCAGTCATTCAATAAAAATAATAAAGCAAAAATCTTAAACTGACATAAAAATAATTTTATATTTAAATCTATACACAAATTTTCATATATGTCCATATAAGTATTTTATACATTTATTAGAATTTAAATATGATCTGTTTGGACAAGAATTTTGGAAAATATCTGAAAAATTATCTTGTTACAACTTATAAAATGAAGAAAAAAGAAAGCAGAAGAGATGTCTCTGTAGTACTTGGAAATTGACAGGAAAGAAACTCTGAAAAATCATACTGTCAGCACCAAAAAACCTAGAAACATTATTAATACAAGATAAATCACAATTTGAGACTACTAGATTCTCAAAGAGCCCATGCAAGAGATGGGCACATATGTGAGTGGTTAGAGGGTCAGGATCTAAGAACCAAGTGTTTGGCTTTATTTTTTAATAAATCATGCAAAAAAATTATTTGAGGAAATAAATTTACAGAATACAAATTCAGGAATGCTAATTGCTGAGAGTTCCTTTATGTACTCCAATGTGTTAAAAGATGAATATTCAGTGTTTTAATGAGTTTATGATCAGTCATGTCTAATGAGGAATAACTGTTGTGGAAAGGAAGAGAGAGAACATCAGTACCGAGCCTTTTAGGATGACTCCTTAAACTTGTCCTTGCAGTTAGCCATGCAGCCCAAAATAAGGCATGTTCTGGGAGTGGCATGGCTCAGAGAGGCAGGGCTTGGTGCATCCCTGTGGTTATGACTGCAGGAAACAAGTTTGGGCTTACATATTCTCAGTGGGCATCTAGGGAAGTAGAAAGGGCAGACCGATGTTTGCGTTTACTCCCCTCAAATGATCCTGCCTGAGCTCAGCAGCCACTGCGCAGGTTGCAAAAGGATAGCATGGTTGTGCTGGTTACCATTCAGACCTGCACAGATGGCAGATCAGATCCCACTAAATGAAGTCAGTGTGTGTATACCAAGCTCTGACAGCAGCCTCCCCAGAGACTGATAGCACTTTACCCTGCTGCAGAGGTGGGCAAGTGTGAACTAATGAACCAGGCCGTCCCCTTACACAAGGAGTAACTATACAGCATCTCGCTATGGGTTGCCCTTTAGCCTTTTTTCCTTCAAGGGTGAAGTTTTCCTTTTGCTGGGTCTCTTTAGCCGTACTGAGCATCCATGTGGCTGCCTTTCCTCAAGCTAGAACACAGCCCCGTCACAGTCTGTACGTAAATAAATGATCCAAGGTCACAGGGGATCTCACAGAAAGCAATGGAATTCCTAATGTTTTGAGCCAATATCTAGAAGTGCTTTCCTTGAGTCTCCTCACTTACCTAAGTAGTTCAATTGATTTGAGAATGAGCAAAGAAAATTTTACTACATCTCTTATGCAAGGTATATCCTTAGACACCCCTGTCATGCTCTTGAAGTTTCTAGTATACCATTTTTAAGCAATGAGTTTGGCTTTCTCTTCTGGAGGTTACATTCCTTTTTGGAGTATCACTTAAGTCTTCATGTTCATTGTGGTTAAGCTGAGAAGTAGATAAATGCATAAGCTAATGTTCTGATCAGCATCTGTTTTATGACTGTACCGCTTTTATCACATTTGTCCATAATGTTATTCTGTTCATTTTCCAGTATGGAAAGTAGCAGAGAGAGGCCCTAATCCTACATTTGTCCATATGGGCTCCATAACCCACACTGGGATTTTATTATTTTAGTAACATTGCCAAGTGCTATAAACAGCCAAAACATTTTGCGTGTGACATTTTTTCAGAACTTCAGACTTTAGGTGCCTGCTTTTTTTCCCCCCTTATTCATGGCAATTTCTTAAATGGTTAATGGTTCAAACCTTGAAAATACAAACCCACCCTGTGTCTGGGGAATGCTGTGATTTTTTTTTCCTGTCTCAGGATAATAATACAGAAATTTGCATCTAAGATAGGGATGTTTCTCTTCTGATATCTTTCTGTATTTTCGACGCTTGTTCAGGCTATGTGGCATGTACATTAAAGTTATGGAAACATAGTAACAGTTTAAATTAAGGTGATAGTTATAAATATTTTATTATTTATACAGCATTTGATAACATGCTTGTAAAAAAAACTTGGAAGTATGTGTTGAAACAGCGGACAAACTATTTGAACAATACTTACATCTTAAAATATTGTTGTAACAGCTTATCGCCTTGCTGTGGCAGCATTTTAAGCATTTATTGATGATGTATTTTATAACATGCCTTACAATAAGTTATTAAAGGATGTAGTGGCACCAACTAATCATTTAATAAACATGAATAAACCATTTATACAGGGCACCTTAATTTAAAGTGCTTGTAGAAACTTGCATAAAATGTTTTGAACAGCTGACATGCAGTATTGGTGCTTCATGTAGTGCCAAAGTGGTGTCATGTCCTAGTATACACAAGAGTCTGTTGTGGAACTGGAGCTTTATTGCTTCCAGTGATAGAGCTGGGAACTGCACAACAATTCCAAAGACAAAATGTTGTAAATCTCTTCCAAAAGAGAATATGAGGATGTGCATAAGCAACATCCAGGAGATTTTGGTGACAAATAATGTAGAAATATGTTATTGCTCGTTTATTGCTTAAAAAAAAAAAAAAAAGGAAGAAAAAAATCTATTTTCTTTTAACAATAATCTAACCTATGTGTAAGAAAATGCTGTTCAGAGACAGAGTATATATTTAACACCTTGTCAAGCAATTAAAAGACCATGCATGGTAATCAAGATTCTGTCAGCAAATAAATAATCTTTATATGCCAAAGAAAAAGTATTTATACCATCAAAATAGAACTCTGAGACATGTAGAAGGTAAATATTAAGAATTAAATTTATACAGTAATACTAAAATCATTCTAAAAATCAGAAGATGATGTCAGGTAATTAAAAATCATATGAAAAACAGTGCTGCAGTTCTTACTGTTAGCTATGATTTACTAGGAGCATTTAAAGCAAAGCTAAAAAAAAATAATGAAGTCATACCTTATTCCCCTCCCCCTGCAGATATAGATTTTATTTGACCTATTGCTTTTAAAACAGAATGGCTTAAAAAAGCGCTCTTTACATGATAAAACTCAAAGACAGAAGAGAGAATGCAAATCATTTCTATATTACATATATGTTGCTCCATTTGGCAAAATCAAATTAGATCTTTTCATCTCCTTACTGTAGAACAAAAACAGAGCAATATTATGAAATTTTGCAGGGCTTTATTTCTAGGCGTCTTTTGTGTCCAGTCTTTTAAACTCAGGTTTTTCTGCCTTTTTTACTGACAAGCCCACAATTTTCAGAAAAGAAAGCCAGCATTAATTAAGACAGTGCCAGCTGTAATTTTCTTGGGAAGTAAATTTCTGCACAACTAAAGGTTACAGAGACCTTTTCACTGTCAAAATTTACTACAGCCTGTGAATGTTAATGTTTCTAATGAAGACATGTTCTCTGTCCCTGAACTTAAAAGTACCCTGAGAAGAAGGCAAAGAGAAAAAAAACTCTATTTGACGAATGTATCTGGAGTCTGTGCATTAATGCAGGGTTATGCCTGCTGGTGCATATTGTAATTATAGTGTTTGGATAGCCTTGTTTTCTAAACAAGGAATATTGCTATAAATTGGCAATTTTGCATGAAGAGTAGGCTTGTAGTAGGTGCCTTATGTTACAAATAAGACAGTGGTATAATAAGCATTTAACCCATTAGACTTAGGGATATTCTCAGCTAAGTCTGCAGAGAAACTGTAATATAGAATATGGAATGAAAAGGTACTTTCAGTCTTTGTATGAATGTAGCAGAAGACAGCATTCATTATTTGTACTTCGAATGATAATTTTTTTCTCCATTTTAAATGAAATCAGGTGCTTCTAAAGAGAAGTATCTGGCTTTGCTTTTCTGTTTGTTTGTAGCTGAATATATAGTAATCAACTATATATAGTTGCATAGTTTTTGTTGTTCTGTGAATGTGTATTTTTTCCATCTCCCTACAGTATTTACTGCCATGCAAAGTGGCAAATAAAAGGAAAACCTCAACATTGCTGAAAAGTTGATATTCTTCAATATTTGTTGCCATGTATTTTATGGGATATTTTATTTTTCTATTCTTTGTAGGTTTTTTTCCCTAGAGCAGAATGATAATCTTTTTTAAAAAATCTGCTTGTTGTCTTGTGCATGAAGTTCTCAAAACAAAAATTGCTATCATGTGAAATTACTCTTGATTACCTATGCCACATCCTGGTCAATATAGGTGGGAAAAAAATTACCCTAGTTCATGACTGTGTTGGTTAAGAATGGTAAAAGCAAAGGAATGCAGATTTTGCACCATTTTAGAAATATGATCCTAGTGATATGTAGATCATATCTATGTTTAATGTGGAATTGTTTTAAAAATGGGGCACTAGATTGCAAACAGAGTATTTTTTTCTGCATCACAATGTTCAGGTAGCTTTCCTTCCTCTTTCCCACCCTTCCCTCCCACCTGTTTCCAAGACTTAAGAGCCTAGGTTTTCAAGACACTGAGCTTTATGGCCAGAAATGAGCCAGCCTCTAATATTTCTTAGGAGAAGGCAGTATCACAAGATTGCAAGTGGCTATAGCAATTCTATCCAAAGAGCAATGGAACGTCAGATATGTTTGTGTCATCCTTTGCGGCAGTGGCAGGGCCTCGAAGTTGGTTGTGGAGTGTTTTTGCCATGCTGTTGATTTATATATCAGCTGTGTTGATGAAGGTTGGCTTCTCATTCTGCCCATCAGCATTAGGGAATAGGATGGAGCACTGGGACAAAAACGTGGGAAATCAATGTCTTTGTAAATATCTATATGGACACTAGGATAATCTATTAAAAGCCATGACTATCCTATACCAATAGAGATATCAGATCTCATTACCCATCCTATCCCTTTTTGCAACATGTAAATTGGAGTTCATTTTGACTCTCTCCCAGTCCAACACACGCACATTACTGCTGAACACCCCTTCAAGATATCTCAAAAGCATATATTTCATGTCTTCATCAGTTTAATCTGCCACATGGTCAGTAGTTCAGAAAAATTATTTAAGATCTGTTGGCTAATAAGTCAATATACTAGATACTGTAAGTCTAGATAGTAACTTGGTATGTTGTAGTTAATAGTCTTAGAGCACTGCAGAATGAGATAAATATGGTGCAATACTGGTAAACTGCTAATTGTAAGCAGCATTCACTGTGAAGGAATACTGTGCAAATAATCTTTTCCTGGTAAAGAGGCATGGCTTGGCAGCATAAAAATCCATGCTTGTGCATAGCCTGGGATTGGAAGGATTCTCCCATGACATTTGAGCTTTTATTTAGGGATTGCACATGAATTTGCACAGATTTTATTTATGCTTAGATAAATCACCAGAGACGTCATTATTGCCTTTTAAAAAGAGTTTGTTTCCACTTAAAGCTCTTCCTAATTCACTTGATGTGTTGCCCAAATAGTCCTTTTTTAAGTGAAATAAGTATATCACCCATTTCCTACTTGAATTGGTTTTAGATCTGACCTTTAGTTAAGCCAGTGTTACTCTGTATGAAGATACAAGCCTTAAGCCCTAAAGGAAGCCTTGAAGATAGCCTTAAACTTCCTACTGTGAGTAAATGTAAGCAAGCAAAATATGTGAGTGAGCATTGCCATATGAAAGTCATGTTTGGAAACATGAGCTGGAGAAAGTGCCATACGACCATGTTACTAAGGTAACAGATCCCTTTGTCTATACATGCTCTGAGCAGCTATCCTATGTCCTTTAGACTATTAGGTCTTGACAGAGATTTTGAAGGAAGGTATGTATGGACTCAGAAAAAAAATGATGCTAAAACTTAATAAGAAACAAGAAAATCTGAACCACTGAAAGTTATTTTAGTTATTCTGTGTTTTACTACAAAATACAGGAATATTAAGGCCTTATTATTCCTTCTCAGGTACAAAGACCTGGAATGTTGTTGTCTTCTGTTCTTATCAATTATTCCTGCTGATATATTATTAAAAAAAAAAAATAAATAAAATTTTAACTTCCTCTGTTAATTAAGGCAGTATACCCCCCAACCCTTTTTCTGCTGAGTTCTCTTCTTAGTAAGCAAGGAGAAATGCACTACTGGGGTATGGTTAGAGACAGACAAGGATCTGAACATATTTAAATCTATAGTTGAAATTTCCCTACATCTTTTTGGTTTTCCTCTCTGTGTCTGGTACTCGTAAAATATCTTGGAGAGGGACAAAATATTTTACTTGAATTCATTTTAGAATATCAGGGGCACTATCATTTTCAGAGCAGAAAATCTGTTATATGAAAATCTCCTGCTGTGTTTTCTCTTAGAGGTCCTCAAAAATAAAGATGGGAAATCAAAAGAAGTGGAAAAAAGAAAATAGGAGCCATCTAGCTATTTATTTTCTAGGGTTTTGTCTTATCACCTGAGTTGCCAAAAGGCACAAATGTCTGTTGGTTGTTTTTTTTTTTAAATAGAATCCTTATTTCTTGATGGGGGAGGGGGAGAAATCTGTGGCAAGTGGGTTAAAGGTAGGTGAGAAAACAGTTTAGATCAAGGCTAACTGAATAAACACTAAATTTCTGAAATATGAGCAAGTGGTATAGAAGGTGAATGGAAAAGAGAATTCCTTTGAGCATATGGAAAGGGCACTATGGAGAAGGCAGTGGAAGTTACTGTGGATAGGGTAATGCTATGAAGCCTAAAACAGGTGGCTTGATCTCAAAACAACAACAAAAAAATTAAAAAAGAAATACCAAATCACAGTCCAATAATCTTGACATAAATTGAAACTGAGTCACCATTTTTTGAGTAATGATTCTATTTGGTTCCTACGTAATTCACCCCTTCAGCTCCTGAGTCCTGGCATTCTTTTCTTCTTTGTCATATATTTAGTAATGGGACAGCAGCATGCTGAGAAGTAAAATTTCTTTCGTATAGTCCCTTAACAAGTAATGCAAATTATCTCACTGCAGTACTAGCCTTGAAAGAATGCCTTTATATATGTATTCTGTGTTTCCTAGGTAGCTGAAACGCATTCAGTAGTTACTTTCTGCATGTTGAAGCAGTAGTGGAAGCATGCTTAAGGTGATGGTTAAATCTGTGGCTATCATCCGCCTTATCAAAGGAGAACACATGGGTATCTATTGACTATTGTAGTGACTGTACACTAAAACTCCTAAGTGTATTGAGAGCAGAAGGCTAGGCTGAAAGGTACTAGAAATGGTATGTACACATACAAGACTTCTGTCCATCCAGAACACAAACTTGGTGGGAAGAATGATTCCCCCAAAATAATAACAGCTGAGCATACTAGAAATATGGCTTAACAGGGAAAAAAAAAAACAAACCAAGCATAATACTTCCCTTAGTGGTCTTCATTAGTTTGGTACTTAGGGAGGGAGGTCACAAAAGCATTGACTGAAACTCAAAGATGAGAACATGATTCATGAATATGATGTGGGCAGTGCACACTCCCTTGTGACTCAGAAATGAGTATTTTACATGTGATTCATAAGGAAAAACAATGATTTTATCAGATGAATTCCTTGCATATGGCTGGGGCTAATATTCACCTTATTTAAAATTGAAATTCAACTACTGTATCAGCAATAGTAGTTGTTTCCAACATAGACACTAAAGAAAAGAAAGAAATTGCTTTATTCGCTAACATGACACACTTTTCTCCACACAAGTGACATTTGAGTATTGATTGGTGTTCTGCAAAGGAGCTTGACATGCTTTTTGCAAGGTTCCTGGTGTATGTTGTTTATTAGAAAAGGTTTTGTGAGTAACACGAATAAAATCTGGAGATAACGTCCATATAGGTTTATGAATCATGTCCTTGGATCTGTTGAACCAAGAAACATACCAGGAGGTTGGTTGTGTGTTATTAGTGACAGCCTCTGCTGTCTCAGATTGCCAGAGTTCAAATTAGGCCAGATTGGGAAGCTGGCATCCTGCCTCCTGGACCAATTTTTATCTTAAGAGATGTATCAGCTAGTCTATATAATGACCCTAACTGTTTATAACAAAGTACCTTTTATTAATTTTTTCAGGTATTTAAGGAATGTCAGTTCCTAAGAACTTCTCTTCAGCAGAAGAACAAATAGTAGAGAGATTCACATTAAATGTTTTCTGGTTGTATTATAGAGTTGTTCAGCAAAGATAAGGGGGGTTTCCATTAAAAGTTTTCTGGGCTGTTTTAGCTATCGGAATGGATGTATAGAAACTTAATATTCCTTGAGTGATCATAGTTTCCTAATATAATCCAAAGTTCCCTTTCATAATATGGACATCTGTTTCTCAAGAAATGTATTAAAACTCTTAGAGAAACCGTATCTCCTGATGCTGAGCATTAAATCTGAATTGGCTGGTGCAAGCGAGCTGCAACACAGAACTCAATGTATATGAAGAACAGGTGGTAGGAAGGAGAGGAACCGATCACTGAGCATACAGTGGGGGAGAAGGAGGTCATCTGTGTCTGTATGCAAGAGGAGAGATGCACTTTCCAGAGATTATCAGGTCCTTCCTTAGTGTGACGGAAACCATGCATCATACCTGTGCGTGTGCTTGGGATTAGGTTTTGAAAGCTTTCTTACTTGTGCTGTACTTAGATATTTTTTTTTTTTTAAATATTTTCATTTACTACTAATGTCTATTATCTTGCAAGTGGATGTCATATAGAAAAGCAACCGCTTGTTTGCATTTTTTGCAAATTATTTGGCTTTTTAAACAGTTTCATTATGGCTATGTATAGCAACATTGTTGGGTACTACATCTTCGTCATGGCTATTAGAAAATGTTTTTTAATAGTCTGAGGTTTTTAAATGCACTGTAGTTTTATTCTTTGATCCTGTGAAGAATCCATTGTCATTTGACACTTGTACTTATTTGGTTAATTGCACCACTCAGTGTTTTCCCTAATTAGCTCAGTGTTCAGTTAAAAAATGTTGGAAATTCAGTGACAAGAGCAGGGAGTTTATATCCTTTCTTAACGCTCTTGGATAGTGGTTCCATTTTGAATGTGGTAGTCTTGGGAAATCCCTGAATGTTAGTAACGATAGCCTTTGCCTAGCAGAATTCCCAATTTGGAATCTAAACTTACATGATGAGTATGAAAGTTAAATACAATGAAAACAGTGAAAAAATATTGAAAAAGTTTTGATTATGTCTGGAACATAATAAATGGAGCTGCTGGCACTAAAACACAATATAGTTACTTACAAAACCCAGCTCTGGTGCCAATAGCAATGAATTGAGTCACAGAATGAGAGCTTTTGGAAGGCTTGAGGGATTTTAGAGAAAGTGAATTATAAGTGAACTCAGAGTTAGTTTCTGCAACAACAGGATAATCTAGAACTGACCTTAACGGTCAGTGTTGAAAGTTAAAAGGGTGCATCTCAGTACAATAGTGGGCTGAAGTATTCTGTTCTGGAATGGGTGTCAGCTGCTGGGACAACTTAGCTGTTTGCAGATTTATTGTAATTTAGATTTAATCAGAAAGGATTGAAGTCTGCTCACAGAGGAAATGATGAATTTCCAACTCTATGGATTTCTGCCCTCTAATTGTGATAGTTTTTGTCATTTGAGGCTGGCTGCAGCATAACGATATTGAATACTGTGTGAATTTCCATTACTCAAATCTCAAGAATAAACTAGAGTTGGAAAGAAATGCCTGGGAGAGATTAACCTCCATCTTTTCCACAGAGGAGCTGGAGGCATCGAACAAGGCTAGAGGCAGGTAAATGAGTAACAAAACAATGTAGTAGCCTCAAAGTGTAGCTGAACTATGGAACTCTGTTAGATGATGCTGTGGGTGCTAAAAGTTTACGTGGGCTTAAAGCAAGGCTTGAAAAACATGCGGAAGAGAAGTCTATTGGGAGTTACAAAAAAACCATAACCACATCTGGCTTACAAAGTCCTCTAAGCTGAAAATAGTTGGAAGTTTGAAGACTATTCTGAGAAAATATCGTATATGTTTGTCCAGCTCTTAAACTTCTTTAGGCATCTGCCTATTACTGCTTTTGGAAACCAGATAGTAAAATAGATTAACCTTGGATCTGGCTTAATGAGGGAGTTCTCATGAACACACTGCTGATCGTGATCTTTCCAAATACAAGCGGCCATTTAAAATGTTCTAGTCCTCTTGCCAGACTGAGGGTCTATCCACCCAGCTGGGATGATCCCCTGCAAGCAGCCCATGCATTTTCTCTCTTTGCTGGACTACTGGATTTCAGTTTACATGGCCCTAGAAAAGGCAATATGAAAAAGTCCTGCCCTTACCATGATCTGATTCCTCAGTGGGACACAGCAAGGGGAGACTATGGCATCAACTGTACCATTCAATTATTCATTACTGGATCGAGCCCTGGATTCTGACTTGCAAAGTCCCCTGTTGTAAAGGGCTGTAAGGGATTGGGGCCAAGAACTTCATCGTCTTCCAGAAGCCACTGTGGTAGTTACAGTCATCAGGCAGAAGACCCCAGGTTAAGTGTCACAGGGTCATCAAAAGGCAAAATAGTCTTAGGAGTAATGCAAGGAATGGGCCAAAGCCTGGGAAACATGCGTGCAGAGTGCTATCACCATCTTCTGTAGGCTGTCCTGAATAATCCACGTCTTTAACAGAATGTTTTCTTTTGTTTTTCTTTATTGGGAAATCTAAATGGGTGTTCTGGCCCAGAAGCCACAGATTAGAGGAAAAGGGAGATTTTCCTGTCCTCACTGGACTGGTCCCAAGGTTTTTCTGTTTTATCACTGGGAAAGGCATTTTAGAAATGCCAGTACTGAGTGAGGGCAAGGGAGTTGCATTCATTTCTGGATATTATTTATTGAATTTTTGAAAGCTGACCTGAGAAAATTGTTTATTTAAAATATTTACTGCAAATTATATTGTTAGTGTTCTAGAACAAATGGTCAGTTAATAGCCATTTTGCTGGCAAAAATAAAAAGCCTGGACGCCACACCTGTTTAGCTGTAACTGACAAACAAAACAATCTTTCAAGTAGAGTGAAAACAAGCCAAATGCCCTTGAATTTTCAAAGAAAATATAACTCCTCCATGTAGCCCTAGGACAACACAGTCTGTTTGTTGGGAAGCATACTTAGTAGTGAGCTACAAATCTCTTTGCTGTGAGACTGAACGATTGTCATATATTTTGTTCTCTTTGTCTCAGTTGATAGTATCTATAGTACTATTCAGAGACAAAAAATTTGTGTCTGTCACTGTACCTGTCAGAAAGGAGCAATACCCTCTGGCAGCGACAGTCTACTTTATGGAGTTTTATTAGTATAATGAATGAAAGCCCAGTAGCATGCCCTGTAACACTTCTAAACTTTGGATTTTAAAAGGAATCATTATTAACAGTGAAAAACAACTAGCAGCTTGTTTTATGTACACTTTGTTAAAAGCTCCACATATTTTTAAGAAGAGATTAATCTACAGTAATTTGTCATCAGGCTCTGAGTGAATGTAATATAATCCATACGAATGCAGAAGGTTCTGCAGGAAATTTGTAAACATAATGCAATCATGTGTTTGCATTTGTGACTCCTGAGTAGCTAGCAGCAGCTGTACAAACTTCTGCTCTCGCACAGAAGAGATACTTTGTGTGACTACAGCTGTGGTCTCTCAATTGCATCCGATGCTTTCCTTGGCCACCATATATGCTAATAACAGAAATGTGCACCAGTTGCTGTCCGTCTGTCTCTCTTTCCCTGATTCTTTTCCTCCTCTTAACTTTTGCTCCCCAAAGGTCAGTAACATTTTATAAAAGGCCCTGGTTACCTTGCGGCATATCCTTTTTGAGCCCTAAGCACAAACACATTCAAAAAACTGTTTCTCATTTACTACTTCCAATAAAAGAAAAACTAAGTAGCAAACACTGCTCTATGTGTTTTCGAAGTCTTGAGATAATTCATTTAATAAAAATTCACTTTTCTAATGCTTTATAGGCCCTGCACCTCTATGCCAGTAACAGGAATGATCCAAGTCTGTTGCAATCTGAGGGAAACTCCTGCTGACTGCCGTGATTCAGGCCCAGTGTTTTTTCTGGGTTCCCTCTATTTATACAATGAAACTTATTTGCCAAAGAGGACACAGAGCATGTTCTATCTTACAGTGGTGGGAGACTGCTGGAAACAATACATTCAGACAATCAGACTGTTCTTTCTTTGATTTAGTTCATTTTAAACATTCCATGGCATTTGAGGTTATCCCTCTTTACCACAGGGCTGGTAGCACTCTTGGTGCTCTGACTCCCCACACTGCAAAGGTAGGACGGCTTCCCTGGAACTGTAAGAGTGCTCCAGGAAGCTGATGAATCAATTGACGGCTCACCAAGGGAACCAGCATGCAGGACCACATGCTGGGATCTGTGCAGCTGAGACGTCAACCAAAGTTCACAAACAGTAATATGGGATGGGTACAGGCTGATTCACTATGAATGTAGATTATAGTCATTAAGATACTGAGTCCAATAAATTCCTTTACAAATAAGTGTAAGGCTATATATGCATATTTGCATATTTACAACATAATAATGCTGCTTCTTTTGCTCCAGCACACTGTCTCATTTGTTTGGATATTTCTGTCCTAGCAAAGAATATGCATTTATAGCATTTCTTTGCCTACAGCTTGTCCAGGAACACTCAGCTGCACTCAGTTTCCAGATATCCTGCAGCATGTGAATAGTCATAAACTTCATATCTGAGTAGCACTAATTGAACTTACCTGTTGGTACCAGTTCCCACATTATTTCTCTCGGCACCAATCCTTTCTAAATTTTTAGTAACTTGCTAAGCATCCTTTTCTCTCTTTTTCCTGCTGTCAGATGAGTAAATTAACTTCCAGAATCCTCCTAACCTGCTTTGTTATTATTTTGCGGTTTGGTTTTTTTTTTCTCTACTGAGAGGCCACAATTCTGGATGAATATAGGTAGCTCCTACATACCTCTGCACGTGTGTGTCATAAAAACATTACCTGACTACTGGCATATATAGCTAAGGAACATTTTGTATTCTCCTCCCTTGTGTCTCAATACTAAGTTTACTTCTGTGTTATTTTCCTTGGCTGCTTCTTAGAACGCTTAGCCCATTATAAAGAAAAATGCTAATACTTTAAAGATACTGTTTCAAAAGCTATTGTAATTCCTGCGTTTGCTAGAGAGAAATGAGCTTACTGTGGCAAAAAAGGGAAAGGTTACAGATTGCCATATTTACTCTTCTGCCAGATTCTTGCCCAGATTCTATGTGATGACTAACGCCAGGCCGTAAGTGTCGATGAAAATGTCTATATCCCAACCCACAGTCTAATGACAGAATTTATCCCTTCTGGGAGGTCTTGTTCTGGGTGATCTCAAATATCTAAGTCCTACTTTTATGAAAACTATAGTCTTGCTATATTTTGAGCAGCAATATAACATTATTGAGCTGACCCATAGATCTTGTATTTTAGTAACCTTATTGGAGGATCGCTGAATGCATAAGGGGAGGAAATAGAGCAGTCTTGATGAAGACAGTCTCTGTAGACTGCCCAAAGAAATGAGGGGATGGAGTACCTTATATTATTCCTGGTGATCAGGGATGTGTTTGAAAGAAATTACAGCTGAGCTGAGAAGAATTTGTATGTGTCAGTTTTCTTGGAGAAGGCCTGAAGGGGAAGGCCATGGAGTAGTAAGGTTTTTGAGATTTTTCTGTTGCTCTGTATAAGCTTTGCTGTTGTCTTACCATTGTAGCTTAAGTTCCTAAAAACTAACACCAGTTCCTTTCAGAAGTTAAAAATAATATAGAAAGAATGCACTAATAGCCAATACACATGTTGAGCAAAGAGTACACAATGCAAAACTTAGCCCAGAGAAGAAAATAAATAGAAGACAGATCTCCCAAGACACTCCTTCCGCTGAGTCAAGGCTTGCCAATTCTGCTCACAATCAGGGCCAAATAATGCTGCTTCTCCATCCTCCAACTCTCCCTTCTGCATCAGAGAAGCTTTATAAACTTTGGCTCTTCTTTCCTTTTTTTTTTTTTAATGTAAGTTTTCATCGAGCCCTGTTTCTATGCTTCATAGCAGCAGATACTACATTTTCCTTTATATTCTTGCAAGAATTCTCACCCATTTCCTTTATAATTGTTACCTGAGCTACTTTTATTGTTATCCTCTCTGAACTCTCTTTTCCACTGCCCCTCTTTGAAACCCATTCAAAAAATTCCTGACCACAGTCTGAACATA
Organism: Gorsachius magnificus; assembly: GCA_034008185.1. Taxonomy (NCBI): domain Eukaryota; kingdom Metazoa; phylum Chordata; class Aves; order Pelecaniformes; family Ardeidae; genus Gorsachius; species Gorsachius magnificus. Next base: position 34,943,183 of record CM067088.1, on the reverse strand, counting down.
TTTTTCCTATATATTGGACTCTTCCTCATTTCCTATCCTATCAGGGCCAGAAGATTTTCTTCTTACCTTATCAGGCCCCAAATTAAAAATTCTCATTGCACTGAGAGTTGCTCCAGCCTGCATCTCATCTCAGCTGTACCCTTGCTCACACTCTTTGTTTCTCTGTCTCTCTTTATTGCACTGAACCTCTTTTCACTTGCTCAAACTTTATTTTTAAAGCTTCCCTTGTGAACCTGGTGTAGGACTCTAGATTCATTACAGATGGCCTCTCAGCTCCCCCTTTCCAGATGCTAAGCTACCTCAACTTGTCTGCATATGGTCTAGTAAATTTTTGGTGAGTAGGAATCATGCCACCTTTTGTTTGTCTCTAAAGAGCAATGTCCTCCCTCAGTATGGCCTCATTTCTTCTCTCAGACACCTGGTCAGCAGAAGCTATATTAACTAGCTTTCTAAGGAGCTGGGCTCTTGCATAAAGTGAAATTTCTGGGCAGCCTGAAACCAGTAATGTGGCTCGTGGAATCTTGGTTTTCTCTCAGGCAATTGATGTAAATTCTTGCAGTCTTGAGTGTGTTAAAAGTAGTGTCAAGTGCAAGAGTGATGCCTGTTTTGTACTGAACTTGGTAAGGCATGAAAGCATCTTAAAATCATCACTGCTTCTTTTTCTGATCCTTCATCAACTCCTTCACACTCCAAGTAGAGAGCTAACAGTATAACAGACAAACCAAGCCAGAAATCATTTGGGAAGCCCATTTCAAGTATTAGGTAAAGTGGACGGCTTCCCTGAAGCTCTACTAAGCAGGTCTGGAAGGCACAAGCCGTGAGTCTGTCTCAAGTGTCCTTATGTCTAGATTCATCACCTGTGACTTCTCAGCTCTCCCTTCCCAGATGCTAAGTCTTCTTGCCCCCTCTGTCTTCATGGTTTCTAGAAATGTCCTTGTAAAGCCTATATTAGGTCCAGCAAGCCTCAACCTCTGGCTAAACTTGAGTCTGCAATGAGTCAAAACAGACAGAAGTTACCCTTCCAATCAGCCTTTGCCACAAGTGTATACTTAGGCTATATTAAGTATTGTTTCATGACAAAAACTTCTACATTAGATGTCAATTATTTAATAATAATAGTCTCTTCTCATATTCCAGAAACAATGAGTGTAAGTGCCTTAAAACAACCTTAGTGTCTAAATGTCTTAGATGTCTTTACAAAGTCCATTTATGAAACAAAAGATTTGTAATGAAAAACCATATATTCCATTATGGAAAAATTACATATCTGCATGGACTCTTCCTGACCTTTTCGTACAGACCTGCTTTTTCTTACAGACTTCATCTTTTAGTTCACACTCTCTCTTACTCTTTCTGCTTGAAAGACATACAGCTCGTGGGTCACATCTTCAGTCAAACTGCTACTATATATGCCAACAATTTCATGTCTAACCTGCAAGCAAAGTTATTTTGGATACATATTTTCTCTTGTTTTTATTCAAGTTCATTGAAATTACACAGATGTGGTACTAAAGCAGGTACCTATTTTACATGAAAATCTGACATTGTGTTTACAGGGAATTTGATTCTAGGTGAATTTTAGTCATCAGAATTGGTTTCTCTTTAAAGGTTTGGTGGGCTTTTTTCCCCGTGGTATTTTCTTTCTGCAGGAATGAAGCCTGTGTACTGTTTTCTTTGTATCATCCACAGACTTTTTAAAGATGCATTTCACTTTAAGTGATGGTGTCTTCAGCTGCTCTTGTGGAGTGAGTTTTCCAGTTTAGAGCATAATGTCTGGTGAAACAGAAGCTGCTCCTTTAACTGTTGCACAATCAAAAGGTAGGGCTGGGAGAATCAGTGTATGAAAGTTCATTCTTCTAGCTTGTGAGAGAAATCCTGAAGAGAATTACTATGGAGCCAAACAAGTTAAAAGATAAATCTGCCTGTATTTACATATATGCAAACTGTACAGGTACCTGCTTGAGATACCGGTTAAGTGCAGTGGGAAAGTTTTTGTGTTTGCATACGTTTTTCTTTAGAATACAGTATGCCTGTGTACATCTAGCAACCCTTTAGGTCAGTACAGATCATTAATGTTTCATACTACTTCTCTGTCCAGATGATGAACTTGAATCTGATTACACAGAAAAGTCACTTAACTATTCAAATGCAGAGCAATGCTTTTTATTGTCCACCCATTAAATCTACATAGCAGTCCTTTTGGTACTACTGTGGTAACTTGTTCAACTATGTGAATTCATAAATCCAGTCTCTGGGCCACCGTCTGTATGGTGAGAAAGTGATTATCTTATTTCTTGCCAAAATCCTGTAATTCTCTGTCTGGAGAGACATGGTGGGCATTGTGACAGAGAGATCATCCTTGCCTTACCTGTGAACACAAGCTGTTACCTCCTCTAGTCTTAAATTTTGGTGCTGATAAGCAAGGCAGAACAGAGCTATTACCCTACTTGCTGTGGCTCCTGACTGCACCATTTCTGTGTTCTTGTTGCAGTTTTGGAGGAGTTGGGGACAGGAAAACGACCATATTTAAATCATGTGTTGAATGAGAGGCTCTTTCCTTACTGTGGTGAAGGTATTGATAGAACACCCTTCCCCTTCACTGTCTCTTCTCCATAATCTTGTCAATCGATAGGGCTTTTTAACAGTAAGACCTCCTACTCCGCAGTCACACAGTATGCTCCTAGATGAGCTTTGATGTCAGGTAATCATTGCTGTATATAGTAATAAATGATGTGTTTACATAACAGAATTCCCTTGGCCTTTGATATACTCAGACATGTTATCAAAGTGGTGCTATGACATCTTGTACAATAGAAACAATAGGAAAGTGCAGAACTATACAAACTGAGCAAAACCAAGCTGAGGCCAAATGTGTGTTGCAGTGCAATTATGTTATTTGCCCTTAGGGCAAGAATCGCAGTTGAAGTAAGTTAATATCAATACCCTTATGAAGTCCCCAAGGACTAATTCTGTGATGGACATGGCACTTATTTGAAAAATCACTGGAAATCACTCTCATAAGGAGCTTGAATGTTAGTTCCATTTAAATTTTGGGAATAAAATCTATTAAGTTGCTTAATGTGGTTTGCCTTAAGTTGCTTAATACGATACAACTGTCTCAAGCTGCTGATTTAATTTTCCCCTATAGGCTTCCTTTTCCATGTGGCTTTACTACCCTTTCATATGATTTACCAACATTCGCCTTACCTTTTCTTTTTTTTTAATTTTTGCAATGGCCTTGCACTAGTCCAGGAGGGCAAGTCTACAGGCTGCCCTATTCACCTGCTTACATGAAGAGAAGGGTGAGTTTTGTCTTGTTTCTTGCTTTGCTAAGGCTTTGGAAGATCTTGCAGTCCTTTTTATTCATCCACTTATGACACCAATACTGGGAAATAGCATGTGCGCTACTATAAGCAGATGTATTCAAGGTTAATTTTCTGTAGACACAATGATACTTATTTACACCAAGAATAATATTTTTACAACATGAAGATATTGCATCCCCCACTCAGTGGTCTGCTGAGCCCCATTCCCCAGCTGAGCCAGGGCTTTGACTCTTCCCCTGAATTAAGGGCTCTGTTCCAGAGGTTGGTGTACTCGGGTTTTGAACTGATTGCAAGAGCCCAGTGTGGTTGTCAGCCAGTTGTTAGAGACCTTGTTTGACTCTTTCACCTGAAGCTTAATGGGCTTTATTATGCTTTCTGTGCACTGCATAGCAGTCTTTGGGACCCTGTTTTCCTCATGGCAATCAGTGATGTACCAGTGTACCTTCTCATTATGTTTTACAGAATTCAAATCAATCGGATGTTCTCCTCTAAGATTTTGCTCTTATAACATCCACGTTATCCTGGTTTTTCAAAGGCACAATGATAGTAGATGCAGGCCCCTGATAGCTCCAAATACTGAGTTTGTGCACGCAGGGAGTAGCAGAGGCAAGTGATGAGAATTTTATGACACTTTTAATTCTTTAGGGCTTATATCCAGAAATGAGGAAATCAGGACATAGTTGAAAGCCAGATTCCTGAACTTCTACTCAAAGTTTTGGGAAAGGCAGACTGATTTCATCAATTGTGATGACACACTGAATGGTCTACATGATCTCCACAATAAAATACCTCAATCCGTAACAGCTTCCAAGGTTTCCCTTGTGTGCAGACAACATACAGTCAAATTTTCTTAGTTATTAACCATGTGTTGCATGAACTGCCTCTTTAGCACTCTCTCTAACCCATGGTGAAAGGTTTCTTTGTGTCCGGAACCTCTTTTTTGTCTAACAAGACTACATACTGAGCCAGCTGTCTGTCTCGTGCTTTCTCTTTTATTCTCTCTGTGTTTCCACAAACCTTGGGGTTTGAAAGTACTTTTTGGCATACTGAGTAGCATGCTGCTGTGATGAAAATCAAAAGTAAAAAAACCCAACAAAACCCCAACAACTTTA
>CM067088.1:34866245-34933745 GCA_034008185.1 Gorsachius magnificus | reverse complement strand
TTGATGGTTGTGGCTAATAGTCAACCAAAAATAATAATGCATTAGTGTTTGGTCATATAGTAATCACTCTAGAAATGCCTTCTACATTTGCAATTTCAACAAAATGCTTAAAATATATTAGACAGATGCAGGATAGATCCATTACGTACTTCTGAGGTACTGCAGAAGAGAGAGAGACATGATAACACTTCATGGAAAAGGATTATAATTTTTTAGAGTGTGGCATTTCATTTCAACTATTTACTATTTTCGAGTTTCCTTGTCATTGAACTTGCTCTTCAGCTCTACTGTAATGTTTCCTTTTGTGCTTTGCTGATGTCCAGTTTTACTTCATAGAAATAGCTTATTGAGTAAAGCATAATTGTACTTTGTAAAATACTCATCTTGTATCACTTCTTTTAGAGATCAGACATTTCCTTTTCCCATAAGGTCTAAAGATCTGTAAGTTGACATAATTCTGCACAAATCACTCTGGTAGTGTAACTTAGACTGTCCAAATTCCCCTCGGACTGTGGCCTCTGTAACTGTGCCATCACTCACTTAACTTCACCTTATCTTTAAATAAGTTTAACCAGAAGGGACTTGTTCAACTCACCACCTCTTGAGTAATGTGAATTATTTATATGATCTTCATATGTGTTCGTTAAGCTATATACAGTAAGCCTAAGTGTAACTGTTTATTCTGTTCATCCATAAGTGTGTTACCCCAAGCTTTGAACTCAGGCTAACCGCAATAAAAATCTCTCTTTTTTGCTGTTCTTTGATGGAAATCGACATAATTTTTTCATGTTGTACAATGGCAGCAGTGTTGTCTCAGACGGGCACGTTACCACAGGAATGCGTAGACAGACATTTCACATGTTCTGCGTTGTTATGTTGCCACTTTCCAGACCACCTTACTCTACTGCTTTGCAGAGCTGAATGTACAGGAAACTGTACACCACCATGTCTTACAATGTAAATATGCCACTGTGATGGCTACTGGTGAAGTCATCATTAGAATAGCCATGTTTTATCAATTCACTTCTTTGCTTCAGGAGTTATTAAGTGCTCTTTGTCTGTAGAGGAATGTTAAGCATTGTGAAATAAGAATTCCATAAAGCATCCCTGTTAGCTGCTTAAAAGGACGTCAGTAAAAATGGAAATAAACTGAAACAAACACACTGAAATGCAGTACTAAAATGGATCCTCCAAAAAAGACCAACTAGTGAAAATTGCATTGAAAGCACCTTATATTTATAGGTGATGCTAGAGAGCTATATACATGGTCTTTTTAGAGGCAACGTTTTTGGTGGAAGACAGTTGCACCAGTACTAGTCTATAGAAATTTTTCTAACTTATACTAGTAAGCTTTGTTTTTCTTTAGTAGCCTTGCTTTCCCTTTGAAATTTGTCCAGAACAGCAGTGTTTACAAGTCCTGTTAGAAGTAATGCCAGAGGGACCTCAAAGGCATGAGTCTTGTTCCTTTCTTTGGTTGATTTTCCTCAAACATAAGATATTTTAACACCTCCATAGATCATAGGATGAATAGAGTCTACAGAATCAAACATTGTACCTCTTTCAGCATTAAGTGTGCTCAGGTTAGAACTTGCTTAATTTATGAGCTGCATGGCAGCCATGAAACTGTGGGTAGGCATATTGTTAGAACCGATTTCATTCTGTTGGGATTTTTCAGAACTAAGAGAGGTTTTTTCTGGTTTTGTTTGGGTTTTTTTACCAGAACTAAGAGGTTTTTTTTCCTTTTTTTTTTTTCTTGGGGGGATCCCCCCCACCCTTCTTTCTCTGGAATGCTTGTATCTTCTCACGTTTCCTCTTTGGCAAAGCAGCTTCACGTGTTTCATGTTTTTCTGCTCTTCTGAACTGGAACATGTTCTTGTGTGCTGTTAAGAGCACATAGCTTTGGAGGATCTGCAAAAGACAAGATATTTCATGCATCCCTTTCTGAGGTCTATTTCTGACAGTCCCTTGAAACCAATTCAAAACTCTCCCTAATTAGAATAGGACAGGTTTGTGTCTGCTTTCAGTCAATAAAGCTTTGTTCTGCCTCAGGGATTTTACTTGTACATGATTATATAATGGAGGATAGGAGAAGCAGGCAATAGTAATTTTAATCCCTGACTATCTTTCATTCAAATAAAAGGTGCAAAGAGATCGACTGAAAGGAAGAAATGTGAATATGGTACTGCTACTAAAGCTAACATTCTACACTGAGAAGTTCTGCTGGGTGGGACACTGAGCTCCCCCTCTATTTTCCCTTTTTTAAATATTTTGGGGTTTGATATTGGACAAAAAAAAACCCCAGTGTGTTTTAAAAGGTAGCCCTCCTTATTCAGAAAGCTGTTGTATGTTGCAGGAAGCATCCACCACATAGTGTGCAGCTCTGGGGTGAAGGCTGTCAGTTCTAGCAGCAAGCGCTGCTCGGACAAGCTCGGTACTCCCAGCACACGGACCCAGGCGTCCTGGAAGCTCGGAAATGTTAAGGTCAAGCAAACAGCTGTCTACTGAGCTTAGTGATATGTGGAAGTGGAGGAGGTTTGGGTCAGACTGGACCTACCTTTTCAGGCTCTGGCAATACTTAAGAGTATTGCTGCTGGTACTTCCAACACTGCCTCGTCAGTGAATGATATAGCAAGTGGCCTGCAATGGGAATTTATCAAACAGAGCAGAGCATAGGAGTGGTCTAAACTGAAAAACTCATTGAAAACAAACCCAAAACAAAACCATGCAATACTATATTGACACAAGCCTGGGTTTTGTGATCTCTATTTTTCACTTTTTAGCTTTCTTCAGATATTTAGTTAGAATCATAGAATCATAGAATGTTTTGGGTTGGAAGGGACCCCTAGAGGTCATCTAGTCCAACCCCCCTGCAGTGAGCAGGGACACCGCTAACTAGATCAGGTTGCTCAGAGCCCCATCCAACCTGGCCTTGAATGTTCCCAGGGATGGGGCCTCCACCACCTCTCTGGGCATCCCATTCCAGTGTTTCACCACCCTCGTTGTAAAGAATTTCCTCCTTATATCCAGTCTAAACCTACCCTGCTTCAGTTTAAAACTATTACCCCTTGTCCTGTCACAGTTGGCCCTACTAAAAAGATTATCCCCATCTTTCCTATAGGCCCCCTTTAGATACTGAAAGGCAGTAATCAGGTCTCCCCGCAGCCTTCTCTTCTCCAGGCTGAACAAGCCCAACTCCCTCAGCCTGTCCTCATAGGAGAGGTGCTCCAGCCCTCGGATCATTTTAGTAGCCCTCCTCTGGACCCGCTCCAACAGGTCCATGTCCTTCTTGTGCTGAGGGCTCCAGAGCTGGACGCAGTACTCTAGGTGAGGTCTCACCAGAGCAGAGTAGAGGGGCAGAATCACCTCCCTCGACCTGCTGGCCACGCTTCTCCTGATGCAGCCCAGGGTACGGTTGGCCTTCTGGGCTGCCAGCGCACATTGCTGGCTCATGTCCAGCTTTTCATCCACCAGCACGCCCAAGTCCCTCTCGGCAGGGCTGCTCTCGATCCTTTCTTCCCCCAGCCTGTACTGATACTGGGGGTTACCCCGACCCAGGTGCATGACCTTGCACTTGGCCTTGTTGAACCTCATGAGGTTCACACAGGCCCACCTCTCCAGCCTGTCCAGGTCTGTCTGGATGACATCCCGTCCTTCTGGTGTGTCAACCGCACCACTCAGTTTGGTGTCGTCCGCAAACTTGCTGAGGGTGCATTTGATCTCGCTGTCTAAGTCATTGATGAATATATTAAACAGCACCGGTCCCAGTACGGACCCCTGAGGGACACCACTCATCACCGGTCTCCATCCGGACATCGAGCCACTGACCACTACCCTCTGGATGCGACCATCCAGCCAGTTCCTTATCCACCGAACAGTCTACCCATCAAATCCATAGCTCTCCAATTTAGAGAGAAGGATGTTGTGGGGGACCATGTCAAAGGCTTTGCAGAAGTCCAGATAGATGACATCCATTGGTTTTCCCTTGTCCACTGATGCTGTCACACCATCATAGAAAGTCACTAGGTTCGTCAGGCAGGACTTGCCCTTGGTGAAGCCATGCTGGCTATCTCGAATTATCTCCCTGGCCTCCATGTGCCTTAGCATAGCTTCTAGGAGGATCTGTTCCATGATCTTCCCAGGCACAGAGGTGAGGCTGACAGGTCAGTAGTTCCCAGGGTCTTCCTTTCTACCCTTTTTGAAAATGGGCACAATGTTTCCCTTCTTCCAGTCACCAGGGACTTCACCTGACTGCCATGACTTTTCAAATATCATGGAGAGTGGCTTGGCGACTACATCGGCCAATTCCCTCAGGACTCTGGGATGCATCTCATCAGGTCCCATGGACTTATGTGCGTTCAGGTTCCTCAGGTGGTCACGAACCTGATCTTCTCCTACAGCAGGAAGGGTTTTGTCCTCCCGGTCCCCCTCATGCCATCCATCAACTCGGGTGGGGTGAGGAGAGAGGTTCCCAGTGAAGACCGGGGCAAAAAAGTTGTTGAGTACCTCAGCCTTCTCCTCATCTGCTGTTACCAGCTTGCCAGTCTCGCTCATCAGCGGGGGTACGCTTTCTTTAACCATCCTTTTCCGGCTGATATACCTGTAGAAACCCTTCTTGTTATTCTTTGCATCCCTAGCCAAGTTTAGCTCCAGCTGAGCCTTGGCTTTCCTGACCCCATTCCTACACAACCGGACCGCGTCCCTGTACTCTTCCCAGGATGCCTGTCCCTGCTTCCACTGCCTGTGCAGTTCCCTCTTCCTCCTTAGTTTGACCAGCATCTCTCGTCTCAGCCATGCCGGTCTCTTCCCTTCTTTGCCCGATTTCTTACACCTAGGGATCGAGAGCTCTTGCGCTCTGTGGATCACATCCTTAAAGATCTGCCAGCTCTGTTCTGTTCCCCTGTCCCTGAGGACCGTTTCCCAGTGAGTCCTTCCGACTATCTCCTTGAGGAGCTGGAACTTTGCTTTTCTAAAATTCAGGGTCCTGAATATACTCTTCATTCTTCCCATTTCCCTCTGGAGCGTGAGCTCTACCAGCCCATGATCACTGCAACCCAAGCTGCCTCTGATCTTGACATTTCCGACGAGCTCACTTGCATTGGTGACCACCAGGTCCAGTATCGCATCCCCTCGGGTAGGGGTGTCTATTACCTGGCTTAAGAAGTTGTCCTCAATGCATTCGAGAAACCTGCTGGATTGCCTACAGCTTGCCGTGTTGGTTTTCCAGCAGATGTCAGGGTGGTTGAAGTCCCCCAGCAGGACGAGACCCTGTGAGCTCGAAGCCTCCCGGAGTTGGAGGAAGAACGCTTCGTCAGTCAGCTCCTCTTGATCTGGCAGTCTGTAGTAGACACCAACCACCAGGTTCCCTTTGTTGCCTCTCTCTCTGATTCTTATCCATAAGCTTTCGACCTGCTCGTGGCTATTCTTCAGGGCCAGCTCTTCACACTCTAATGATTTCTTGATGTAAAGGGCAACGCCTCCGCCCCTCCTTCCTCGCCTGTCCCTTCTGAACAGCCTGTAGCCATCAATAGCTACATTCCAGCCGTGGGATTCATCCCACCAAGTTTCCGTAATGGCGATCAGGTCGTAGCTTTCTAGCAGCACGATAGCTTCCAACTCCTCTTGTTTGTTTCCTATGCTGCGTGCGTTTGTATAGAGGCATTTCATATGAGCTGTCGGCCTCGTCACCTTCATAGCAGAACACCCCTCGTTTACTTTGAGGTGTTTCACGGGCTTTTCCTTGTTGGCTCCTACTACCTCAGGAGCCTCCGGCTCACCTCTGCCAGACTTCAACTTTTCTGCAGTGCCCCTGGCACACTGCTGGGCAACAGGTTGAAGGCTCATACTAGCTCCCAGTCCCTCTAACCCTTGCGTTTCATCCCCTAGCCTGTCACTGGCAAGCCCAATAGGTTCCCCTTCCCCCTTCACATCTAGTTTAAAGCCCTGTCAATGAGCCCTGCAAGCTCCTGGGCAAAGACCCTCTTCCCCCTTTGAGAAAGCTGGCTCCCATTTGACTTGAGCAAGCCTGGTGCCTTGTAGACCATCCCGTGGTCAAAGAACCCAAAGTTATGGCGGCGACACCATTCGCGAAGCCACATGTTAATAGATTGAGTCTGCTCATATTGTCCCGTATCTCTGCCCACCACTGGAAGGAGCGAGGAAAAAATAACCTGCGCTCCAGATTCCTTCACTAATCACCCCAAGGCTTTGAATTCTTTTTTGATTACCCTCGGGCTACTTACTGCTACTTCATCGGCACCCACATGGAAGAGCAGCAAGGGATAGTAGTCCGAGGGTCGGACCAGGCTAAGAAGTTTCCTAGTGATGTCTCTAACCTGGGCTCCTGGGAGGCAGCAGACCTCCCTAAGAGCAGGGTCTGCCCAGCATATCGGTCCCTCCGTTCCCCTCAGATGGGAATCTCCCACTACTATCACCCGCCTCTTCTTCCTCGTGGATGTAGTGGTGATACAACGGGGAGGTCTTTCCGATCTTTGTGCCTCCTGTGACGTGGATAGGTCTACACCTACCTCATGCACCACCTTCTCTTCCACCTCTGGAGCCTCATACCTGTTACGCAGAGGCACCTGGGGAGAAGCGGTGGGCAAGGAAAGGGTTCTCCTCCTGCCCCGACTGCAGACCAGTTTCCACTCACCGTTCTCCCTTGAGGCCCTTCCTTCATCCTGTCGGGGGGGGATACTAGTTCCCTTTGATCCCGGGCCTTTTTTGGTGGCTGTTCCTGCACAGGTTTCTGGGACAACAGGGTGTGGCTCCACCAGTCAATTTCCTGCTCCACTTCCCTGACGCTCCATAGCCTGTCCACCTCTTCTCTCAGCTCCACTACCAGGCAAAGTAGGTAGTCTACTTGATCGCATCTTATGCAGGTGCTGCCTTTGCTGGTGTCCGTTTCCAGCGTCAGTTCTAGACTTAGAAGCTTGAGGTTTCCTTCTGTCAAAGTAGTGTTGAAAAGCTGACACATACAAAGTTTTAAACACAGCATGGTAATTATTTTTCCGTTGTTAACACAGAGTATATATTTTTATTTTTTAATAGTTTTTATAAAAATAGTGAAAATGATACTGTAACTTAGGAAACATGCTAGATTTTCTTCTTGGTTAAACTATTCCAGAAGCCAATGTTTTCAGAGAAAACAATCCCAGCTCTGCATCCTGTGATGAATGGTTGGTTATCCCATCATCAGGTCTGGGTCTGAAAATTAAAATAAAAAGGGATATAGTAGGGATGAAGGGGAAGTACATTTAGATATTGAGGTTTGTGTTTTTACTGTGCAGCTCTAAAAGTAAGGAGGTTTTATTGCTTGCAGAGAAATTAATTTCTCAAGGTACTCCACTTACAAACTGATAACAGCACATCAGCCTCACGGTGCTCCTCACGACTCAGTTCTGCAACCTATAGCTTAGAGTCGAGAGTGGGAAACCAGGAGCAATAAAGGAGCAAAAGCATTCTTCTTACTTTTTGTACCTGGGTCATCTTAATTGATCCCAGCAGACTTCCTCATTGCTGGACTACCTCAATCAACCCCCCTACATCCTTACCTGGAGGAACTTGTCTCTTTTCCTAGCAGCTGAGGCAATACCTTTGGGGAAGAAAAGGTTTCCTCTATTACTCCAGGGAAGATGTGTAACCTCGTCATTGCCATGTACGCTGCTGGGCAGTCACCATCACAGACAAATGACAAGCCAATACTTACACCTCGCAACCCACCAGAAGGTCATTTATACTCCTAGAAAGGAAGTTATGTAAGCTACAGCTGGAATAGATATTTTCAATAGCTATACATTTAATTAGTTTTCTTACTGCTTCATACACTTAGTTCAGTCTTCAATGTCTTTCTGAAAAAAATTGGTTAGTAAGAGCAGCATTTAAAATATGTATTTTTAAAATATGGATCAGTGGTCTGAACTGATTGAACCTTTGCTGAAACAAAAATTCACTCTTAACCTGAACAGTAAATGTTGAGGTCAGAAAAAGTTTTGTACAGTTGTTACTGTAGAACTTGTTTGTGTGTGATGTAACATATTTCTAGGTGGAAGAAATACTGTAAAAAATCCTAAAGCCATGTAATAAGTATAGTATCTTTTGCAGCATTTCAGACGAGTATCTAAAATCAGGAAGCATTAAAATCTCTTTAAGAAAGACCACTTGTGTACAATTTTTACTTTCAGGTCTGGATATTTAAGTGAAATTCAGAGTTGCATCTAAACTTGTAGGTGCTTACATACTTTTCCAAGCATTTTTAGTTTTATTACTTGAAAATGCCTTACTGTTTTTTTTATAATAATCCATATTATTTAGTGACTCCAAATGATCATGAAAGATTCATTTATTTGTCTTGCACAGCTATACCTTTCTTCTTTATCTTCACATTCCATAATAACCTCATAAGAGTTTTTACACTGTGTTTATACCTGGATGACATGAAGGCAATATCCTCTTTAGGTGAAAGGGAGTAACTGTGGAAACTGGTAACTTTTTTAACTTTCCTCTCAGACTAATCTGGAAATGGCAAAAAGTGATTACTACCTGAAAAAAATATGGTGATCTACATGTGAGCCTTTTTTATGTCTTTCTACATCTATTGCATTTATTCCTGAAATATCAGAATAAAATGCAATAACATTCAGATTACATCTGCTGAAGTCAGAGCATTTTAATAATTCCAAATTAAGGATAGTGACTTATCGTGTCTTTGGTCTAGTGGTCCTCAAATACTAACTTGTTCAACTGTCCTGAGGTAACACCATACTACAGGATAGACTTAAATACTAAATATGAAAAAAGTCTGTAGTAGTGCTGTTCTGAGTATTATATTGCTCTTATATTCTTCTTATTCTTCTTTCCTTTTTTTTTTTTTTTAAATCAGTGGAGCTACTAGTGAAACTAGAGACCAAGAAATAAAGTATGCTTTTAGCAGTATCTCACATGCAATCATATGATACTTTCCACCAAAACCAGCCTTACTCTTTGGGATCTTTTGTTATCAATATTTCAGGTGTTCGTTTTTCTCCAGAGCACTCCGATACAAGCTATTCAGGCAGCCTGTGCAGTTCAAGGGAGCTTGCTGAGCGTTGCCAGCAGTATTCAGCACCGGAGGGAAGGGAACTGAGCAGTGCATCCTGCCACACACAGGGCAGCAGCTCTACTGGATGGAGCCCCCAGTCCTAGCTGCGCAACCAGTTAACTGCAGCCAGTAAGTACTCTTCCTCTAGCTTCCTTGGCACTTCTAACATCTGCAAGTTTAATGCAAAGATATAAAATCTTAAGGGTGTGCATTCTTCTGCTTCCCACAGCTGCACAGCTCCCATGTGAGTCATTTACACTCCCCTAGTTAAGATGAAAAAAATCTTAATATTGTTCTTATCAGTTACAGTGATGCTAAAGAACAGGGCTTAGGATTTGTCAGAAGGAGGTACCTGTGTTTTTGTTGTTTCTGCCTCCAGTTAAGCTTTAACATTTTTGTGTAGATAAGCTTTGACTTTGTGGTTTTGAAGTCTATTTAGTACCATGAGCTTGGTTTTATACTACTACAGTTCAGGCAGCAGTCCTGTTGAAATGATGAAAAGCAGAAGCAACCATAGCTTTTGAGTCATCATAGCTTTTAAGCAGTGTTGTAGTCAGCTTCTTGCTTCAGCCAAGATGACGCTCAAAGCCAGTAAAAGCTTCAAGAAGAAATGCATAGTGGACACATATCCTAAGCATAGAAAAGAACTGTGATGCTCACCAATGCTGCCTGCTTGCAGCACTTAGCCTGCGAATGGTTACTGAAACTTTAGTAGCAGATCTGCATTATTCCACCAAATTGCTAATGCAGTTGGTTTAGTTTGTTTATGTCACATTAATTGTGTTTGTATAGCTGATTAACAGAGGACAGTATAGGAGGTAGTCTGTTCTAGCAAATAGCCTCAGAACCTGTTTATAGTTTTAAAATCTCTGTAGCCCAATGAGAAAAAAAGGGATTGGTTTAAAGCGTGTAAGAGAAGAAAGTTCATGATAATTCTGTGTCCACCACAGAACAGAAAGCTGTCCTTGCTTGTTTTCTTCTCATGTCCACAAATAGAGTACGTCTTCAAAGCTCTTCATCCAAGTCCTATCCATGCTAATGCTGGCAATAGGTGCCAACCTGCAAATGCTGTACAAACACTGCTCGACCTATTTAATTTTATTTTCATTCTTTAATGGCAATTTATAAGCAATCCTTATAGGCAGATACTGTATTTTACTCCAGATGTAACTTTCTAAAGGGTTTTTCATTTCCCTTTCTTTTCAATATATGTTTAAAATATCCTGTCCAGAAATTATCTGGTACTGCTGGTATTTCATTCTACTGAACTATTGTTTTCCTTTTGAGAGTCATCTTTTCCTTTCTTTTGAAATAAGACCTAGGCTAAATACCAAAATTCTTTCACTGCGTATTATGGCTGAGTGCACTAAAATATAAAAACCCTGATTTAAGTATTTTTGTATTCAAAGATCATAGGCAAGTGTTCATTTGAAGGTTCAGTGGCATTTTGAAATGAGAACATCATATATAAAGATGTCGGAGATGGAGCCTCCCACAGTGAGGTTGAAAGAAAAAGAAGAACAGAATGAATAGAAGAGTTTCTAGGTTCCAAGGAATTTTAACATCTCATTACTTTAGATTACTCTACATATAATTTTCCAATATTTTGTATTATAGACTTTGAATGTATTGGTTAAAATTACTTCATGCCTGACATCAATTTAGTCTTATTCATTATCTCCTTTAAATAAAGCCTTAAAAATAGCTGGTTTCAGTAAGTGAGCAATTTTCTGATAGATGCATATTCTTCAACATTTCAAAGTGAACTTGCTGTAAATGAAAACAGAAAGACAAGGAGGTAGCAGTCCCTCAGTATTTCTTGAGCAATCAAGTATTATACAAATTTAAGGAGTTTTTATTATATTTTATTGCAGTTTATATTATATCATATTGCATTCAAGATTTTCATAACCCTATAATTAAAGCTCTTGCTACCTAACTAAGCAACTCTGGGTTTCTTTATCTAATGACAATTATTGTGATGATATCATTTGGCATAAATACTCAGTGCTTTGATCAGTGCTCATATGACTTCGGTAACCTAACAAACTGTGTGATAGAACTGTGGCTGCCTGAGGTAAGACTGGATTTGGAGCACAAGTGGAAGTACCTCCATATTTGGTCTAGTAGCTATCTTGACCTATACCCCATAGTGAAAGTGAAGTCACCAATGACCTCATCAGCCACCTCTCAAAATTTGTGTCCATTTCCATTTCTCAGTTCTATGACACAGCTGTAATCTGGCTGTAAAAAAAAGAGACATTAAATGAATGTTGTCTTATGTATTTTCTTCGTTATCTCAAGTTTTTAAAAACACCCCATTAAGCACTTTCTACCTTTGTACCAGTGTTTTAAAACTGTAATGCTTGTGATCTTTAAAAATTAGAAAGCAACTTCCATGTCTTTTCTAGATATTTAAATTAAGTAAATATTAAGTAAACATGTAAAATTTAGAGCCAGTTATCACATAATCACATATCCAAAACACCTAATTGAAAATACCAAATATATAACTACCTACATTTATTTAAGACAAACACATCCATTGTTTACTATGCAGCCCTTTTTGTATTTGAAAAAGCTTATAAAACAATAAGTTAAACCCACAGGTGCATCCCTTCTGACAGTGGAATTAAATATTCCAGTTGGTTTATTTCTCTATTTCTATTTCTTATGCTATTTGGGGTTGTTTCCTAATGCCTGAGAAAAACTTTCACTAGATACACCAGAATACCACTCTATGTCCATTGTAAGGGACTGCTTGGAGCTGAATGAGGGAGCAAAAGGGAGGAAGGAGGTCTTAGAGAACAGAACCACCTTCCATTTTTTTTTTCATGTCTGCTAGGTAAAGAAATGAGATGATATCCTGTGAAGGATACCAGGCAGAGTTTCCTTCTGTTAATATGGTGAAGCAGTGGAAGAAACTCCCTAGAAAGAATTTACGTTGTCTTGTCCCAAAGAGATTTTAAAAACAGGTTCAATAATGCCTGCCTTAGTGAGGAGTAGAGGTGAAATCCTCCTACAGTGCCGATGGTTGAATAGAGAGGAGGTTCTTAGAAATCATGGTCCTTTTGACACAGTGAGAAATTTGGTGTCTGGTAACATATAAGAAATTTTGAGACTTGATATTAATCCATCAGTTAAAAAATATTTGGGAAGCCTTGCTCTATATGATCCTTCCAACTCACTATTTCAGCCACATTTTGATACCTGCTTGGCCTGCTTCAAATAAATCTAATTTACAGTGGCACTAGTGCAAGACAGCAGCCATGCTCATACAGAGATCTTTGCTCCTTTTCTTTCCTTTACTCTTAGAGAGAAGGCTTGTTTTCTTGGTGGAAGCAGGGGTTGGATCGATGGGCTCTTTGCTTTCTCAGTTAAAAGGTAGGTGAGAAAAAGAGGAGCCTTCCAGCTCCCTGGGAAACACTGTAACGCCAGACTGGCTCCTGAGGAAAGCTCCCTCTTTCAGGGGACTTCCCATGCCTTGGGGAGAGGTGAACCACAGCAAAAGCAAGTGCCTAGGGCAGCCCTGTAGGGTACCCCCACCAGCACCCTCTGGCTGCCCATCTCCGCCTGCAGTTGGGAACGCCTGTGCTCAGCAGCCAAAGGACGTGTGCTGGGACACCTTGGTAGCTCCATAGCACACCAGACCAGAGGGAAGAAAGGAGGGAATGAGCTATTTAAAAGGAAGGTCACCGAAAAAGCCTGACAGGGAAAACCAAAAAAAATCGGATGCAAAAAAGAAAGAGAAATACAATCCAAAAGAGTGAGAATGGACTGAAATTGCTAGTGAGTAGTTTAGTCTCAGAGAGTCCCACAAAAAAACTCATGCCTTAGCACCTGAAAGCTCAGATAGTCACTCACAACAGTGCAAACCCAATGTAAAATGAAGCCTTTCCAAACTGGTAGCATTTCAAAACCTTCTCCTGCCTTGTACGATACTTAATTCCTCCTCCTCTTCTACTAGCTTCTGAACAGAGCTTTGCTTGCTTATTATAGGCAGTGTTGCCAGTTCATACAATTTTACCATGAACTTCAAGGTATTTGATGCTTTATTTAAACCCTCAGCTCTGCAAATGCAAAAATATTTTTTCTAAAGGTAAAACAAGACTTTCTAGGTCTCATGATTATGTAGGAAGCTTGAAAGTGTGATCCCAAAAACATACATTAAGACTTAATCCCTCAACATCCAGAAGTCAGCATGTGAAAATAAAGAACTTAAGTATTCTGGGGATATCTATTTCTTGTTTCTTGGATTTTTTTTTCTAATCTCATAGTTATTATGCCTGTTTTCAGGATTTTGGGAAATCCAGATGATGATCTGTCAAAGTTTGGAGCAGTACATATACTGAATGAAGATTATAATACTTCTACTCCAGCTTCAAGCTCTAGTGAAAAAAGAGGATAGGAACTTCTCCCTGGAAACCAGTGGTAAGTGTTTGGCATCTCCTGTCTAATGCCCTCCAGTGTATCAAGTGAGGAAAAAAAAAAAACCACCAAACCAAAAAAACCCAAAATAACCCCAACAACGGAGAAGAAACTGAAAACCATAGAGCAATTACTTCTTAAAACTTGCCATTTGCTTTAGATGCCTATAGTATTTTCCACTTCGACCATGTGGTAGAATCTCCTGTATTTGGTAGAAACTTTACAAAAAGTTTGTGTGATGTTTTAAAATCTTTGGCTTATTTGATAAATGGAAAACATGCAGATTTTTGCAGAAGTGTAAAAATGAGTAACAGAATCATCTGCCCTGATTGCATTTCCATACTGATTCTGACAGTAAATCATTTGACTTTATTATATCTTTCTTCCCTAACTTGCCTTTGTGACCAGGCCCATGACTGAAAACTCTGTTCCTTTGATTGGAGAGGGCAGGAACAGAACACAGATTTTCAGATTTCCTTTAAGCAAGTTACTTTTCTAGCCCTTTTCCTCACAAAGATAACTTTGAAAATCCTTAATAAAACTAATTGAGAAGTTGAAAGCTTGCCTCAGATTTTTTTCCCCCCTAAAGCTTATTCAGAACGATACAGAAGCCTCCTAGGATTGGGCTTTGGGGTCTGCAGGCTGCTCAAATCGAAGGCCAAATCCTCAGAGGTGCTGAGGAGCTCCAGCTCCAGATTTGGCTCCTTGTTAGTAGTGGCTTCCAGCAACATCTGAAGCTCCTGCAGGGATCAAGACTTAGTGGCTCTTTGCAACTCCCAACAGGCATTTGTTCAGGGGTGATGCATTTTTATACTTAAGTTTCACTTGCAGTAGGATGTTTTCAAAAGACTGCCTGGCATGCAATAGCTAAGATCCTTTACATATTGCTAAAGATCCTTTACATGTAGCTAAATGTTAGGAAGAATAGGGTCTTGCAGTCAAGTAAAGCACCCTGATTCTGTTTGCATTCTCAGCTTGTCAGTTTGCTTGCTTGGGAAAGAATGTATTTTGGGGAACCTTAAGCCTAAGTTATTTCCCAGTCTGATGTCTCCTCTCCAGCAGTAAACACAGTTTCACTTGAAGTGGTTGACGCTGTGATCCAGCCCCCCTCCCCCGCTCCTGTCCTTGTCACAATCACCTCTCTAAATGCTTTATTCATTACATTTTCATTGTCTTGAATTTATGCACTGAGGAAAGTGGGCTCCTAACATTATGAATGTTGCTTTCAGTCTGCTTGGCATGTCATTTTGCTGCCACAGACAGAACTTTCCCCTCTCCCTCAGATATTTTCTGCTGAGAAGCTTGATTCCAGTTTCTGTTTTCTGTTCCACTTCCAAATACTCTCCCTTTTATATCCCCGTCTTTTAGTGAAATCTATACAAGGTTGCTAAAAGAAAGGATGAAATGTTGTAACACATACAGACATGACAAACCTGTGATATCCTGTTCTGGTCACACACTGGTATAAGCTGGTGATAATTGATGATATCAATAATTACCCAAACTTATATAAAGCAGACTGGAGAAGCAACATGCCACTTGTTACACGAAAGCTTACATAGCCTACACACGCGTATAATATGTGTGTGCACGTGCATGAGTGTGCATGTAGGCAGACATGAGTACCTGCAATCCAAGAAGTTTACAAGAATACCAAATTTCCAATAAAAGCTTATTTCTGAAAAATCATGTTTTACTAATGCAAAAGTAAAGGTGATCTGAATAATAATATAATAATATAATATATTGGCTTTATGTAGTGATTTTGGTGAACATATCTCAGAGTTTTCTAAGCTGTATCATTAACTGTTTTACAGATGAAGATATAAAGTTGAAGTGAGCTGCCCAGGTTCATGCTGCAGGTAGGTGGTACAGTTCAGAATAGGCCAATGAACTGTCTGGAGAACTCTTTTGGCTCCCTTATGTTTACCTTAGAAGTATTCAAACAGCCAAATGAGAGAGAAGGGGACATGAGAGGAAATGAAACCATATAAAGATAACTAGTCAGCCAACTCTTCCTTCTCAAAAACACAAAATAAAAGTTGCATTCAATCCCAACAAACCCAGATGTCACCAATTAAGAGCAAAAGTAGGAACAGACAATTCAGGCCTTTTGTTGTTGTTTTTTAAAGTAGGTTTTCTATTGAAGCCATATACATACATATTACACACATCAGACTAATGATACACATTTCCAACTTCTAGTCTTTCTTTGTGATAACACTCTGTTCTGGGTTTGCCAAATAAAAGCTTAAATACAAATAAAAATCAGAATACCAAATGACAAATTCCAGCACTAAGAAATGGAATAAACCAGCAAATCATATCCCATATCACAATTTCCAATAATGGTGCTGTACATGAAGAAATACACAAGCTAAGAGAATTTTCACTCTTTTCCAATGAGACTTGACACTCAAGGGTTTTACTCTTTTCAAAGTACTAAGAGAGAATCAGGCCAATTTTTGTGTAAAATGTTTGTATGGATATTTCATTTAACTCCTTGCTCTACTGTGTAACTTAGAAAAGCAGTATGCATGGGGCTTTTCAGCCAGGTAGCTTTCTCTGGAAAGAGCTGGCCCTCAATGCAAAAAGCAACTTTAAATGTGGCAATGTTGGCAATTGCTGTGCATACTTTGTAGGCTTGGGCTCTGGAATGGAAACTGAGATTTGTTGTAGACGTAGTCTCCATGAACAGTGCATGGGAAGAGAAGATGCTTTATAGGAGCCACAGAAACTCCCTGGCCACCTGGAGACACCTGGAGAAGTCTGAGGCTAGCCAGGAAAGAGCTGAGGTGAGGGGTGTATGTTAATTCCCCCTGCCAGGATGGTGATCTAAAGGAAAATGCATGGGGTGGGGCTGTACGTGTTATTTTTCTGTCAAATTTGTCCCACTGCATTGCAGGACCATGAGGCTTTGGGTGGAGGTGAGCAAGCCTCTCATCACAGCAACAGCCTGCAACTTAGGTTAGGCTTTAGTGTGTTGTGAAATCCTACCCTTATGATTTAAAAACCTCATTCTCTTACAGCAATGTAGGTCTGTTGGAGCTCCATTAAGACTGAATTAGGTAAATCTGGTCTTGTGGAAGGGAGACTAGTTCCTGGCATTCGAACATAATGAAACACACACATACACCACATGTGCATGCTGGCATTAAACATCCATTCACAGATTCTACCCTTTGACTGGCTTTATGGAAATGTTCATTCAGGTTCATCCCTCCTTTCCAAAAATAAGCCTGGGACTGATTATAGTTTTGCATTGAAATCATGTAAAACTCATGGGTTTGTCATGAGTCCAGATGAGACGTGGGAGTTTTTTATTGAGAATTTTTCTCTTGAATTTGAATCTCAGAATGAAGCTTAGGGAGGGAGAGAGTGTGAATACACACAGATCCACAGGAAAGAATATCTTCGAACAAACCCTTATGACATGCAGCTGCCAATGGCTTTAGAAGAAATCCTCACTCAAAAGATGAAAACAAATCAAAACACATTCCTCTCTCTTAAAAGTCTGACCCTTAATGCTACCAAAAATCTCTTTCCACTCTGGGCAATGCCATTTATTATAAAAAGAGAAAATGCATAAAGTTTTGCCCAACAAAATGCCCTTCTAGTAGCTCTAAAAGCAGAGGGAAAAGTATGTTTTAATTAATTTATAAACAAAAGATTATTTCCTGCACTGCCAGCAAAAATCCTGTTTGCCGACAAGGTTCTGGCTTCAAACATTATCAGCAACTGGCAGGATGAGTCCTTTTATGTAAATGAACTCATTATTATTAATTTCTACTGGTGCTGAACGATTTATGAACTGCTTTTCGAATATGGAAAAGTGGTTCATGAATCAGAGGGGAAAAAATGTTCAAAAAGTCCTGGGTCGATAAATAACAGTAGTCATTCATGAATCCCGCCCATGGTGTCTTTTATCTTCAGTAAGGAGAAGATCAAAATGATAAAATAGTAATGTGCCAACAAAAAAGGATTGAATGGGCAGAGACAAGTAACATTGTCCTCGTCAAGCCTTAATGGGCAGGGATGAATGGCGACAGACTATCCTTCACTAACAGGCTACTACACTATGAATCTCCCAAGGTGAAAATGTTCTTTTTTCATACACATGCCACACAGGGCCAGAATAAGAGGGAGCTGCTGAGCAGAATCCCACTTTTCCCCCTGCCTTCACAAACATACACAAGCTATGGTCAAGGGCTGGTGCTTTTCCATCGTACCTGCTTTTCAAGGAATACAAGCCTACTATGCACAGGCATTGTAATTGCAAAACTCTGTGGGTACCTCCCCAGTAACCTTATGCTTCCAACATGTCTTTTACACCTCATTACCGCTAGCCTTCCTGGAACTGGCATGTTACCTAGTTCTTCTCTACAAGGGAGTGCAGAACCCATTTGATTTTAAAGGCTCTTATTTTAAGATGAACAGAGATGAAAAGTACATCATAAAAAGTGAGAAATCTGGCAGCTGTTCACCTTACCCCTGCTTTCTGAGCATACCACTAGCCCTAAACAGGTTAGAGTCTTCTGGATAGTACAGTGTTTACAACAATTTACATTGGCCATGTTTAATGAATGCACTGTTTTTCATCTGTATTTGAAGGAATTGGGCTGAAACAGAAAATATTCCCTATACCAGGAGCGATTTGTGATGATGGAGGTGGTATTTTCTCCTCCAGGAAATTCTTTGATGTGCAAGTGGTCACAAAGAACTGGGTCAAATCCATGCCCAATGTAATTTCATTAAAATCACAGAAGTTGTGCCCAGACTGAGTTTAACCCATTATTATTCCAATGCTAAATATAGGGCACCTCTATAAAAATGAAGTAGAGATGGTGATAAAAAAAAAAATGTTCTCTAATTACTTTTCCTTTCTACAGTTTTGATATGGGAAGAAACTACAACTGCGTATCATGATAATTTGCTCTTGAATAGCATTGCTCATCTAAGAAATTCAAAGACTTTTCAGGAATTAATCAATAAGCTCACAACATCCTGTGAGGAATTCTTAGCACTAAAGGTGAGGAAAATGAAGGAAGGAAAATTTTCATGCACAAAGTCTTCAGAAGAATTTGGCAGACTCAGTAGTCAAGCTAGAATAATTGAAGAATTTTCCTACTGCAACCAACAGTCAAAAGTATGTTCCAGCAGAGAAATGAAATGGCAGACCAGTAGCTGGTTTTTAACCTTATTCTTATGTATATTTCAAATTAATATCTTGTCCATTTTCTTCATTTCATATTGCCACAGGACAAAAATCCTATGCTTCTGAGCTCAGCAATGACGTTTTAATCACCTCAATATACATCTTTCCACAATATATATTTTTCTGTCTACCAAAGACATAATGGCTGCTCCTTTTATGGGAAACCAGGATTTAATCCAGTAAGTCTGTGAGAATCAATATTCTTGTGAAATGACACCATGTTGAAGTTATTTTATGTTATGTTGATGGTTAGCTAATTTTGTAATGGAGACATTTCTTCTAGAAGCAGACATAGTATAATTTAGTGGTAAAAACGTCAATCACAAGGGGTTGAACACTTATGTCAGGGCAGGAAGAGGGCAGATTTATTGATGGAAATGTATCTATATATTCTTTGTGGCACTCTGACCTGAAATACCCATTTTGGTTATAATTTTGTTTTGTGAAAATGACATCAACTGCAATCACTAATGTAAAAATGACACTGGAATGCTTTGTTCCACAAGCCTGATTTAAAAGTCTTGCTGATGTTTGTTATAGTAACAGCTTCTCAATAGCAAGTGAATTAAGGTACTCATTTAACTGCTCGTTTTTTCTGTTTGTAGGATTTTGTATAGATGACAACCTCAGAAAAAAAGTGTTCTCTTTTTCTACTGTTTAATATTGTTTAAATAATAAATATATAGCATGTTTCATGACATTGAGGTAACCAAGAGAATGACGCATGGTGCTCTGGATAATACTATATGCAGTTATATTCCTGTGTGGCTTTTCTTCCTAATGCCAGTTAACCACCCACCCAAACCCATAAAAAATAACAATAGGAATGGGTAGGAGAGGATGGAATAAAGTACAGAGGTTGAGAAAGAATAAGTGACAAGGAAGGAGACAAGGAAACAGCACAGTGCAAACCACAGGGAACATAGGAATGTCTCATTTGTGACTTCGGCTTTTTTTTTTTTTTTTACAAAATTATAAAATCCTTATCTACTCAATGGACTTCTATAGTATTATTCCAGATTTACAATGGTGTAACTAAAACCAGAATCTGGCCAACTTTCAGCTTAAAGAATAGGAAAAAGCTCATTAGAAACAATGTGAATTTTACAGAGGACCTGTGCTATAATGTGAAGTACTCATTACTGTCTATTTTCTGCTGCACTATCATTCCCCAGAAGAGTACCTTCTACCAAATAATATCATGACTACCTAATTATTAAAGGCTTAATCTCTGGGCTAGTCCTGAGAAATCTGCACTTTAGTGCAAAGTGATCCTTGCACAACTGAAAGTTTAATTTAGTATAAATAATGATGGAGTATTTTCCCAGATAGCACACAATCCATTCAAGCTTTCCCATTTTCTGCCCTCCCATTTACACCCTTTGCATGACTCTCACAGAAGGCTAACAGCTTGCTTTTCTCTAACTGTCACCTTTTTTCACTGAGATGTACAAAATTCATAATCTGCTTTGTAAATCTTAATTCTTGGTTCCTTTTCAGGCAAAGTGGCAGAATCAGAGACTTTCCAATGTCCTGTTCTGTGGTGAGTCACAATGACCTTCTCACTTAAATATAGAAACCATTTAGAGTCCAGGTAGATTACAACTTTCCAGAAGGACTAAGAGTGGGAATTTGTCCTATATTTTACGGCCATGATCCTCAAAGATGTTTCTTTTGAGTGGTATCCTAGGCTTTCTATAAGCTTGACTCATTGCAAACAGTCCTCAAACAACTAAAGGCTGCTCATTAGGGAGCTCAGAGTACTGCTTGTAACATCGCTACCAGTGATGGTATGATAAATCAATAGGGCACTAATACAACAGTATATTTATTTGCACACTATCAAGCACAGATAGACAGCTTGTTCACAGGTTGCCTGTCATGCATCAACATGTGGACCAGGAGAAGGTCGATCAAGAAAGCACCTGATCCTCCCAAAAGTTAGGACTTCTCATTAAGTGGTCACTGATTTACAAACTGGAGAAGAATCAAAATGGTAATAAGACTGAAATTTAGCTCACTCTTACAATTTGCCAATCAGATCATAGATATGTGCCTCAGAGAAATATACTGACTGGCAGGAAGATTAGAAGAAATTCATTATTAGAATAAGAAAAATGTAGCTAATGTTTTCGGGGGGGGGGGGAGCGGTTAAAGCAGAATTTTGTTTTTTCTTAACCCAAGACATTTTAGTTCTGCCCATTTGCATAGGTAATATTGCTATCGTATTTATTCACACTGCTCATAAAAGAGCACATCACAGAAGTCCCTGGAAAATAAAACTCCAATGAGAAGGGACCCATCAAGTTTAAATGGAGGTTTATATTGTGGCATTATGAGACAGAGGCACATTTGCAGCTCCCATGGCAGAAAGTGAAACTCTGAACAATTAAAGCAGCACAGACATCCTGCCCTAAAGGACTGTAAGCATTTAAAAAAACAGCCATGACCTCTCTTTACTGGGTCTGTTTTCTATTTAATTTACAGTCTTTATTAGCCAACAAAATCTTGCCTGGATCTTAGTCAAAGTGATGAATATACAAGCATTTTGATCTACAATTTGGGGCACTTCAAAGTATTCTTTACTTTATGATCATTTGTACAAGGTCAGAGCTCTGGCAGTAATTTAGGTACCACCTAAACATATTTATAATATATAAATTGCTTTGCAGTAGCATGCATACTGTCCTTTCTATTTTTGTTCACAGTAAGATTGGAGATGCAAATGCTCAGGCTCTCAAAAAGTTACTCCTATAAGCATGTGTAAGCAGCTCCATACCTAAGCTTCTCTAACTCAGTTCACAATGGCACACAAAAATGGACCATGTATGCATGGCAAGCAAAAAAGGTTTGTTTTTATTGTTTTATTGAAATACAAGCTTGGGAGAGTAATAATACAAACTACTGGGGGGAGGGGGGACGCACCAAAAAAACCCCCTTAAAACCTTTGAAGAGGAGTTTTTGTACCTTTTGTCATCTGTTTTTCTCACTTTTCCATATACTTTGCTGATGCACCAAAATTGTTTTCTGTGTTGTTTCAGAAGCGTCCTCCTTTTCAAGTACAGGGACTCTTTCATGTCAGCACCATCTTGCAAAACAAAGACTGGAAGTCTGACCACCGTATTAGCACCATCATCTCAGGCTCTAGGCCCAGTTCTTTCTAGACATTATGTCTTTCTACATCTTTCTCTCTAGATTTGTGCTTGCTAGGACAAACCTTCTCATTCTTGTACTTCACCTCTACAGTCCAACCTTTCCACCAGCACAACTCAAACATTCATTTAAACTCCAGCATCAACTCTCAGTTACATTGGCCTTGGCCATTCACTCTGGCACTGCTGCAGGGGCGCATTTTCAAATTTAGTACTGCATCATCTCCTTCTTCCACCACGCACCCTTTCATTGGCTCCTTTTTCCCTGTAGCTAAAAACATCCTGCGGATGTTTTAGGGCCCACATAGGTTCTCCCCACGACTGTTTGTCCCTATCACATCCATGAAGTACTGACAGATCAATGTGACAGATCATCCACCATTCACAACAGATTTCATCACCAGTGTTTTAAATCTTGAACCATACTCATTTTGTTATCTCCTGTGAGGGTCCACTCCTATAAAAGTCTGCCAAGCTACCATACTTGCCCTTCTCCACATCCTCCCTTAAAACTCTCCTCTGCTATGAGACCTTAAAAAAATGATAGTGGTTAAGCAGCTGATGTGCTGTGACTGCATAGTGATCACAATTATCTCCCAGTTACCTTGTCATTTCTGCCCCTCTCCCCATCTGTCTGCTGTCTCTTGTCTTTTGCTTAGATTAAAGACTCTTTGGGGTAGGGACCATGCCTGTGTTTCCTGTGTATTTGGATACTGCCCTGCACAAAGAATCTTGGGTTCTAGGCACTACTGCAGTGCACATAAATAAGAATTACTGTTTCTAAAGTAAAATCCTCTGCATTTTTGTATGCATAAATTATAGCCACATCCTGTAATCCATTTTTCAGGCAAACAATTGACTTCAATGGGAGTTGAGCCAGGGCAGGAGTTGGCTTATAGTCTTTATTCAAAACAAGCAACATAACATATTATTAATCACCTTAAATAGAGACTATCACATCCAGCGATGCAATCTTACCTGCGGATAAAATAAATACTTCTCCAGAAACCTTATGACTTCTCTCATTTACGCTATGCCAGGCAGCATTTAAGAAAACTGTTGTTCTGCAAGGGATAACAAGACTGCAGTGACTCCCTGGTCATATTTCCTTCATGTTGATTTCTTGGAGGTTCGCAAAAGGCTGGTGAGTAACCAGTAGAGTCAGTTGTATGCCACCCTGTTGTTGCCCAAAAGGTCTAGAGGTAGCTGTTACTTCCCATTCAGAGCTTTTATCTCCCACTATAGCAACACAAAGCAGTCTTCTCGGGGATGTAGTTTTGGATTTTATTCTGAATTTTGTTAATATCCTCAAATACAGCTTTATCCGTATTGCAACCATAGCCCTAAGCTGCTAGTTATAATTCACCAAAGTCTTGAGGAAACAATCAGTTTGGCCAAGAATGCAGCTTGGGAAGAATCTTAAGCTATTCGTACATGCCTACATCATAACTGTTGGTGGGAGAGGTGGTTACGGAGGCCACTGTCTCCTGCACTGTTCTTGAGGAACGACAGCTGTGTGCTTCCTCCCATGTAACTTGGAAGAACGGCAAAGGAGAGGAAAGCCAAAGCCAAAAATAAAAACATGTGCAAAAGCAGTGAGTAAAATCTGCCAGATTCAAGGAGCTGTTGTACTACTGGAGATGAGCCAGAAATCTGTGGAAGTCCCCTATTAATGCAATGGCTTGGTTATAATTGCTTCCCCCCACACCCCACCCATTCCTTCACTAGGTGAATCTTGTCTCGCACATATAAGACAGACTAGAACAAGCATGTGCACTTTTTCCAGAGTTATAAAGTTTGTTTTGCAGGCTTTCTGCCTGAAAGTATTTTTTTTTCCTCTTCTCTTGCAAAGTGTGGGGCTTTCGAAGTTGTTGATGTGTGAAAGTGAGACAAATCCTTAATATACTCAGTAAATGCAGTCTGTATATGCTTATTTTCTACTGAAATTGATTACTACTTTAGCTGAGGGTTAACCTTAAATAGATGTTCATAGATCAGGCTGCTTTCCACCTTCTGCCATTGTTTAGGTCATTAGATGCTGGTCTGTAAATGAACCATGCAGATAAGACCTAGTGTTAAATATCTAGGACTTCCTCATACAGGGAAAAATGCAGGAAAGATAAGAATCTCCTTGCTTCAGACCATAAGACAGGTATTGACTTTCTAGCACTAGGAAGAAACCTTCTGAAGCGTTTTCTGTTTGCCATCATCCAAAACAAGATGCTGAGTTGGAAGCACAGTTGATCCTGGTCTGATTCAAAAACCCCCAGGCTTCCATTGGCAAAGGGAAAGTGCTCATAGCTGTGTAGGAAAATTGCTCTGGTGGAATAAAACATATGTATGGAGACAGAAGTAAAGTCCAGGTTCCTTCCTAGCCTTTTACAAAAGGACATAGCATTTTTACCTAGAAAAGGGGGTTGGGGTTTTTTATTTCCTCAAAGGACATAGGAAATATATAACTTTATATTGAATTTAGTCTTTACTGTATTCTCAGTAATGTGCCTCTATAGCTATATATTTTGGGGCTTCTTCAATCAATTGTTTTGGTGTTATTGGGGAGAAAGTTATCTAAATATTCTGAGTGGAATACTATGGTATATCTGAAAATTGCCTATGCTTTCCTATCTGAGGAAAGCATGCAGTATTGAGTAGATAAATCAAAACTTCATATTTATTTCAGATAATTTAGTCTCTAATTATACAAAAGTGATGTGAGA
The DNA here is from genome assembly GCA_034008185.1 of Gorsachius magnificus. Classification (NCBI taxonomy): domain Eukaryota; kingdom Metazoa; phylum Chordata; class Aves; order Pelecaniformes; family Ardeidae; genus Gorsachius; species Gorsachius magnificus. The sequence continues at coordinate 34,909,157 of CM067088.1, read as the reverse complement.
GAGATACACAGAATCTGACCCAGAATTGTGACTAAAAAATAATAAAATTATTCTAATTAAAAACCATATAGGAGTTTGTTTTCCAGCCTCAAATCCCTGACAGACCTGTATGGCCCAAATAATCACAGGATTTGCAGGCTAAAGATTTAGTAAAAGTTTCATGGAAAAAAAGATCCCTAATGAATTCTCAGTGTTTTTTAATATCGTGCATCTTCTACAACAATGATGGCTTTTGGGGACTCTTGCTCACTTATGGGACATGTGGGTCATTCGAAAGCTTGAATATTCATTATGAGATGAGCTGGAACTGGATGTGCAATATGTTTGGTTGAAAACTAAATTTTATGCAAATTCTACAGTGATGTTTTCTGGCTCAGTTAGAATCCATTCTACTGTTTATCTTTATACTAATAATGGTCTCTTGGGCTTCTTTTTAAGCCTCTCTGTATACTTTTTTTTTCTTTTAAAAAGAAAGATGAAGACCCAAAGAAAACAATTTTTAAAGATAGAAATAGAAACACTAGGTAAAAGGAATTAGCAATGCAATCTCTGCATATATTATGTAGAAATCTTCTGCAAAATTGCAGCTTGGAATTTTATTCCTAGGACATTAACCATTTCATGTTTGAACAGCATTGCTGCTCTGGCTCTCCATATTTCAAAAAACATTTGGATCTGCTTTTGATTCTATTTCTGGATATTTTTGTAATATTTATTAAAATATTCCTTCTCCAGAGTGGTAAATCCAGTTCTCTGGAAAAAATAAAATCTGTGGCATAGCTCTGAAATGAGAATTAACCTTGATTACTACAGTAATTTACTAATCAAAACTAGAGACCTGCTAATCAAGCCTGAATTACCAGCTGCTTGATTTTTATAGTGACATAACCAAAATCGAACATTTGGTAAACAAGAGTCTTATTTATGAGGGGAAAAAATTGGCATATGGCCATATTCATCTTAATATATTTATCACTACATTGTTGTGATTTCCTTATCTGCTGATGTGGGCATCGCCCTTCTAACTTAACCCATCCACCTTACCCCAGAAAGATGAACACTGAATTTTAGATTACCCTAGAATGGGAGTCAGAGCAGACAATCTCACATTTCAAAAGAGGTTTTCTCATCTACCTGTTGTTTTTGGACCCAGGGAGGAGACTGATGAATACATCACAAGAGCCTTATATTACAGCGTTGGTTAGAAAGCACCTTGGAATAAAGGAAGCAGAAAACTGAAAACAGAAATGAGAGGAATGGAGAACTGCCAGCAAGCAGACAGCTGGGAAAAGCTGCGGGAGGAAATGGCAAAGAGCATCCAAGCGGCACTGGTGAGCCCGGGGCCGGAGGGGGTGCGGACAGCTCTGGAGAAGCAGGAGAGCAGGGAGAAGACCCAGGGGAAATGGTGAGAGTGAATCACTGAGGGCCTGACGGAGGAAGCCACCGACCGCTCCTGTGAGTAAGTGCATCTCTCGTATAAATGGACAGTGTGCCAATTATTATAGCCTATCTGATGGGCCTGGGATTTTTAAAGTATTTGTCTGGTTTCCATAAGTGCAAGTAATTTCATGGTTTTAATCTTTTTTTTTTTCAGCCTGATTTCTGTTCATTTTTTTCAGCTCCCAGATGGTATACTGTATCCACTGACACAGAAGATAATTTCCCAGTATTTTCTTTAATGAATGACCTATTATGAACAAGCAGGAAAACCCCATATTGTACAGTTCCTCCATAGAAAAACTGATAATTAATATAAATTGAGAAAAGCCCCCAAAATGGGAATCTTTTTTGTTGTTTGAACTGTGGATGGTATTTCATTAAGGTGGCTTGTGCATTTTTTAAAAATATTGTGTTCAAATGATATTGTCATGAGTAATTGTGCTGTTAAAAAGGTAAAGAACAGAAACACAAAAAGATTATTTCTAGAATAATGTTTACAGCATGAAAATTCTCAGCTAGTCAGGCTCTTTCCCATTCTCTGGGTGTTACTTTAGACTTAATCCCTCATTCTCTCAATTCTTAGCATAGAAATTATATACTAAAGCTAGTGCTGCTTCCATTTTTTCACTGTCTTATCTCACAAACCTGAAATACTGTTTTTCCCTTTAAGTCTTGAATGTACTTATACCTAACAGGAATGAAGAAGCATAGGGATGAATTAAAATGCGTTTAATGGTTTATAGCATATTTAGACCTTGAAGAATGTGTGTGTAAAGTGACTGTATGGTTAAACATGACCCTGCAAAGTGGCAAGGAATCACAGCTTAGCATGGGCCAGCCTCACGTGCACGCTGCAGAGCCTTACAGCTCTCCTGCAGCAAGTGCAGTCCAATCACGTCATGCAGCAATTAGAGCAGCACACTTAGCTACTTGGATCAACCGACATTTCTTCAGAGTGGTTTTAAGCATCAGGAAAATGTGAGCAACTATAAGCTAAAACAGAGAACTGTATTCCTAATATTGTGTACTCTTGGCAGGAGGGACATCCATGAGGATAAAGATTCCAGACTTTAGGGATGGATCCTGTAAGTACACTCAGTAGGCAATGACTTAGAGCATTTGGAAGTCCAAAGAAATGAGTGAAATAAGTGGCTTAGACAAAGTTAAGCAAGTGAGGGTATTTCCCCCCAGCAACTGGACTCGGACTGTGCTCCACTCCATTTAATGTCCCTGCTTCTCCCTGAAGCCATGTCCATGCAGCCAGAAACATTCCATCAGAAGTACTCAGTATTGCCTTAAATGTTTGGGATGACCTTTACACCCTGTCAAAACTTCAGAAGCCAAACAAATCCACCTGGAAATTCGGATCATTTCAAGACTGCACTGGGGACATAACAGGAGCTCCGCAGAGAGAAGGAGCCTATGAAGTCCCTGAGGAGGGAGTATTTGCAAGGAGGGAGTGATTGCTATGGAGGAAGGCCAGAAAAAAGGTAGAAAACAACAAAAGTAGCAACAGAAAAACTGGGAAGAGGCAGCAAAAATGGTAAAGTGACACCATAGTGCTTTACTGGCTCTAAAGCAAGGAAAAATTATGAAAGCATTCATTTATTCACTTTCAGCCAAAGAAAAAAACCTAGGGCATAAAAAGAGGCAACAACAATGACAAAGAACAAAAAGTAGAACATGTGAAGAAAAAGGGCAGCAAAGGAAGAGGAAACTGAGAGGAGAAACAAGTGCTGGAAGTAAAGGAGTAGATGGTGGGGGAGGAGGCAGCACAAAGAAATCTGACGTACAGGGCTTTTAGGTAAGGGAATTTTATTTGTGTATGTCATTTCCTACTTTTTATTGCATTTCTCTGGCAAGCATCCCACAGTTCCATAACCTATGAGTGGGTGGGAGGAGGTGGCTAAGAGGGCAAAATGGTAGTTTTTGGCAGAATATTGACATGACTTGAGTCAGGTCATTACTTGCGGTTGTCATTAGACAAACAGTGAAACTGGGTTAATGGGGCAGGTGTTTATGAATCCTACAGGCTAGAGGAGGCTCAGTTTTCAAAACCTGACTCACACAGAAAGGGAATGGCCCAAATGATTCAATGCAGTGAAGGCAATGGTGAGCAGTGGTTTCAGCACTGCAGGGGCCACAGGGACCTATTTAAGATTTACAAGACAGTTCTCAACTGTCTGTCAGGTATGCTTCAGTCTCTTAGCAGACTTGGGAGGTGGACACTGCATAGGTTTCTGTATTGTTAACTTCCTTTTTTACAACCATGGGATGGAAATAATTTTTTTTTAATGCAAAATGAGATCCTGAAGCACAACTATATGGCAAAACATGACTTTCACGGAAAGTGTTCCAAACTCTGAGTTTCCATCTTTTCTGGGTACTTTTATTTCTTTTTAACCTCTGTTTGACTCTTTACAGGTTTTTTTTCTAATTATTGTGAATTTAAAATGCAAAAATTTCTAAAACATACAGTGCCAAATAAAATGAGTTAGGATTTTTTAAAAATTTAGAACCTATGCAATAGTTGCCATCCTGAGCCAGACAAAATGTCCATGTAGGCCAGTGTCTTCTCTCTGAGAGTGAGAAGGAGCAAATGCCTGAGGAAAAAGTGTATGAACTCTCTTATATCGCTCATATAGAGCAATCCTTCTTTCTGTGTGCTTCTGCCCTCTGAGAATCAGTATCTTGGAGAGTTTGATTTGGAGTCTGGATCTTGATCATCATGTTTAGTAGCTAGTGATGGATTTAGTTTGCATGATTCCGTGTAATCCCTTTTATGGTCCATTTACACTTTTGACCTCCACACTATCCTGTGGCCATGAGTTCAGTAATTTCATTATGCACTGTGAGGATAAAGTACTTCTTTTGTTTGTTTTAAGACTGATGCCTGGTCATTTAATTGGGGCTCCTAGTCCTTCCATTTGTGGGAACTGTCTCTACATGTTAGAAATAAGGCTTTTGAAATAAAAAAGCTCTCTTGCAATTTTAAAGCCTTATGATCAGGCAAGCTCCTCCTTCTATTGCAAATCCTTCCATGAAAAAAAGGAAAACTCCACAACTCCAACTGCAGCCTGATGAAATTAGAATTGATTAAAGCAAAAGTAGTTTTATGGTGTTCATACTGAGCAGATAAGTAGCCTTAGTCTTATTTTATATCTCCTATAAGGTTTCCTTCTCATGTCACATCACAGTGCTGTTGTCAGTCCGTGGGATGTGAAATAGTCTATTTGTAATGCCATGATCTGTGGCACAACTATTAAACGATAAGTGTAGTAATAGGTGAGTATTTTCATTGAGTTCGCTCTAACAGGAGGAAGGGGAAAGGCCTGGCAAAGGACTTGACTTTGAACAAGACACCTGAGCATGGACAGACAGCAATATACAATGGGGTAGACTAGGGCATGAATTTAGTTTCTCAGAAACTCTGGTAATTGCCATGTTCACATGCCAACTCCCCAGTATCCGATGTAAATATTGTTTCCTTCCCACTTGCATCTAAGCTATCTTTCATTTGGATCTGAGTGAAAGCATTTGCATGGATTCTTGCTGTGAGGCAGCTGACATGCTGCTACTTTGCACCCTACTTTGACCTGTGATGATCTGCTTGTAGGCCTACACTTTTAGTTTCCTGGCCTTTTTGGTCTCTGTCCAGGTAGAGGAGGAGCCAATAACTGTATCGGCTTTCATGGCACAGCAACAGGATGGGTGGCCCTGAGGGAGCTGGCAGACCAGTCCTGTGTGCAGGAAGCAGTGAAGAAGGATTTGTTCTTTTCCCTGATCTACTGTATTTCAACCTGTGCAGGGTAGGAGGGGGTAAGACAGGTGATGTGAGGCAGAACTAGTGTTTCCATCTTCCTGCAGACAATAGTTATCCACATGTCCTCTTTGCAGCATCTTCCAGTTCTGCATTATTTTGCATCACTCCGGTCAGATTGCTTTACAGAGAGACAAAGAACAGATTCCAGGATAAAATCAAAACTGCTCTGAAAATGCACTGTGGGGCAGTATTTGGAGCAGTGGTGAGAGGTTAAAAAAAGAGTTTGACTCTAACCAAAGAATCAAAATTAATGTAAGAGAATTTAATGCAACACAAGGTGTGGTGGAACAAAGACTATTGGGGGGTCTCGTTTATATTCTGTTATGACAATCAATATTCAGCACTTGAAAAGAAACAACAGTGTAATGGTTTTCACTGAATTGTATGAGGAAACAGGATAACTTTAACAAATATCACAAAACGTGTCACAAATCAATTGTGTTGAAAATATATTAGGTTTCTTTAAAAAAAAAGATTGGAAAAGGAAGCAGCACAAGCAGAAGGAGAGACAGCACACAAAGATTTACTTCTGAGTGCTACAAAATATTGAACTAAAAATAACATTAAAGATGAAATTTGCAATGAATCTCAAGCTACTAAATTCCCAAAGGCTGGGTCTGCCAAAGGCTCTGTTGGTTTCCTCTGTTCTTTTCTGTCTTTATTTAAATATTTTATACAGTTGTCTATGTTCATGTGTAGTGCGAACTGTCATTTATATTTCAGTCCACTCTAAAATGGATCTTAGACTATCTCAAGCTGTGCACTGCAGTGAGTAGTTTTGAACTGAGAGGTAAGTTGAAGTGGTAGGGACAAATGAAGACTGATATTTAATGTAGTTTTTGTGTACTTGTATTTTGCTGTCATGTATTTTGCCTTAAAACTAATTTGTAATTTTATGCATTTTGTGACATTATGATAAGATGTGATATGAGCATGGTTTCTCTTTAGCAAATACATTGATGCATTTTTGAGTCAGAGTGGTTGACTCTGGGAATTCTGAATTCTGACCTTAGGGTTTAATGTTTAGCAATAACAACATGCAAGTTTAGATCTGCAGTCTTAAATGCTCCTTCTTGTGCTTTGGACTTGCCAAGGTAAACTTTCTAAAACACGGCAGTCTTAAGCTTATTTCAGATTCACTTCTGTGATAGGCCCACAGGGTACTTAAATATCCTCACGTCTCCATGGCCTTAAGCATACAGGGCACACCTTACCCAGAAAAATGGGGACTCACCATGGAGCTGGGTCCATCACCTTGGGATAGATTCTCCCACCCATCTGGTGTTGGGGGAGGAAGCAGAGAGATCTTTTATATCCCCTGTAAAGACAAATTGCAGCAGTTGTGGTGGCTGGAGCACAGAGAAAGCTTCCTAATTGCTCCCCACAGGGCAGAAGACACCCAAGCTGGGGGTGGAGGGGGCTCGGCAGGCAGAACTGTGCCTCCAGCCCAGCACTGTCAGCGGTGGGCAGGGTGACGGAACTGATGGCGGAAGCATGTACAGTGCTCTGCTCCCGAAAGCAGCAAGTGTTCCCTTAAGGGGTAGTGCTGCTATATCCTGACCTTAAGACAGTCCTGTTCCTGATACACAGTGCTATCTATTAGATTAGGTAAGAAATGTTAAGATATATTAAGGTGGTATTCTGAATTGTTTTTACACGAGCATAAGGATGAACAAAATTAGTACTACTGGACTCCATTTCAACAGTTCTTATAAAAGAGAGAATTCTTAAGAAATTACGTTGCTTTCTTGCTTCTGAACAGTAAGTCATACAGAATAAAAAATTAAAATAATGGCTATTAGATTAGGAAGTCTAAGAAGCTTTTACTACTTGGGAGCTTTGACTATTAAAGAATTGATAAATTGCCGTTGAAATACAAGCAGCGCTGCAATATGATAGATCAAAGTTCATTTTTTTCCCTAATGCAGAGTTAAGATGAGCAGGCTTACTTTTTGGGCATCTTCTTTGCAGATCAAAAACATTCCTTTCTTTTTATTTGAGTGATCAATTTACTAGAAGAGCCCAATGTATATGTTGTGACTGTAGTAAAATTCTTATTCACAAGCCTTTAAGTACTAATACAGCATGTTGGCATTATGCAAACCTCACGACATCTCAGCACTGCTGTCCGAAGTATGTAATATGTCTCCTCCACATAATACAGATGCAACGCAAAGTAATTAATTATATTTAATAAGTGATATTTCTTAAAATATTTTGACCACATTATTAAAGAATTAACTCTTCTAAGTAGTGCTTCTACACCAAGTTAGCAGAAATACTTCAGCATGTTGTGCTTTAGTGGACTGTATTCCATAGAAAGGACTCAAATGACTGAAACTTAAACCTTGGAAAGACATTCTGAACGCATGGCTTTTTAGAAATATATTAATTGCATGTCAATGTAGTTATAAGAGTATTTCTTTTTTGTATAGGCTTTTTTGTGTACTAAATACCTATTATTATTTTATAAGCAGGTCTAATCCACTCTGTGATAATTTGTATTTTCTAAACCCTTATAAATTAACACTAGAATATGTAATGCACATGCAACATGAAACACTTTTAAAGTCAGAAAATATGACCATATCCTTCAGAAAATATTTCTAAAACTTCTGATTTCCTACCCAGTAACTTACAAGGAAGTTGTGTAAAAGCTACAGTTGGTAACAAGGTCTTGTACATCTGGATCATTGGGTAAATACTGTCTGCCAGTATAGCTGGAGGAGACAGACATTTCCATTTTTAAGGTCAGTTCTGTAACAAAAATCCGTATGTGGGTGTCCACAGCTTGGCTGCTGCTCTCAGGTCGGACACAGTGTGCACACACTGCCATAGCACCCCTTGTTCAAAGAGGGGGAAAATCCTGCATGTGGCCCTATGAAGGCTCAATCCTGCAAAATGCTGTGCAATCTGAGCCAGCAAACCACTGAAGCCCATACTTAGTTTTAAATTTAAGGGACAATATATGAGTTAGATACATACTTTGCTAAAAGATGCAGGATCAAATACATATATTCCGGAAGGAGGTATATAATGTGTGAAAATAAATCATATGGGAAAACACGTATAGATAGCTAGCTAGGGAATTAAGGAAGCCTTAGATTTTGGTTCAAGGAATACTTACATATACAGTATTATATCTCACATTAACCCTTCGGTAGTCTACCACAGTTTATATCTGGCCATGAAATTTTCTTCTATGTAGTGGCTTTCTTTGGAACGTACAGATTTACAATCTCTGAGCCTGGTTTGGCTCATCTTGACATTGATGACAGAAATCCCAATTTTGCTCCCAAAGGGCATGACTGGACCAGCTAACATTTATTTCAGCCTTGCAGAAGGACATATTGCTTATTTTATATATAAGTATGCCAAAATAAGATTAAGAGCCTTTATGAACATTGCACAGTAAGTCAGTGGCACGTAGTCATAGAACGAAGGATTCCTTCCTTCCTGACTCTCACTTCCTTGCTTTATACTGTACTTTTGATAATGTGTCTGCATTCCCATAGAAATATTCTTCTGGCACATGATAATGTAATAGTTTTGAAATATGCTTTTCATGTGATGTGTGAAAACATAAAATCTATAGATGTGCAGCATACATGGACAGAAGAATTCATATTACAATATGTAGCTACAAGCATAATAAATGGAAAATGATGAAAGGGAATCTTTCTACTGCTGGGATTTTAAAGAATTAGACAAATGTGTGTAGTTCAAATAAGGCAGAATATTCTGCTTCTTGTCACAGAAAGAGCGATGAACATGTATCAGAAGATAAAATCAGCTGCCACTTGGTAAGTACCCTCTGATTTTTCTCAACTGCTGCCACTTGGGCCCTACCAAGACCAGTACCTACTGTGCAGATCAGGGACACTAGCTCCTTTTTTGTTGTTATTGTCTTTTGAAAGGACAGTCTTTCTTAGAAAAACTACAACGATAGCAATACAATACCATCTCTTCAGGAATATTTTTATTAATTCATTTGCTTTGCAAGCAGGGACTAAATCAGTGTAATTGTGAAGGTAACTCTTGGTCCAGTCTTTTTGTCTTGAAGGCAGAAGAGAATCCCAGAAAAGTGACACTGAATGCTATTTTTCTCTTATTTTTGATAGGCAGCCTTTGCATAGTACAATATTAGGTGAAGCAAGTCTTTTTAATTTATATATTTATGCTAGGTGTTTTTAATTCTTATTATTGTTGTTACTGTTTTAGTAGTAGTAGCAGTAGTAATAGCAGTAAGTAGTAGTAGTATTGGAAGTCCCTCTGTAAGGCTCTGTAGAAAGAGATCATGAAAAGACAGCATTCTGGAGATGATGCTCTATCTGACTGGAATCAGCAGGACATAGGAACTACGTCCTGTACGATGAATAACAAAAGAAAGGGTAGTTTACATTCTTTGATACATTTCTGCTCGATTAACCCCCAGTGGGATTTTACCCCTCCAGTCACATTTTTTTTTGTTCCTCTAATCTTCTTTTGTATTTGCTCACTGACCCCAAGCATGTATTTGACTTGTGACCCTATTTCTGTTAATAAAATACAGGCCATCTGACCAGTATTCACACCAATGAACTACAAGGTGATGATTACCTCATTGCAAATGCTAGGAGTTAGCATCACGCAGCAGTGTAAGGCTGGTGGTTGGGTGGGCTGAAGATAAGCAACGAAGGCAGCACAAGCAGTTCTGAACTGTGATTTCAAAATCAAATGAAAGATAATAAACTCCTTCAAAATATGTAATGCTATCCATAGAAGAACTGTATACCTCCTTATGTATTGTTCAGCTATTAATTAGTTGATGGTGTTTAGGGGATTATGGCATGACAAAAACAATTATAGCTATAATGTGGAAATTTTCAGTATCTGTACGGGTGGTAGCTTATAAAATCAAAATTGCCCTATTTACATTTTGGGGTATCAATGATAATTATATGCCTCATGAAAAAATACATCAGCATTCAATGGTAATAATTTCAATATAGTGTTTTGAGGCTAAATTAACATTGGAAAGCATAGGAGAGCTCTTTCTAAGCAAAGTATTATTTGTTTTTAGAACACTAGCAGAAATGTAGATTTTTTTTTAAGAAAATGCATAATAATGAATGTATTAATTCTCCCACCTAATCCTTGAACCATGAATCTTATGAACAGCACTGTTAATTGTGTGTTACATGAAAAAATCATGCCAAGGCCATTTATCAGATATGTAATCTGTGGCTCTGTTTTGTGACAGGAAGCCATTATTTCCACTGAAAAAACAAATCCGTTAAATTTGAACTATTAGATTACAGCAGGGTTAAGGCTGGTTCTGTGCTGTAGAGTCACATCAGGGTCACAGCCCAGTTTTAGAGATGTACTGCAAGAGCTTCATATCTGATTAAGACAAAAAACTGATAAAAAAGTAATGCAGACTAACAATATGGAATTATCTGATGCAGTTTGGGGGGATAGGGGCAGGGGGTATAACATCATATAGTTTATTTGCATATGTTTGTTCTTTCTACTGAAATCAATCTCTTTGAAGGAAGCAAGAAAACTTTAGAAAAAGAAAATATTATTAATGCTGGTAAGAGAACACAGAAGAAAATCTTTAGTAAACATTTCTTTTCCAGTGTTGATTATCATTCTGTCTAATGTTTATTTTCATAATTTTCTTTGATCCAAACACAAAAAACAATAAAGTTAGCTCCATTTCTTTGAACTAACAAAACTATACTGTGGCCAAATTTGGAGCAAATTTTTAAGCGGCTTTTTTGTTTTTCTCCCAAGCCACATAACAGATTTACAGAGTAGATATTTGCATAACTCACACCCTCTCTTATATAGGAATGTTTCTATGGCTAACAGTAATTTACCTGCTGTGGGCCCCTTTCTGACTTTACTGTAAAAGCTGGGGTCTGTACGCATCTGAGCATGTACTCAGTAGCAGTCAAGAGACCACTGGAGGTTCAGGGCTTTGGATCAGGGCTCACCCCGTTGTGTTATGAAAATTGCTACAGTTTATAGGGCTTGACTGTGGCTCTGCTGGGCTGGCTGGTGGTTTGGAAACCCAGAACGTAGTCAGTCGCATTTCCTACCCAAACCTACATCATGGTAATAGACACCCCTACCCGAGGGGATGCGATACTGGACCTGGTGGTCACCAACGCAAGTGAGCTCGTCGGAAATGTCAAGATCGGAGGCAGCTTGGGTTGCAGTGATCATGGGCTGGTAGAGCTCACGCTCCAGAGGGAAATGGGAAGAATGAAGAGTATATTCAGGACCCTGAATTTTAGAAAAGCAAAGTTCCAGCTCCTCAAGGAGATAGTCGGAAGGACTCGCTGGGAAACGGTCCTCAGGGACAGGGGAACAGAACAGAGCTGGCAGATCTTTAAGGATGTGATCCACAGAGCGCAAGAGCTCTCGATCCCTAGGTGTAAGAAATCGGGCAAAGAAGGGAAGAGACCGGCATGGCTGAGACGAGAGATGCTGGTCAAACTAAGGAGGAAGAGGGAACTGCACAGGCAGTGGAAGCAGGGACAGGCATCCTGGGAAGAGTACAGGGACGCGGTCCGGTTGTGTAGGAATGGGGTCAGGAAAGCCAAGGCTCAGCTGGAGCTAAACTTGGCTAGGGATGCAAAGAATAACAAGAAGGGTTTCTACAGGTATATCAGCCGGAAAAGGATGGTTAAAGAAAGCGTACCCCCGCTGATGAGCGAGACTGGCAAGCTGGTAACAGCAGATGAGGAGAAGGCTGAGGTACTCAACAACTTTTTTGCCCCGGTCTTCACTGGGAACCTCTCTCCTCACCCCACCCGAGTTGATGGATGGCATGAGGGGGACCGGGAGGACAAAACCCTTCCTGCTGTAGGAGAAGATCAGGTTCGTGACCACCTGAGGAACCTGAACGCACATAAGTCCATGGGACCTGATGAGATGCATCCCAGAGTCCTGAGGGAATTGGCCGATGTAGTCGCCAAGCCACTCTCCATGATATTTGAAAAGTCATGGCAGTCAGGTGAAGTCCCTGGTGACTGGAAGAAGGGAAACATTGTGCCCATTTTCAAAAAGGGTAGAAAGGAAGACCCTGGGAACTACCGACCTGTCAGCCTCACCTCTGTGCCTGGGAAGATCATGGAACAGATCCTCCTAGAAGCTATGCTAAGGCACATGGAGGCCAGGGAGATAATTCGAGATAGCCAGCATGGCTTCACCAAGGGCAAGTCCTGCCTGACGAACCTAGTGACTTTCTATGATGGTGTGACAGCATCAGTGGACAAGGGAAAACCAATGGACGTCATCTATCTGGACTTCTGCAAAGCCTTTGACATGGTCCCCCACAACATCCTTCTCTCTAAATTGGAGAGCTATGGATTTGATGGGTAGACTGTTCGGTGGATAAGGAACTGGCTGGATGGTCGCATCCAGAGGGTAGTGTCAGTGGCTCATGTCGGATGGAGACGGTGATGAGTGGTGTCCCTCAGGGGTCCGTACTGGGACCGGTGCTGTTTAATATATTCATCAATGACTTAGACAGCGAGATTGAATGCACCCTCAGCAAGTTTGCGGACGACACCAAACTGAGTGGTGCGGTTGACACACCAGAAGGACGGGATGTCATCCAGACAGACCTGGACAGGCTGGAGAGGTGGGCCTGTGTGAACCTCAGGAGGTTCAACAAGGCCAAGTGCAAGGTCCTGCACCTGGGTCGGGGTAACCCCCAGTATCAGTACAGGCTGGGGGAAGAAAGGATCGAGAGCAGCCCTGCCGAGAGGGACTTGGGGGTGCTGGTGGATGAAAAGCTGGACACGAGCCAGCAATGTGCGCTGGCAGCCCAGAAGGCCAACCGTACCCTGGGCTGCATCAGGAGAAGCGTGGCCAGCAGGTCGAGGGAGGTGATTCTGCCCCTCTACTCTGCTCTGGTGAGACCTCACCTAGAGTACTGCGTCCAGCTCTGGAGCCCTCAGCACAAGAAGGACATGGACTTGTTGGAGCGGGTCCAGAGGAGGGCTACTAAAATGATCCGAGGGCTGGAGCACCTCTCCTATGAGGACAGGCTGAGGGAGTTGGGCTTGTTCAGCCTGGAGAAGAGAAGGCTGCGGGGAGACCTGATTACTGCCTTTCAGTATCTAAAGGGGGCCTATAGGAAAGATGGGGATAATCTTTTTAGTAGGGCCAGCTGTGACAGGACAAGGGGTAATAGTTTTAAACTGAAGCAGGGTAGGTTTAGACTGGATATAAGGAGGAAATTCTTTACAACGAGGGTGGTGAAACACTGGAACGGGTTGCCCAGAGAGGTGGTGGAGGCCCCATCCCTGGGAACATTCAAGGCCAGGTTGGATGGGGCTCTGAGCAACCTGATCTAGTTAGCGGTGTCCCTGCTCACTGCAGGGGGGTTGGACTAGATGACCTCTAGGGGTCCCTTCCAACCTAAAACATTCTATGATTCTATGATTCTATGATTCTAGGGATGGCAGGCAGGGATGGAGGAGGACCTGACCCCATGCCTGTCAGGATCTCTGCACAGGGGGAGCTGAGAAAGCATTGAAACTGCTTCTCGCTTCTGGACCAGAGCCAAGCAGCCAGAGCACAGGTTGCATCTTCACAATCTTCTTCCATTAGCGATTTGACAGACAAGTATGTACTATAAACTTAGAAGCAACTACTTTCCTAATTTAAATATTACACACTTGTAAAATACGTACTACAGTATTTACCATAGTGCTTGAAACTAGGTCTACGTTGCTGGAGGTGTTTTATTCTGCACATATTTTAAAACCCTGCCAAATCACAGATCTGCTTAGGAAACCAAAACCACAAGACCATCTCAGGTAGAGCTATTGGCCGTGTCTCAGAAAGCTGTCCTTGTGTGTGCCTGGCTGCACCTACTGGGGTGATGGTCAGGAGTCCATATCTGTGATGAAAAGCTTATATGTCAACCTCAGATTACAGCTAGTATGTATTCTGGCTGTTCTGTTCAGCCCTCCTGCATGCAAATATCATCTCTGAAATTGGTGAAAGTTATGAATAAAGACCACAATGTCCAACCTCAGTCAATCGGCTACAGAAGAGCCATATGCTGGATAAACTCACTGCTTCTTTTAAGATTTTTTGAGTATATGATACAGAAACATGAGAGATTCTCAGGTTCTCTAAAACCTGCTGTATTTTTGCTCTCCCATTACACTCCTGTGTTTGTCCCACTGCTTAGCCTAGCTGCACAAGGGCATCCGGTCTAATGATTGATTGCCGCTGTGAGCAGGTCCAAGTTTCATTCTTAAATCAGCCAGCATGTGGTTGATGACAGGGACAAAGCCAACCCTCATCACTCCCTAAGCAAATCATCTTCCCCTTTACTGTACACTTCGACCAAATTATGATATCACCATTGAAATAAATGTCAAAATTTCCACCAGCTTCAGATGGATTGGGATTTGGCCATTGTCTTCGAAGTGCAGATGGCCTGTTAAAGGGCTTATTTTTGAATCAGGAGGTGTGTACATACTCCAAGAGATTATAAAAATAGAAATGAATACAAATAACATGAGGTCAGGTATTGCTAAAAAGCATCATTAGAAAATGGACATGTTGAAGGATAACTCGGAACTCATCCCAGAGACTGCAGGTGACTTACACTTGAGCAGGAGGAAGGAAGGAAAATTTGGGTTCTGAACTGCCAAATAGAAAACAGTTGTTAGCTTCTGCAGTTTGTTCCAGTCAAAATAGACTACTTCTGGTCCTAGAGGAGGGAGTCCCCAAATGGTAACTAAAGGTTCCTGCGTAAATGTGCAAGAGCCCTTCCCTTTAACTACAAACACAACCAAAAAGCACTGCTTATTCAGTTTCTCTTTTTTATTTTTAACATTATGAAAACAGGAATACCAGAACCGATACTGTAATTATTGTGCAGTTCACTTCCATATAAATATATTCAGGAACATGGGACTGGAAAAAAACCACACACCTCTAGGCTCTGTTTCCTAAATTGCTGCAACTGTAGCACAGGTACAAAGCCCAGAATGAGCCCACAGGAACATCCACTGTAGATGTCCCAAGCAACAAAGGTAGAAAAATTGAGAGCATTACAGAATACCCATTTTTGTTGGAAGAGTGTGAATCAGTGCACTACCAAAATTTATGAGCTTTACAATGTTACATAATTTTAAGTAAAAATACATAAAAGTGCTCACATGCTAGAAAAAGCTCTCCCTATTTCTTGTTACTGAAAGAAATGGGACTTTGGCATGCAGATGCAGAGTCCCTCATATTCCCTCGTCCCTGAGACTGCATGGCCTGCTGGATAATTCAGAGCTAAACACAAAATTGTGCTCAATGTTCTTCCCCTCCTCCCTTTTTGAATAAAAGTTTCTACTCTGCATTTCTGCCAAGACGAGCAGAAAGCCTTGTAGTACCAGCTGCCTGAGTCTGCAGAAGCCTGAAACAGCAGTAATGAGAGGTATAGTGCTTGAAAACTAAGGATGACAGCCTATGTCATGCTGAAAACTCAGTGTGATTGCAGTTCAAAATAAGTGGGAATCCATGTAAAAATAAATAGTATATGGCTTACTGCAGTGATTGCTCTGTTTTGGGGTTTTTTTGTTTGTTCTTTTTTTTAATATTCAGTTAAATAATATTCAGTTGGTTTTACATTCAATTAAAATAAAATATTTGCAGTTATTGTGATAACCTGCTTTGCCACGGATGGCCCGGGCCTTAGTGGCTGTAAAGCTTTTGTGGTGCCTGGCAAAGGACGCGGCTGATGTCCTAGCCTAGCTGCCTTGCTGTGGAGCAAGTCCGTCTTGAAAATTCCTCTTCAGAACGGCTCTCTAGCAGGATAACTAGGATCACTGTGCTCTTCACATCTGGGGATTGAAACATAAGTTGTGAAACACAAGTTGTGCCTCAAAAATCTTGCATTATACAGTCCCACGGCAATTCTTCTTCCTTTATCTCCAGTATTTTCCTATGCTGGTTCTGGTCTGTTCCCTTCTGTTCAGCAGGGGGTGTTTCTGTTCTTTTTTTTTTGTTGCTATTAATTTTCTTGTAACTATTATATTCACATAACATCCACTATCAAGCTACTAAAACAGTGATCAAGTATATTAAATCCCCCATTTTAAAACAGTAATAAAAGGTTTTTACTAAGTAAATACATAAAGATTCTCTCAGATCATGCAACAAGGAAGCCAAATACAGAGCTAAAGTTCCCAGAACTTGGGAGGACAAAGGAGCAGTTTACTAAAGAGCCTTTTCCCAACACTCAGAGCTCTGATAGTTCTTAGAGGAAATAATAAATCTTTCTCTTTGTCACTCTTCCCTAGGTTTCTTTTGCTGTTTAAGATTTAAAAAAAAAAAAAAAAAAAGTGTAGGTACTACTTACACAGCAGCTTCCTTGATGCTCCTGGTAGTCCAACCAAGGGACAAGATTGTGTGTATAGGAAGGGGAGAGGAACAATTCATCCTGTAAAGGAATTAAAAACAAAAGTGGAAATCCTCTGTAAGAAGAAGAGTGGTGGGGATTATAGCTGCATGCTTTCACTAATGACTTTGCAAACATTTAGCCAGAGATAACCTAGAAATCCAGTTGCACTTTATTTAATATTCAGATAAGGACTATTCACCTGCTGTTAAGCTACAACATCTACAATCATTCTTTGAATACTGATAATTATATGAAAGCAGACTCCCCTAGAGGCTGGTAGTCTAGTCTGGATTCACCTGGAATACGAAGATGAATAATATTGCATATTACATGCACCCAAGTAGTTGCAATTTACAGAAATGTCCATTTATACTCCTAAAAAAAAAAAAAGTATTTCCCTAGGAGTATAGTATATGGTGGTAAAAACCTGTGGGGGGGACTTTTTGGACTGTAACTTGTAGTGTGCCTGTTGTTGATTAATTAATAAACAAATAAATCAGTATATTTAGCCAGATATCTCACTACAAGACCATAAAAGAGAAAATGTTAAAAAAGAATTTTGTGTGCCTCGCCATAAGGAAGGGTTACTCAGAAACACAAGAAATGAGTACTAGAAGTGGCATCCAAATGGCTCAGAGTAGGTGTGTGTGTACATTTTTAAAAGACGAGTAGCATTATGAATATGCTCTCTTTGCCTCCTCCTTTCCTCCTCTTTCTCCCATCAGGTGCCTTGTCCTTGTTCTCCCCTCTCGTTTGCTGATGGCTGATAACACCTCATCTCCACCAGGGAAGCAACCGGGAAGTTTGCTCCTTCCTCACAAGACTGAGGGTATAATTAGAACAACGCACCTGCTCAGTCCTCCGGTGACTCGGTTAGTCTACATCCATGTCAAAATCCATGCTGTGAGGGTAATTTGATCATCTCACTTACTTTTTTCATACATTTTATATGAATAAACCACCAGAACAAGCCTCCATTGAGTTGGTTCAGTTTAATCTCACAAATTTGTGTCAACACTTTGTTGCCAGAAGAATTGTATCATTTGATCTCATGGTTACACTTTAGTAGACTTTAGTACATATTTTATTTCACTCTCCAGAATATAAAATTCCATTTTGTGTCAACATCATCTTTTTATTATTATCTATGTACATTTCAGTGATACGTACAGGCTTCAACTGAGATCGGAGTCTTGTTGTACGAGACAATACAGAAACAGCAATAAAAGAACTCTAGTCCCAGGAGCCTTGTAGGCTAAATAAAGGCTGGGAGAAAGGAAATTTTACCCCCATTTTACAGATGGGAAAACGAAGCTCTGATGATCTTCCCATATAATGCAGTGCAGTGTCATACAGCGACACTGACGAGAGAGTTCTGAAACAGCAGCCAAGTCCAGAAGCTATGCAAAATAAAGGTGGATTTAAACCCTATTCTACTGGTGAGCACCCATGTAATTTCAAACAAGTTATAGACGCACATTGGTATCACATCCCAAGGCTCCCTTGGGCTTCCCCATGCGTGTTTGTCTCCCAGCCCCCCTTCAAAGGCAGAAGGCACTGGGTTTTGATGCTGTCGTCTCAGTCTCCTAAGAGTTAGTCCACCACTGCTTCCTCTAACACTTCACAAAGATTTACCTCTAGCCCTGCAATGCCACAGCGGTGTCAAATCTCTCTGACTGCAGCAGCTTCCAGGCTCAGCAGAGATACATCAAGGGTCTGTTAGGTTCTCCTTCCCAACAGCCGAAGGGTAAGGTAATCTTTTTGTCCTTGAACAGAGCCTGGAATCTCCTGCATTAGAATACTTTTCCTCATTTAGTCTGCTCCTCCCAGAAGACCTTGTAAAATCCTGGGGAAGCAGTGGCCAACAGAGGGTGTTCACTCAAGACCCAGCAGCAGAGAAGCGCTTTGGTGTTCCCTGGGAACATAGCAGAAACAAGTGGGAATGGTAAGTTCACCGTCTTCCTTTCAAAGATGGCTAAAGACAGGAGGGGGGAATACCAGGAATGAGGGTGGGGGTAGCAGTTTGCACAGAGGTGCTCATGTCCCCCTCAAATCTGCTGGGCTACTGCAGGCATTTGCAGACGAGCCTGCTGAATTTGGTTTACAGAACTCTGTGAGCTGAACTCTTCACCATTCTAACTGCACCACTGTAACATTGCCTTTTGACTAAAAACTACTTCAGACTAATTGTCAAGGATCAGATAACAGGAAAATATTTCTATTTGACAGTCTACTATTTTTCAATTGTTCCTCTGTTACATATCTAAGTAAACATTTGTTCCACTTATCATTTCTGAGCAAAAGACATGAATCATTTGACTAGTAAAACCACAACGACAGCTGTTGCTTATTAGAAACAGTCATCTTGTTCAAGGGCCTGCTATGGAGGAGTTCTTCAGGAAACTGTTTCTGCTTTTAGAGCTTTACAGAGCAATGAAAGCAAAGTTGCAGAAATTAGGGCATTTTTATTTCACTTACGTGATTGGCAAAACACACAGGCACATGTACACAGAGCAATGGTTACAGCTGAGCTAGAAGCCCCCAAGAAACAGGAAAACACTCATTTACGAATACTACTAACGCTATAATACTTATGTTCTTTGACTTTGTGACATTTATACAGTTCTCTACAATACAGGTAAAACAAAACTGGGTGTAAGGGTCCATTTGTAAATAGGTTATAGTACTTGGGATTTTGGTGTTGGATACAATATCTATACCAGCTATTATGCATGTATCAGAAACATTTTTCACCATTCATGGTTTCTCCAGGTCTCAGGAACAAATTAATTCTGCATTCATAAAATCCCTAGAAGCCAGTCATCAGTGGCCACTACTACATTACTTTCAGGTAAAGCTCCTCCAGCCAAAAAGAATCAGTTTTAAAAGTCTGATCAGGATAGGAAAACCAGGAGGGCCATTCTACCTAATTGCAATAAAATACTTCTTAAGTTAGTGGAAACAAAATAGGGAACAAAAACTGGACCACAAGGAATTCAAGAACAAATAAGTGAAACTGAGTCAGGTTAGACCTAAAGACTTTTCCCTTTCTAGAGTGCTGGTTCCAAGGCATTACAGAGCCGAAGGGCCACAATCTGATTGTTTCTGTGACCTGTATGAAACAAAATTCTATTAAACAGAGGCCTAACAGGCATTTTAGCAGACAAAATCACTGGAATGGTATACCCTGTATGGTGCCCTTATTGTCAGCTTTGAAGGGAGAAGCCAAAGACTAAATGAGCATAGAGACTGCACTGATCCCAGTGGAGCAGAGGGGAGGAACGCTGGCAGGGCAATGTGGAGATGCTACCAAGTAGTCTGCTCTGCAGCTAAATCAGAGCACTTGTGGCTTTGTGGCTGTTGCTTAAATACCTTTCAAAAACACAAAATTCACTTGCAAACGTTAAAGAAGAAAGAGTAAAAAAAAAAAAAAATATAAAAATGGATTGTTGGATTTTGGCAAAAGATAAGGAAAGCAGAGCAGGAAAACAGTGGAGAAGCGTGTCACTGAGAAGGCAAAGCTGAGGTTTATTATAGGTTAGAAATCTGCAAAACTGTCACCAATTCAATAATAGCATTCAGCGAGGATTCTAAAGATCATATCCTGCCCTTCATTCACCCTCGCCACACTCACTGATGGGAGTCAGCACTTTGCTGCAGCTGGATATTTAGAAGTCATTTGTTCTGTGAACATGCCTGTTCTTACTAATCTTATTCAAGTAATAGTCCATCCTCATGTGTCATCCCACGGAAGTCAAATGTGCTATTAGCATAAGTGATGATTACTTATCTGTGTGAGGTCCTGTGAGGTTGGGTCTTTCAGCATCAGTATACTTGACATGGCAGTCTTTCTATTATAATTTAATAAAAGGGGGCCCGATTCAGTTCAGAGGTGCCTTGAGGAATAAGCTGGACTTAAATGGTGCTTAGGCCTTTGACTGGACCTCTGCAAACCCTGAATTTCATTGAGTGAATACTAATTACTCAAGGGGGGGGGGGGTTATTAAATTATAGTCTTGGTTCTTTACTGTTGCTCAGAGCACAGTACCTTTGCAAGTGCTTGGGCAAGGTAATGTAAATCTGAACAGACTCAGAAGAAAGTTCCAGTAAGACTGCTTTCCCTGGTAAAAACAGGGACTGCAGAAATGTCATTAATAAACAGTTCAGAGAATTTGTACATGTTGATGGGTAAATTTCACTCTAGAAGCATACCGTACACTAAAGATGGACGGTGTAAGACAGTGGAGGAAACTGCATCTCACAGCTGCACTGAAAGGCAGATGGCAAAGGCCTAATCCAGAGCACCGTGCCGACAGTGGGAATCTTTCCATTTTGATGAGCTCTGAATTAGGCCCTTACTGAGCAAGCACACTTAGGCACCCTTGACGCATCTCAGCCTTGGATGACTGTGTACAGTAACGCGCTTAGTGTAACATCCATGAAACGAATCAGTTACCCGTAATCGACTACTTGGTGCAAGTAGGAATCGGTCTGTTCATTTTCTATGCCATGCTCCTCTCCTGAGGAAGAGCTCCTAATTGCTGCATGGATAAATCAGCAAAAGACATCACTTGTGCCAAGCACATGATTTCAAAGGGTTACATCTATTTCTAACGGCTGATATCTTTTTGTTCTTTACCGAATTTCTGAGCAGCTACTAGCCTCGGAGTGGTTCCTCTATCCTCTCTGAACCTTCATTCTAAGATCCTACAGCTCTCATAGCATTTACATCTTTCATGAATACCACAGCAATCCCTCATGACCTTTGTGACCATCTCCTTAATTCATAGCTCTCCTGATTCCCAAAGTGTCATGGATGTAGGAAAATTTTGGATCGTAATTTCCTAACCAACTAGCTCTTCTATTTGCTCTTTGTTATGTGTGAACCGCTTTAGTTACAGAGCGCACTAGTAGTCTTCCATGTGACCCCGAAAGGGTTTTTTTTTTTAAAAAAAAGATAATTAAAAAAATCTTAATCAGTCGTAGAAAAAATACTGCCCAGCTGCTAGATCCAGAGGGGTTTGCACACTAGATCGCAAGCAGTGGACCCATTATAACATTTGATCCTTACCTTTGCTTGCTGTGTCTGTTAAAACAATCTGCTGCTCGTAAACCTACTGCACTTCCAGCTTTCCAACCAGGGGTTTGTGAAGAATTGCATTTATTAATTAGTGCATAAATTGTTTGCCAAATTCTGTATATTGAAGGCATACATGCAGGCCAGTCCTGTAAAATCACACATATAAAGTGCATTTTACAAAAATCTGCATATGAAATGGCAAACAGGTCCTCACAAAAAATCATCATTGCCAATATTAATGAAACAGTGCTATAAAACCTTTCTTTTATAGTTGTCTCGACAGCAGAAGTTTTTCTCCTGTTAGATTTAAAATCGAGTTCAGACATTTTCAGAGTTTAGATGCCTTTGCTGTCTAAAGCCCTTGTACAGCCCAAGAACACGCCCAACTTCAGCTGGCTGTAATCCATATGAAGTCAATGGGACTTTCTCATATGAAAATTAAAAACCTTTTGAAAAATCTTGCTTAATTGGTTTTTAAAAGATTTCAAGCTCTTTGTATGTCTACCATGATGATTAAAATAAGCATTTTTTTTTTTATTTGCTAGCCACCCAAGGACTGGATTTTTCTTCATTTTCCCACTAGCCTGGCAGTTTAGCCAGTAGAACCCTTTTATTCCTCTCACTGGAACAGCACAGAGAAATTCATTTGATTCCAGTGGATAGTAGTTGATTTCATTATCGTATTATAGAAAATAAGGATTATGATTCCAAATTATTTTGCCTGCAGTCCACACACTAACCATGTAAATGGCAATATGTGGAAAAGTTGACTACATCATAAAAAATTAACTTCCTGCAAGGATTTTCTTGAATTGGTTTCAAAAGAATATGCTGTTTGGCATCTTTCCTGTACTGAATTTCTGGAGGGTAACTGCATTATGTGCATGTATAACATGTAAAAGGAAACATTCACTGAACTCCTCCTTTCTGCTACGGAATGTAACTATAGCACGTTGTCTGCGTTAAGAGAGTTGCCCAAAAGCGAAACTCTATACGCATATAGGTTATAGATGTGTGCATTGTAGGGTAACCACTAACGGAAGGTGAAATACTGTTCTCTTTCGCTTGCTGTTGAGTGACAAAGGTTGCATCTAAAGATAATCTGAATATTCTGCCAACAGTTGGTGATATTCGGCCCCTGCTGAAATAAATAAATAAATAAATGCTGCATCTCCCAGAGCAAATGCCCTGTAAGTCTATAGAAAACAAATTAGGAATGCGTTATTCTCAATGAAAAAAGTCTCCAAGAGAGCTATAATTTTATTTTTTTTAGTGCACAGAATAACATAAATCAAAAGAAGCAATAGTCTACCTTGTGTTTTGACTACTTTGACCCTCTTCAACCCCTGCCAATTTTTATCTCATTTTTGTTTAACTTTGTACATCAGAGTTTAATTTTAAACCTGGTCCTGAAGACAGTGATGTATAGGGTACATCAAGTATAGCTTAAATTACCCTCTCCCCAGTGATTTGAAGTTGAGGGGAGGGTCTTACTCCGCAGCAGGGTGGGAAAGAGAAATGGTCAGATGTTGCCCTTTGAACCTGACCACCCTCAGCTACAGAAACATTTATGCCAGAACATCATTTATTGATTTTATTATATTTTAGGATCTCTTAAAACTGTTGGTGAAGTTTGCCATATATTAATTTTTGACACATGCATATAAAAACAGAAATATGGGTTGAGCAGAAACTATAAATAAAGACAACACTGCCCAATAAACTTACATCCTTTCACTTATAGGTTTCTATTTCAGCTGATCGTTCCGAGCAGCCTGTCTCTGAAAATAAATGTTACCCCTCTGATAGGCTAACCAATTTGAAGATTAAAGCTGCATTTGAGGATTAAAGTTTTTCTTATTTGATTATTGTTGTGTCTTGTAGCAGGAAAGATAAATATTAATAAAACGTTAAAGTCCAATTCTGCTCACTTTACTCACGTGAGCATTTTATACCATGAGACTGAACAAATTATGCAGGATTTGGCCCTTAAACTCAGCAATTGACTGCTCTGTTTTCTCAGTCCACTAAGAATAAGTCTCCCGTGAAATGTTACATGTACCCGGCAAACTCATGAACCCACTGCTGCCACAGAAAACTCACGCTGATGGGTAGCTCTGAAAACTCGCCATCCAATTATGTACCACGGAGTGTGTGTTTTTATTGAGGAGAACAAAAACCACAAGAAGCGCTCTACAGCCGACCACAAAATGGGTTTGGCACCTGTGTCTCCTCGGAGCCGAAGTTTCAGAGTTGTGTTATCACGTGGCCTGCTGACCCCGGGAGAGCAGCGCTGACCTTGTCTTACACGCAGAAGTCTATTGCTATGGCTCCCCTGAGAGCACAAACCAGCTGCAAACTGCTGCAATGATTAACCCTTATGTGTTGTGGATGTAACATCAAGTCATGGTAATAAAGCTTTCACTGCATAACAGATCTCTTGCTTTGTAAATTGTTGCTCTTATCAGCTGCACTCTAGGATGTTATCCCTTTTCTGTGAAGCATGACTGCCGTCTTGTTCACTGGAAAGGCTACCGGATCTATAAAGTCTGTGATATTTATTCAGTTGCTTTGGAGAATAATGCAGAGAATACACTTTGTTTAAACTGAAAATGCAGTGTGCGAAAACAAAAAAAACCCACAACCCATGAAATACTCATATATATGAAACGATATATTAATTAAAATCCAGAATGCCTGTAGCAGATTTGAATCTGGGAACACCAGATTTGCTGTAACAGACAACAGCGTTGTTCCATTGAGTCCAGGTTCCCATTTGTGGAAGTAGTTTATACCTAACGTTCTGTAAAAACACAAACTCTTCGAGCCTGTGACGAATCTGGACAATTACTGAGTTTTGCTGTTTGGCTGGAAACACAACGCTTGTAGCAATAAGCGCTCACCTCCCCAAAACGTAAGCAGTGTAAGTCTTATTTTGCCGTGCACTTCAAATACCAGACCTAATTCTGTGCTTTCCTGTTTGCACAGAAGCCAGTGGGCGCTTTGAGCGTGTATCAGCCTATCATCCAAACCGCAGGCCCGCAAATAGCGCCCTGGCTTCCTCGGAAACGCGATGCCTTTTGTCTCAGCGCACTTCCTACCCTCCAGTCCTTCCCTTGCCAAATCTACGGCCACATCAAGGCTGTGAGGGAAAAGGTGACCTTAACGTAAGCCACGGGATGATACGATGCTATCTGCTTTAGTCTGCAAAGAGCCAGAAACAGTATCTCTGAGAGATGAAAGCCGCTGAGTACATCGCAAGGACTGTCGCTGCCCGCGGGCACCGTTTCAGAGGGACTTTGCAACATCCCACTGGCCAAATGGAGCAAAAAGGAGTTGCTCCACGCATCCGCCCATCGCAGCAGCAACTCGACATGGTTTAGGGGCACGCCGGTCCTTGCCGTCGCTCCTGTCTCTCTGCAGCTCAGAGGCTGGGCAGGCCAAGAGCATTGCGGGGCTCTGTCCACAGCTCCCAGGGACCATTTACAGTTTTTATACACAACCTTTTTCAAAGGATAAAACCAGCTTCCAGGTTCAGGAATTAAGAAAAAAACAAATCCCTTTGGTATAAACAGTGGAAAAGTCAATTCAATTTAAGGAAACAAAAAACGGTTTCCCTATAAAAACTAAGGTGTTTTGAGTTTTGGGAGGAGCATTCATTGCTCATAAAATGTGGTTGTGAAAGGCCCTGCACCATGTGGGAGTGCAGTAGACTACCATCACCTGCTAAGTGCAGGCTGGGAAAAAGTATTTGGGAAAAACTTTTTCAGCTCAGGAGTGACAGCTAGGAGGGAGGCTGCCGTAAAGATGGGTTTCCTTGCAAGACTCCCTGGTGTTCAGAGGGAGCAGCAGATTGGTGCCCTTTGATAAGAGGTAAATTAACACTGCTCTGTGGTCCATGCCTCACCACTTTCCCCACCTCTTTTAATCACAATACTTCAGCTTGCCCTTAATGAAACAGAGGCGGATCTGCAGGAGCGGTGCTTGGGCTGGCCTGGCCAGGGGCTGAACGAGGTTTTCTTTATTCCTTACCAAGGAAGAAGCTGCTCTGACTAATGGTGCTTTGCTGTTTGGTATTTGCGGATATTCGTCCGCTTGAGAAACACTGCTGATAGTTTTAGCACCTAAGTTAGGCTAGGCAGGGTTGTTCCTCACTCATTAGCACAGGGAGCATTTTCCTGCGGGGTCTGCAGATGAAAGCAATGAATTTATTCATTTCTTTCCCCGCCTCCCCCTCTATAGGCATGTAAGTGTTGTTATTTCAACACCAACAGCTGTAGTTAAAAAAAACCAAAAAAACTATCAAAAACTGCGAGTCCTGCTACAGCAAATACAGACAGACAGGCAGTGACAAAACAGTTAACAACTCCAAAACTGGCAGACACAGGGAGAGGCAGTAACTCCACTTGCTCCCTTATCAACTGCAGCAGCTCCTGTTTTTCTCTGAGCAGCTGCTGTGGTCTCCCAGGTGGGGACTATTGGCCTCCGAAGGGAGCAGGAGTTGCCTGTTCCCTCTTTAGGGGGTGGGGAAGGCTCTTGGTGATGGCACCTTGGGTCCTGCCTGGCTCCTGCAGGTGTGAGTGGCTGAAGAAGAGGAGGAAGAGGCAGCAGCAGTGGGCTCCAGCTTCTGTGAGGCTGCGTCCCTGCATCCCATCCCCAGGGGCCTGCGTGTGGAAGCTGGGGAGGCCCTGTGTGCCCTTCCATGTCTCGCCCCTCCTCTGGCTGTCGCTCCTGTTTCCAAGGTTCTTTTGCCCTGATATTTGGTTACTCAAAGAGGAGAAAGAAGCAATGAATTTCCTGAGATTATTTTGTTCTCTTGTGGGGTTTCTGTGTGCAGGGGGTATCCACTCTATTAACTCCCATTAATATCAAACTTCTACTATTAATAGGATTTGCATATGGAAAGGAAGAGGATTGACCTTTAAATTCATTAAATAAAGCAACTTTTAAAAAATAATTTTAGTTAAAAGCATTAGTGTGATGAAAAATACAAGAACAAATACATAGACATCAGTATCTGAGCTTTTGTTAACACTAACAAACAAATTATTGCAGGGGAAGATGTGCATCATTGGAATACATACCCCAGCCTCCGCACTGATATATGTGATGCAGGGTTATCTTTGTATGGCTCCTCTTTCAGAATATATTTTCTTATAAAATAGCCTCTTTTTAACTCCCATTGGGGACCTCCTTATAAATGAGGAACTGGCCCTCAAGGGACTGGCCTGGCTAGAAAAGTGTGTTATTTAAAAAAAAAAAAAAAAAAAAAAAAAAGCATATTAGAATACTAAGCAATATAATTAGCTCATTTCTTTGGTCTTTTAGAAAATCTCGAAGATATGTATAGCCAAGTTTTAATTAAACATATTCTCTGGATGTTTGAATTGTGTAAGAATTAGAAAATCCTGTTGTATTTTAGAGGGATTAATTGCATCAATTTAAGGTTCCCGCTCTAATCTTCGGTACATGGTCAGGTATCGCCGCTCTTCTTGCAAAGCAGCTGCAGCGTGGCGAGTGGCGTTTGCCGGCGGAGCTGGGGCCGCAGGCTGCCCCCGGAGGGGCGTTCTCAGCCTGCCGGGTGATGCGTGCATTCCCCGCCTGAGTTTTCCCATGGGAACAACCCCAGGTTCCCTATACCAAAACTGGCTAGACATGCAGATTCAAAATATTATTGCTCCTAATAATAAATATTGATTTATACGTGCTGAAAAGCTTCTGTTGCCTTCACAGCAAGTAGTCGAAAACATAATGAGATGAGCAATGTTTTTACCACCATGTTGCTTTTCAAGTCTGGTTCTTGAGACACTGATGCCCAGTGGTCTCTGGATCTCCAGCATTGCTCTGCATTTAGCCCATCCGTGTCTCGGCTTTCTGGCGTAGCCCTTTGTAAGTGCTTTGAGATACACGAATCAAATTCACTGCTGGTTCAAAGTAGCATTAATTGGTATTTTGTGCTATTTTGTTGCGCGGCTCGGTCCATAAATTCAGCTGTTTATTCTGTTCCTGCTCTACCTCGGGCCCCTGCAAGTGGGAAGAGGTGAAATTGTTCAGGTTATTCTTCTCCGAGCTCAGCTAATGTCATCTGCTGAATACAGCTCTAAACATCTGAAGTTGGTGAAATTAAATAGAGTGTGAGCATCCTTTGGTCTACAGCTCTTTGCTTTTAAAGCAATGACTCAGGGTAACCTTAACAGTAGTATATTAAGACAAAAAAGAAATGCTCGTAAAAGAATTTAGTGTTAGGATGGAGCTCTGCCTGGTATTAGAACAATTATGGAGCAGATGCATCCACTCTGAGCAAAGTGACCTTTTCATCAAGTTGCAAAACATTAAAGGTTAAAGAATGTTTGAAAGGAAGTTAATACTTTTAAAACATAGGAGAAGAAAAAAAAAAGCCATTCTTTCAAGACCTGACCAAAATCGGTGGGAAACCATTGGACGGCTGTTTAGGCACATCCAGTCGTAATTCAGGCAACTCTTCTTCCAGGAGGGTATAAGGTATTTTACATTGTCTGTTTTATTTAAAAAAAAACAACCAAACAACTAGAAGTGCTTTTTCAGCGAAGAGATGGGATGTGATGGGAACAAATACCCAAGCGGCAGAAACCTGCTCTAGAGCTGGTGAATTGCAACTTTCAAGTCCCCTTCCTTGCTCTCCATTGTGCGCAGATGATGTGAGAACAAAGAGAGAGGGAAGCGATGACTGTGTCGGATTTTCTGAGTTTCCACACTTGGGGCTGGCCGGGATGGTGCAAACTCCGCTCGGGACTGAGGGACCCTGTCCTCGGCACCTCCCCTCGCCCCCTCCAGTCCCTGCAGGCCGCGCTCCCGCCGCGCCCCCACCCGCGCACTTGTGCGCGGGTGGGGGCGCGGCGGGAGCGCGGCCTGCGGGAGCACGGGCCGGGTCGTAGCCTGCCCCGGAGAGCCGAGTGTTATTATTTTCATTTTTTTTTTTTTTTTAAATTTTCCTGGGGAGGCGTGAGGGCGACGGAGGGGGGTGCCGGCTCCCCCTTCACCCCCTCACTTGTGCGGAGCCCGGCGGAGCAGGGTTCAAACTCCCGCACATGGTCTGCGTCATCCGGGTCCTGCCTTCCTTCTACGTAATAAATTCAGTAAAGCCCTTCTGAGCAGTAGTTGCGGGGGGGGCGAGGATTTACGGCCCGCCAGCCCCCCTAGGTCCTTTTTAAACGCCCGCTGGCCCCTTGCCGCGGGCTACCGGCCTACGCGGCATCAAAGCGGCCGGGGGGCGGGGGGGGGGCGCCTCCACGCAGCGAGGCGGGACGGGGGGGCCGGTGTCACCCTCGGGCGCGTCCCCTCGGGGACACCCGGCCCTCGCCGCGCAGCCTTCGGGGGCGGGCGGGGACGATCGCAGCGCTGCTCCTCCCTTGGCGGTGATGAAACGGTGGGGCTTGGAGCGTGCCCGCAGCCGGGGAAAGGGGCGTTATCGGCCGAAGGGGTAGCTTTCTTTTTTTAGGAGAAACTTATCTTAGTGCAGGCGCTATGTGCAAATCACTAAAAAAAAAAATAATAAAAAAAATCTGTGAAATAAGTTTCTGTGAAGGGAAAGAGATTTTGCTCGGGGTTAGGCTTTATCAACTTCCCACTTCATCTATTTTTTCCTGTTTTTTTTTTAAAAAAAAACAGTGTATGTGTGCGCAACAAAATCTTTATTGCGTTAAATCACAGGCGGTCGGCAAAGGAAGAGCTGTGTTCGCTGCGCCATGAAAACTTTCAGGTGATGCGGAAAGTAAGAGGGGGAATCCCTTCCCCTTCTGGATCCTCCGAATGCCTTTCAAATTACCCAGCCCTGGGGATCGCTGCCAGGCCCCGCAAAGGCGGTCCCAAAGCCTGCAGCGAGTAAAACTTTGTCTAGGTAAAATTAGCGAAACCCTTTCTGCTAACACAGTGGCTTTTGGCGTGGCGTACGGTGGAGTTCCAGGATCTGTAACTATTTTTCATAGAAGGTTTTTCCCACTGCCCAAGTGAATACATTACGCTACGGTAGCTCTGAATGGTACCGCTTATTTCCCTCAGAGCAGCGGCCGAGTGTTTCTTCGGAGACCCCAAGCCCTTTCGGGGGGGGGTGGCGGGAGAAGCGATAATGCGGCGGGACTGAACGCGAGGACGGGTCCGGGTTTAGCGCGCGCCGTCTCCCAAAAGTGCCGCCCCCGGGAGAGCGGCAAGTGCCGAGGGAGCGGGGCGGGGGCCGGCGGGCGCTGGCCGGGCCGAGCGGGGCTCGCCGCCCTGCCCGGGGGAAGCCCGGCTGGGGCCAGCGGGAGCCCGGGGGCCGCAGCCCTTCCCCAGCCGAGCGGCACCGCGAAACGCGACGGAGCCCCTGCCACCAGCGCGGGTTCGCGGCCGGGCCCGGCTCTCCCGGCGGGGAGCAGCCGCCGCCGCCTCCCGGCAGGGCCGGGGCCGGGGAGCCGCTCTCGCCGCCCGAGTTCAATTCGCCACTTTGGCGGCGGGCGGGCGGCTTCCCCACCCGACGTGGGGCCCGGCCGGCGCCGCGGGGAGGGACGGACGGACAGGGGCGGAGCGCCGGCGGCGGGCACCGCCCGGGGAGCGCTGCGGGCCCGGTGCGATGCGGGTCGCGCTGCCCCGCTCCGCCCGGCGGCTGCGGCGGCGGGGGGAGCCCGCACGGGGCCGAGCGGCGCCGGGAGCTTCCCCGCAGCGCCCTGCGGCTTCCTCGGCCAAAGTTTCCCCCCACCAGCGTGGGTCGGGGTTTTTCTGGAGGGGGATACATTCGTACTATCTGGGGTTAGGCGGGGAGTCGCTTTTCGCTCCAGTCGGAAGCGAATCGATTCGGACAGGATCACCTACAGCTGACAAGGAGCGCTTCTAAATGTTAAGACGCTGGGCGCGCTTACACTTTTCTCTCTGCTTTCCCCGTGCTCTTTCCGAAATGCCTGGTCCTGATCGCAAGAACGCTGCTATCCCAGCTCCGATTTTCTGGGGCTTATTACATGTCAGAACTGTAAAAGTCCTCCGGACAATTTACAGACAAAACATCTGGTTCGTTAAAGCAAAGCTACTGGACTAAGAAAAACAAACTTTGCTGCTGTGTAAATTCACTTACCCAAACAATTTACATTCAAGCAAAGATTTTAGCCCGGAGAAAAACTTTTATTCATTTGTATTCAGGAGGTTTGGGAATTCATAGGCATTTAAAACAATTTTGCTCTAATAAAGTTATGTAGATATTACAAAACGTCTTTGTTCTCCTCTCAGATTATTGCTGCTGTTATAATGGTTATTGACAACACTTTGTATTTTACAGAAGTGGATATCGTTTTCAGTGGCGGGCAGTGGTGTTTTTAAACAAACTTGTCAGATCCGTATTCATCTCGCCCAGCCTTAATGAAAACTGTTTCTTCTTTGTTCTTCGCCGGGAGAAACCGAAGTACTTTTCGCACACTTTTTGCATTTCGATGGGGTGCCACCGAGGCGTTAGGAACGAGGAGAGGGTGGGCTTTTTTCCCTTTCCTTTCCCCGGGACAGCAGGCAGCGGGGGCGCGCGGTTGGGCAGCGGCCGCCGCGCTCCCCGCGCCCGCTCCGGGGCGATGCCTCCCGCCGCTTCCCGCGCCCGCCCGGCGGCGGGGGCCGCCCCCTCCCTCGACAGCTCGCCCCCCGGGCACCCGCCGCCCCGCAAGGCCCCGGCCCGCTGCCGCCCAGCCCTGCCCCTCTGCCCGGGGGATGCTGGGCCGGGAGGACGCGCTGGGTCCCCCCCGGCCGCCCCGCTCGGCTCGGAGCGGCGGGGAGGAGAGAGCCCGGGGACGGGGCGGCCCGCGCAGCGGGCCCGAACCCCCGAGAAGCAACGGGCTGGTGCCGGCAAGCGAGCCCCCGGGAGCGGGCAGGCAGCAGGCGGGGACCTCGTCGCAGGCGTCTCCCTGCCTTGTTTGCAGGGAGCAAGCGGCGAAACACCAGCGCGCTGCTGGGGAGAGAGCCGGGCTGAGCCCGCAGCGCGCCGCTTTCGAGGAGCCGCAGCTCCCAGTTCAGTCACCCCCGGCTGGTCCCCCCGGCCCCTTCCCGCCGCCCGGAGCTCGTTGCAGGGGCCCGGCTGGGGCAGCCCAGCCCGCTGCCTCCGCTCGGACCGGGCAGGCGGGAGAGGGGTTTCTTGGGAAGCTGCTGGGGCTGTGGTGTAGGGGAGAACGAGAGGCGCTAACCGGTGTACGCTGGTGAGATGTAAAACGTTCTTAGCCGATGGGAAGTTCGGGAGCGATGGTTATCTAATTATGGGACTTATAAATAATT
This sequence comes from Gorsachius magnificus, assembly GCA_034008185.1. Lineage (NCBI taxonomy): Eukaryota > Metazoa > Chordata > Aves > Pelecaniformes > Ardeidae > Gorsachius > Gorsachius magnificus. Next base: position 34,877,150 of record CM067088.1, on the reverse strand, counting down.
GGTACCTTGGTTTAAAACTGCCGGAAAGGGCGAGCTTAGAGCTGAGCCTCCTGTGCCGAGTCTTTGTAGATGGAGTCTGTACGGTCATCGATTTTATGCATTATGTTTGTAAATGCTACACTTAATAAAATTACGGGTTCTGGCTCTCTGAAATAAACTGTGACCCCCGAAGAAGCTGATGCACATGAAGGAATCTGCATTTCCCTCTGTAATTCGCCTGACAGAAAGTTCAATAGATTTTTTTTTTCTTAGCTAAAAAACTGGATATAGTTAACAACCAAATTATTCCGCAACTTCCTGAGCGTTTTGGCACTAAGAGTTGTGAACGTGTAAGCGCAGTGCATGTGTCTGTGCGCGTAGATCTGCTGCCTCTTTCTCTCACACACCCGACTTATTATTTGTGATTGAGCTGAGAAAGTTCCTCCAGGCACTGCTTACGGAAAGTTTCACTTTTTTGGTTTTCATTCAGCCCCCCAATCCCACCCCGGTGCACTGTTACAAGCCCGTTACCCTCCACTGCCAGCGCTTGTGGCCCGCCCTTTGAAAAGCCAGGTAAGTGGGGCAAGGCGAACCTCCCCATACAGCAGGGATGGTGATTTTTTTTTTTTTTTTCTTTTTCCTCGCAAAGGTTTGTTGCGGTGACACCGTTCAGCTGCTGAGGTTGCAACCCGCCAGCATCTTCCACGCAGGCTGCACTTGAGGGAGAGCTCTGCTAGGGATTCTGTTAAAATACACACGCCGCGAAATTCGTGGGTACGTGCGCGTAGCTGAGCAGGGCGGCGAGGGGCGGACCGCGCACCCGCGAAGCTGAGCCCGGCCCGAGCCGCTGCGGGAGGGCGCGCACCCGCCCAGCGCCCCGCGGAGCCCCGGCCCCTGCCCAGGGGCGGCCGGCGGGGCGGTGCGCGGCGCCATGCGGGCTGTGTGTCACCCCCGGGCGGCGAGAGGTGAGCGGCTGCAGCGAGGGGGAGGGGGAAGGAAAAGAAAAAAAAAAAAAGAAAAGTTCTTGCAACTTGCAAGCCCCCCAAACCGAGCGGTTGGCTCTTCCGCAGGGCGCCCCGCGGCCGGGCCCGGGGAGAGCAGGGCCCGTTCCCGGCTGCGGGGAGGGCTCCCGCCCGCCCGGGCACAGCCTGCGCAGGCTGGCACGGCCGAGCGCGCCGCGGCGCTTGGGTTTCCCTGCGGTGTTCGGGGCGTTCTGCCAGCGCCTGGCGGCGGGGCGGCCCCCCGTGCCCTGCGCGCCCGGGCCGCGGCGCCTCCGGCCGGGGCTCCCGCCGCCCCGCGCTCCCAGCGCCGCCGCGCCCGCCGGCCCGGCCGGCAGCCTCGGCCCGGGGCTCCCGGCGCTCCGCTCCGCGCCCGGTGCGCGGCCGTCGCCCCGCGGGCCGGGAGCGCAGCTGGGCTGAGCGCGGGCCCGGCGCCGGCCGCGCCTCCGGGGGTGGGGGGGAGGGGAGGAGTGGGGGGGGCGGAGGCGATTTAGGTTTTGTTTCCCATTTCCTACTTCGGGGGGAGGCGGGAGGGCGGCCGGGCGGGCCGCCAGGCGCAGCCGAGCCCCCCCGCTTGCCGGGGCTCTGACATGTGTCAGGGCTGGGGCGGCGGGCGGTCCCCTCCTTGCCGCCCGCGCTGCCCGGTGCGCCGGCCGTGTGCGCTGCGCCCCGCTCTGCGCTGCGCCCGATGCGCTGTCGCCGCAGTGTGCAGGCAGGGTGACACTGATGGATGCGCCAATGGTGAGACGGACAGATGTTGGGGCGGATCCAGCGGCACGCACCGCCGGGGCGGCGGAGCCCGCCCGCCCAGGGCTGCCGGCCGCCCGTCCTGCTGCGAGCGCACGCACGCACACACACACACACACACAGACACAGACACAGACACAGACACGAGAGGGCTGTTTTGGGGAGGGGGGGAACGTCTGGGTGTCGTCTCTTAAGTAGATCTGATCGCTCCTTCTGCGAGCAGATACTGTAACCGTGAGGAGCGACCGGCGAGTATCAATGAGATGGAACTGAGCGAGTTTGGCAGCAGAAGCGGCAGTTGACAACTCACCATTTTCGTGTTTGCAAGAAATGTTTCGTTTTCCCCCAACAGTAGCAATTTCCCGGGGACTTTAGGCGGCTGCGATTTTTTTTTTCATCCTAAAGATCAGCTTAAAAAAAAAATCAACTCATAACAGTAATAATCCAAAAAAAAAAAAAAAAAATCCCAAACCTTCTCCACCCATCATGTAAAGTGTTTGAATTTCCTGCAACTTGAAAAGCAAAGCGAGAGCACCAGAGCGGCGCGGCGGCTTTATAAGATGTGAAGACGCAACAACATCTGCACTTAGTCAGGTATTTGGAATTATCCCAAATCTCGAAGAATGGGGGCGAGTGGAGAGTTTTTTGATCTTACCGTAAAAGTGAGATCATCCTTTTGTTTTATTCCTCCCCGTGAACTTTAAAAAAAAAAAAAAAGAAAAAAAAAATCGCTACTGGTTTTTTTTTTGGTTGTTGGTTTTGTTTTGGTTTTTTTTCTTCCCCTCGCGTCTCCCCAGCACGGGCGGCCTCGGGCCGCGGTGCGGTGCGGGCGCGGTGCGGGGCCACGCAGGGCGGCGGGGGCGGGAGGAGGCGGGAGCCGGGACGGGCCCCCCCCGCGCCCCGCGCCGCCCCGGCCCTCCCCGCCGGCGCGCGGCCCCGCCGCCCAGGGATGCACAATCAAACCCGCAGCACATCGATCCGCCGGCGCTCGCTGAACTGAGCGCGGCGGCTCCCAGTGAACTTGGACCAAAAAAAAAAAAAAAAAAAAAAAAAAAAAAAACAACAACAAAAAAAAAACCCCAAAGCGAGAGAGAGAGAGGGAAAAGCAGCGCCCGGAGAGGGAGCGGGAGGGAAAAGTGGTCCTCCCCGAAGAGCCGCCCGCCTGCGGGGCGCGGGGGTGCGCGGCCGCTGCCCGCTCCCCGTCCGGCCGGCGGCACCGCGGCGCAGGGCGCAGCGGCTCAGCCGGCGGGGACGCCGCCGTTAGCGGCCTCCGGCCGGGGCGGCCCCGCGGCCGCCGTCACCCCGCCCGCCCGCCCGCCGGCGCGAAGCGGAGCCCGGGCGGCTGTGGCGCCAGCCAGGTGGGAGCCGGAGGGCTGGATGTGTGCCGGCGGGCGGCCAGCTGCCCGGCGCGCCGGTGAGTGGGGCCGGGGCGGGCGGCGGCGCGAGGTGCGGGGCGAGGCGGGGGCCCGGGCTGCCGCCGCTGTCACCTCGCGGGGCGGTCGGGCTCCGCGGGGAGAGGGCTCCAGCGCCGGGGCGGGGGCCGGGCCCCCCTCGCCGCGGGGCGGGGGGGGGGGTCGGGGGGGCAGAGGCGGCGGGGGGGGGGGGGCGCCGGGGGGTCCCGGCCCCGGCGGGGGGGGGCGGCGGCGGGGGGCGGGGGGGGGGGCTCCGGCGGGACCGGGTGTGCGCGGGGGCGGAAAGGGAAGGGCTGCCGGCGGGGAGCGGGGCGAGCGGAGCGGAGCGGGCTGCCCTGCCCTGCCCGGGGGCGTCCGGCGGGCCGAGCCCCTCCGCCGCTGCGGGCTGCTGAGGAGGGCCGGCCGGCCGGCCGGCGGGGGGTCCGGCGGCGCGTGCGCAAAGGTTAAGGTGCCGTCCGGGGCGGGAGGCGGTGGGAGCGCGGTGCCCCTCTCCCTCTCGGCGGACCAGTTTGAGTGACACTGCGATCATCTCGTTTCCCTTCAAGCTTCGCCTGTTGCCGCCGCCGCCGCCGCCGCTCCAGCGCCGGCCGGGAGCGGGGGGGGCGAGCGCGGGGACTCGGGGGGGAGGGGCCGGCGGGCTCCGCCGCCCTCCCGCCCGCACACCTCTTCGGGGGGCTTCCCCTCCTCCTTCCTCCGGGGCGATTTGTCAAACTTCCCCCCTCTTCTGCCAGCAGCAGCAGCAGCAGCAGCAGCAGGGCTGTCCTCTCCTCTGTGCCGCCTCCTCCGCCGCCGCCGCCTCCTCCTCCTCCTCGGCATCGTGTATGCACGGCAACAAAAAATATATCCCCAGCCCAGCCCTCGAGCCGAGACTGGAGCAGCTCACCGGATCTCTGGGGCTAAAGCAACTCTTCCCACCCCCGCGCCCAGGCAGCCCCCCCCCGCCGGCGCCGGCGGCCGCAGGAGCTCAGCATGCCGAGGAGGAAGCAGCAAGCGCCCCGGCGCGCAGCAGGTACGAGACCCCTCCCCGGCCGTTCGTTTCTCCTCTCGCCTCCCCCGTCGCTTTCGCCGCCGCTCCCGAGCCCGGGCGGGCCGAGCCGGCTCCGGGCTCCCTCCCCGCGGCGGCAGGCGGCGTGCGGCGGGCTTGGCGGGGCAGCTCCGGCGCTGGAGGCACAACGCCGTGGCGCGGGGGAATTTTGTTTTGGTTTTTTTTTATCCGGTTTTTCCTTGGGGCGGCAGGGGCGGGGGCGCATGGAAGCCCTTTCCCTACTTTGGTACCCACTTTGATTTATCCCGAACTCCGCCATCGCCCGGCTCCGTTCTGGGGGCAGCCCTTGGTGGGAGCCGCAGGCACCCGCTACATGTGCACGGGTGACCTGTGTGGCTCCAGGGTGGGGGACGCGGCTGAATTTTGTTCATTTCCAGCCTGTACTTTGGCACCTACTTTGCCTCTCTCCCTTGTAGTCTTCGTTCTTCTCCATCCCCTGCCCTCACGTGCATAATGGGTTGTGAAAGCTGGTGAAAATACTCTAAATACTCTTTTTTTTTTTTTAATGATTTTTTTTTTTTCTGTAAAAAGAGGTAGGATATGTGTAAATACACGTCACTCTGTGAATGAAGTGGTAGGGGCAAAGTGATTTGGAGGGTCTGCAGCGTTACTTGAAGATCCAAGCCCAGAAGTGGCTCTTTTGCTCAACTTTTATCTTTTCCTCTCTTCCCCTTGTACTGTGCTGGAGGTGTCTCTGCTGGACAGACAGACCCACCTAGCTGGTCACTTTCTTTGGCAACCTCTTCTGTTAATCCTGTTGGTTTCTTATTTATGAGCCCAGATGAGAAGCTGCAAAGGAAACCAAAGGAAAGAAAAAAAAAAAAAGGTCTGTGTATTGTCAAATGACTGGCGAGTGTTTCTGATGGTGCCTTTACAATTTCCTCTTTTTTTTTTTTTTTTTTTTTTTTTTTTTTTTTAATAATTTTAGAAACGTCAACTCCTGTTAAAGTTAAGCAGTATTTTTTTGAAAAGCCAAATTGAAAAGAAAACAGTGAAAAAAAGCCCCACGTAATTTTACAGTAATCCTTAGTTGGGGATATGTGGGCTGGAAAAGGTTTCCTTGGCCTGTTGCCATCCTTGATTTGATGGCTGATTGATCGCCTGTCATCTGGCTGCCTTTGATCTATTCATTCCCGATAAACATCAATAAATCACTTGCCATGGTAACGCCAGACTCGGTGACGTCACACGTGGCCTGTCAACTCTCTGTCAGCGCAACTTCAGGGGCTCCTGGCTGGATGTGCCACAGAGCCACATGGCCCAGGGCTTCCAGGGGCGGGGGGCTGGCCCAGGTGGCGGAGCAGGGCTGGCTTGGGTGAGGGACAGATTTGGGGGACCAGCGTGTAACGCTGTAATTTGGCTTTTACAGAGGAAGGCTCTGTAGCAAGAGGCCGGGTGTAGAAGTTTTCCAGAGGCTCTGGCAGCATTGCTGGCAGTGGGTTTGTGGTTGTGCATGTAGCGACTGGAAGCAGGTAGTCGCGCAGCTTGGCAGGGCGTTGTTAGAAAACGGGCGTTCAAAACTGTGCCGGTGCTTCCACACTGCCTGACAACATCTCAGAGTGGTGTGGTTTGAATTTAGTAAACAGCAAGGGATTCGGGGAGTAATACAGACTGTAAATAACTACGGCCGCATTTCCTTTCTCCTTCGACGTATACACGCATTCATCTAGTGCTTCTGAAATAGAGAAGTAGACTTGCTAGCAGTCTCACTCCATACACCGGCAGCTAGAAAGTTTGGAAAGTTTTGCAGTACCGTAGTGGAATGATCTCGCAAACAATATCGCAGCCAAATACTTCACGATAATATTTTGCGTTTCTGGCCCGTGCCATCAAATCACCTTTTTCAAATAAATTAAAAAGGTGAACTTTTCCTAATACTCAGGGCATTCTGTTTTGCAACATTAATTTAGTTCTGCAAAATCTAGCTCTTCCAAGTATTTGACGTACTTGACGGTGCTGCGTGTTGGGCTCTCCGTAGGCTGGAGGGAAACGTTTCTGCACTAAACGCCCATTCTAGGGTGTCTTTTTTTCTCTCTCTCTGCCACTCTCCGTCTCTCCCTCCTTTCTCAAGTGAGTCATCCATGGTGTGCGATCTATCTTTCATATTTAGCAGAAGTGTAATCTCTTTAAACTTTTAGCTTTTTGATAGCCACATTAAACATTTAGTATTGTGTATAATTGCTTCCCGCTGAAATGCAGTTTTATTGGTCATGTTGGAAATGTTACTTTTTCTAATAGCCGTAAAAGCAAAGGCTTTTTTTTTTTTTTAACACCTTAAAAAACAGCTAAGAAATAACAGGTTAGTTAAGAAATATTCATTACAAAAATTTGACTGCAGGACTAATAGGAGATGGAAGAATGGTTTTGCTCTATCAAAATGACCCGTCAAAACGACTTTGTTTCATATTTGATTTAATTGTCTCTCTCCTGACAGGCACATTCATCAATAGCTTAATGGTCAATCAGAAGTTGGCAGAGTGAGTGCTTTCATTCTTTCCCATACACTAGCTTTGGCTTTACTTTATCAAAATGCCTCTGCCTAATGGATATGGGGGATGTAGAATGACTGAAGGGCTACTTATTTGAGAAGAGTGAAAAAACAAGAACATTTATGCTGTTGATAAGTGCATGAAGATAAATAAGTGAGCTGTATGAGGCGTTTTATTTTAAGACAGGAGAAACTTACATTTTTTTTCCCCCCCCTTCTTTTTGGCTTCAGAGCTGCAAGTTACAAGGTTCATGACTGCTTTTGTGGCATACTGAGAGTGATGACAAATTGATTGCTTGGTACTGAGAGAGAAAAAAAGGTGGTGGGGGGGAGAATTAAAGATGTCTGCTGATTGGTAACTCAGGAAATCCAGTCCCCAGCAACCTTGAGAATACTCGAGAATTTTTTTTTTTTTTCTCCAAACTGAAAGGTCCGCTCAGCCATAAAAAAAGAAAAGTTGTTTTGCCAGCTTCATTAGTGTTCACCTAATTAGCTGTAAACCTGATGGATTCCTGACAGCTTTAATGATTGGAGATGACAAGCTCCACGCAGTGTCATCCAGCAGAATTAGGTTTGCAGCTAGTTTGATGTAATCAAGTTGATATTACACAGTCCTGGTTGCCTTTAGTTGTGCATTAACTCAATTTTCTGCTGCAGGTGACAAATGGGCTTTGGTACCTGGATAATCATGTCATAGGAATTAGGGCCCTTTTAATGGTCTGGAGTAGAATAACAACAACAAAGAACTCTCAGCAGCACAGAGCTCGCAGACATAACAGACAGGTGCACAAATTCTTTATGTCTAGCCCAAGTGTTAACACCACACTGCGGAAGGCTAAAGCTGTCTCTGAGAATCAAGAATCTGGAAAAATGATAATTTCGGTTTGTTCGCTTTGAGACGCAGGTGAATGTCGTAGATAAATTCGGGAGGAGGAATCAGGGATCACAGTTTTATTCCTCACCTGTTAAAGTGAGGAGGTGGTCAGAATTGCTGCTCCAAAGACTTCTGTCATTTAAGTCAGCAGGAAGAAAGTATTTACTGGTTAGAGGCTACTGCCTAGGAGAGCTAAGATACTGTATTAATAGAGGCCAGTCTTGTTCATGCAAACAGTAATTATCCTTAAATTATAGCTTTCACTTGCAGCTTTTTTAGAAACCTATTTAAAAGATCAAGAAAACGTACTTCACTGACAGAAACGACTTAATACATATTTTGTATACATCTAAAGCTCTTCTGAGGGGGGATTGGGAACTAATGATTTGGTGGAAACTAATTTACTTTTTTTGTTGTTGTTGTTAATTGAATAAAACTATTATTGTTTTTTTTAGACCCAAACAACCGCACTGAGTTTTCAACCCCCTGGAAAAAAGACAAACAAACTTGGGCTCATGGCTTCTTTTTTTTCTTCCCCCCCCCCCCCCGTATAGTATGGTTTAAACCCTAGAGATAGCTGCATGCTTTCTGGGCTCCTCACAACTTCAGTGCTTGCATTCGAGAGGCGCACATGGTCTGTGTGAATACTGAAATACATTAAATTGATTTTTCAGGGATGCGGAGCACTTGCACTTTTCAGGGACTTCAGTGCTCTCGCCAGTGATCAGCACCTCCAGCGCGAGGCTGGGAGTGCACCACAGACATACAGATGCAAGATGGCACGCAGGTTGCGCAGCCGGCTTTCCAGGCAGCTCCGACTTCAGGAAGTTGAATGCTTGCTTTAATTTATGGGAATTGCTTGCAACTACATACATACCCCAAAAGTAAATGTAACGATAAAGTAGACTACCTATAAAGGTACTTGCAGTGTCAGCCCTTGGTATGTTATTTGCCTCCAAACCTGCCACATATTTCTCTGTTGGACAGAGATTCTTCCTAGCAGCAAGCTGACAAAATGATTAGTTATGGCTGTCCTCTGCTTTTTTTTTTTTTCTTTTCGGCAAAGTGTGAGGAACAATGCAAAAAAAAGAAAAAAGGGGCATAAATATGAAAAGGCCTGATAGATTCCCCTGAATATCCATCTGGAAAACAGAATTTTCCAGAATCAGCTGCCATTTCTCCCATTAGCTTGACAGCTGTCAATTAGGGCTTCAGTGCTCTCCTGGGCCACAGTTTATTGCGTGCGGTTGATGTTGTCATTTTGTTCTCGGTTTTGCCTTGAGCACTATCATGAGCAGGAGTGAAATAGTCAATAACTGATGTATCAGCAGTTATTTCTTAAATTGGCTTACAAGTCTGCATTTTTCCTCTTTTTACTAAAGATTGTTTTGTAAAGTGATTAGAATGAATTGTGACTGCTGCAGGGTTATGGGAAATGCAGCGAAGCTGGGGTGAGTTAGCAGGATTAGAGAGGGTCCTTTTTGTCAGCCCCGTTTCCAGGATTAGTGGAAACTGTAGAGAAAAGATCACCTTCAGGGTGAAGTGCGGGGTAAATTTTTAAGTGGGCTACGTGCACGCTTATGTAGAAACATATGGTGGTGCAGAGTGAATGAAAAGCAATCATTTGCCAGGACGTAAAGTAACCTTACGTGCCATCTTTCTGAACAAGCCTTGGCACTGCTAGTTTTACAGTGTAATAATCCACGTTTTAATCCAATGTCACGACTGTTTCCTAGCGAATCCAAACGCAGATTGTCAGGTTTTAACACAGCCCTGTTTACGAGGTGCTGCTAGTAGATCCAGTATTAAGATGCCTGAAGTGTTGCATTGTCAAGGAAGAGTGTATGGTGTATGTATACGTACGGTTATGATACGTACACTGGAAATAACATAGTTGCGCTTACCTTATCTGCGAAACACTTCAGCATCCTTTACTGAACGGTTTGCCTCAGGTGTTTGAGTCTGATTTATTCCCCCCCCCCTTCTGTGTGTGTTTGGTGGTTTGTTTTTTTTATTTTTTGGTTTTTTTTTTTAATTTAGTTCCGCCCAAATTGTGGTTTATCAGCCTTAAGTTAAAAATGAAAGGTGAATACAATATATTGTATTTGGTAACAATGATATGGACTGGTACATCCAGACAGATAATATGCAGTTGTAATTAGACTGAATAGACAGGCATTCATTTTTAAATTCTTTGACACGTGCATAAAATAGTCATATAATAAGATAAGATGACAATTTTATGTTAGGTTGATAAAGTGTCCCGATACATGCATTTAAATGTCTGTAAGCCTTTTTTTATCCAGACAGATTAATTCTAGTTTCCAGCATTTGCAGTTAGACATTAAATTAATTTTAAAAATCCCACTAAACAATGGGTGCGTTGCGTTTTTTTTTGTGTCATTACCTAAAGCAGGAGGATTGAGAAAATTTATGCAACTGATTTTTCTTGATTTCAACATTTAAAAAAAAAAAAAAGCATGAAGATTGGCTCAAAGGATTTAAAGCAGAGTCCATGAGAGACTGTATTGTAGTTTTCTTAGGTATAATAATGCAGAATAGAACATTGTCAGAGCTTGAAATTGTTTGTTACCGTTTTCATAAAAAGAACTGTAAGAGTTGAAAGGAGTAGGGCTTCATTTCAGAGACTGCGAGATTCATCCTACTGCGCTTTCCTGATTTTGCTCCTGAAAGATATTTTGGTCATCTCAGCAGAGAGCCAATCTGCAGAATTTAAACGCTTCTCATTGCAAGCATCAACTTTAAGATATTTCTCAGAAAATGTTCAAAGGGTTTTTTGGTTTTGTTTTTTTTTTTGCCGGGTGCGGAGGGAGAGTGGGGAAGGAGTTACCAGAAGATCATAAAATATCTGAAGCTCTTCGCCAGTGCCCTTACCTGGCTTGCTCGGGCAGTAGAGGTGCGACTCCTCAAGGATCATCTAAGTTGGTCTTTGAGACTTAATTATAAATTATTAATTAATTCTGTCAGGACACATGTTATTAATTATGACTCTCTTTTCTTCATTCCGAACAGCTGTTGGGAATCGCGTAAGTTCGCGGTGTTTGTTGGTGTGGGAGTTCACCAGTGACGAGCTCGCCATTCCCAGCCCGCCTTACCTTGGCCTCCCATCCTCCTCCCGCCAGGCCGCTAGGCAGCTGCGCCAGACGTGGCGTCGCGTGGCGTAAAGGCGCGCTCGGCGTGATCTGGCGTGCTCACCGTTAGCCGACGTTTTTACAGAGGTGGATTTTTGGTCCTGTCCATAAATAATTCCTGTGGTAGCAAGACTGTGTATGGTGGTGGGGAGGTCAAAAGGGCACGGCCGGGCTGGGGCGGGGGGAGGCAAAGGGGTTTTCATGCCCCTC
>CM067088.1:34841245-34861245 GCA_034008185.1 Gorsachius magnificus | reverse complement strand
TTCAGTTTTATAGCTGGAGACATGATTTATTGCAGCCATCCATCTTTGGGGCTCATCCATCACATCCTGGTTGCTAGGCAATCATGGCAGCAGCTGTTTGCTTTGAATCAGACAGAAAAGTTGTCAATCATCAAAGGCAGGTGAATAGCATTAGAAACACGCTATTGTCAGACGGAATAATTAATCAAAGAGAGAAAAGATAATTAAAAAGATATGACCCTTGCAAGTACTTGCTCTGGGTTGCCTGGAAAAAAGAAAAACTGCCTGGTCTTTTCTAGACACTTAAGCAGCTGAGGGCTGATAAAATATGCACTCTGCAGTGCATAGTTTTTAATTAATTGAAAAAGGTTCAACATTCAAAGACGGTGCTGGAGAAAAGTCTGATTATGAGCAGAAGTAATATTTATTGTTTGCATGAAAGGCTTGACATGGAGTTCTAACTTTCTGTCACAAATCTCCTGCATGCTTGCACTAAGCCTCTTTCAGCTTTACTATCTTCCCTGGCAGTTACTGGAGTGTGCAGTTAGTCCGTCCAAGTAAGGGTCCTACGGCTTTCATCCAGCCTTTTCATTCTGGGCCACCTTTTCAGCGTATTGTCTCGGGCGCTATCCTCTGGAGCAGCTATCGCAGTCCCATAGCTCTGCCATCAGCAAGGCAGGCGACGCTCGACGGGTCCGCGGTGTTGCTCTTCATTCAGCGCAGCAGAGATGTTGAGGCAGTACCTATCTCATTTCCAATCAGCCTGTGGGATAACAGGCTCTTGGGAGCCAATTCCTGAACCTGATTTTCCAGCAATCCTCTTACTTTTAGCTGGAATGATAAAAAGGATGCTGCGAAGCCTAATTCCCAACTCCTCAGAGTTCGGACACCCTGGTAGTGGATGCGGCATCATGTGCCCCAGCACCAGCATACGCAGGGACGCGCGTCTGGTGGTCAATCTGTCATTGACCCGATGCTGGCGAAACAGCCAGGTAGAGCTCAGACCGCCGTCAGCCCGCAAATTAAGGAGGCTGGCGCGAACGCTGTAGTCGCCAAAAAGCTGGATGTCTGAAGGCATAGTACTGTAAACCGTCTTTGTGAGAACAGACTATCCTATTTTTGATTGTTGGGCAAAGCACTCGCGTTGTCCAAAAAAACCCAACTTTGGTGTTTGTTCATGCTTAGAAGGTAAGATGTCTGTGGACATACTGATCACAGGAGAACATCAAGTATGATGATTGCAGTATTAAAATTTATTTTTAAAGAAAAATATTTTGTAAGCAGTGAAGCAGAGGTGCCTGCCCCTTTCCCTCCCTTTGTATTTTTTCATTTTTGATTTTATACTTCCTCTACTCTGTTTTCTAGAACTGGACAAGGAAACTTGAAGTGTCTGCAGCCAGAAGAACAACCCCACTATTTTCAATATCAATATCAAACCCAGATATTAGTGTTGATTATCAGCAAGCTTTGCAAGGATGTATGCCGTGAAATATGGGGGATTAAAACTGCGGAGTGAAGATCTTGCACGCTGTTACTGCACACCCCATCCCTTTCGCATTGGCTAATTCCTTGGGTTATTCTTTGCGTAATTCTTTGCAGCAGTGTGTCAGAAGCAGCTCCTCCGCTAACTGTGCGTAGCCTGTATCGCATTTTCTGCTCTCACACCCTGTTTCACTTGTAATGATTCCAGTATTTGCTTAGAGGAGGAGAGAACACAGCTAAGCAGGAAAGGGGGTACCATCTGAGCGCTGGGTGCGACACATCTGCTGCGTAGGGCTGTTCCTTTCCACGCTGGTAGCAGGAAGCTCAGGCTGAAGTTAACTTGGATGACTTGGAGAAATCTGTAGCCTCAATTAACATTTCTTATTAGTGATGCCTCAGAACGTAATGTTCACCAAAGTTTGTGTGAGGAGTAACAAAATCTCTCTGAAAGCCGCGTGGTACCTATCAGCGTTAGCTTTAGGAATACCCTCCATACGCTCTGTGGCCGAAGCCGGCATCGCCCGGGGCTAATAGCGTAGTGCTTTTATGTAAAGTTAGGATGTTGTCTAGAGTTTTTTTTTTAATTTGTAACTTCTTTTTTCTTCTATATGTATATATAAGCTCCATATAGCTTGATATATTCAGCTTGACATGTTACTGGCATTTTTTTTGTCACAGGTGTGTAGGCCCTGTGCCTATAAAGGGCAAACGGGCGTATGTCTGCGTATGGGTATGCGGGGCTCTCTCTAGCATGTTTGTGTGTATTAAATAAATGTGGGATGGCCGTGCCTGCCCGGGAGGTGACATGTTTATGGCCTTAGAGCTCTTTCCTCCTTTGCTGGGAAACGGATTCATCTCCTTTTCACATATCAACACCTCTGATACCTTTTCAAGTATTCGCTGTATTTCAGATCTGCTGATTGCAGTTTTATTTACTGATAGGGGAACTGTGGCAGTAGTTCCCTAATGGAGGGATATATAGTGCTGACATCAAGAAAATGTTGGATAAGAGACATATGGATAGATGGCTGCACCTTGGAATGTAAGGCAGCTATTGTTTAGTCTGATAGTGATTTCTTAGATTATAGACAAAAGTTCCTCATGATAATCCGTTTCCTTCTGCTCATCAGATTGAGGTGCGTCTTTTCCCTCTGATTTTTCCTGGTCTCTTTTCTGTGCGTGGTGTTGAGGGAAGACAGAACAGCTATTCCCCATTTGCAGTATTTATTGATTCACAGGTGAAAGAGGTTGGACTCTATGAAAGGATTTTTCTGTCCTAGCCCCTTCCTAACCCTTCCCCCAATGCAAGTTGCTTTTGCACTTTATGTATAAAGAAAACCGCTTAGGAAGTTGAAATACCTTAGTGCCGAGCATGCTAAAGCTAGATTGCTTTTTTGTTCATATGAAGTGAAAAATGGTCAGAATATGTCAGACGTTAAAGCCATAACAGGTAGTAAACAGGTTTGCTTTAGCTGGTGGAAGAATGTGCAGAGGGAGTTTAAAATAAACAGCCAAATAATGATCAAGCGTTCGCTAGTGTTTAACTGGCTGTGTTAAGTAGAAGGCAGTGTCTCAGTAGGAACCACCGAGTTACATGATATTTGTAGACTGAGAAAAATATCTTGAGTAAATATATGGAATGTGCCTGGCTGAACCTTGGCCTATGCTTGGCGGAGCCAAATAAGCGAGTGGCACTCCTCCCCCAGGACGGGGACGTGCACATCCCAGCCGCTGCCTGGCAGGTCGTCTTCAGGTCTGTCCTAATCGCTGCGAGAGATCCAGGGTGTTTCTTGCTGTCTTTAGAGAGCGCTGTCTCCTTAAAGGATTGAGAATATGTGTTTCCTTCCAAAGGTTTCGGATATGAGAAAGACTTTTTATTCCACATTTGTAAGGTTAGCTGCCCTTTTTATTCCTCTCAGTGTAGCCTGCTGTTCCATCTTTTATATGCACAGCGATTTTAGGGTTTCAGTCCTACAAGCCTGTGCAGTGAAACAGAAATATTTCTTATCTCCAGTTTTCAGTTTGTCAGCAGTGTGCTTAAGAAAAGTCTTCTGCAAGCTAAGCCTGAAGCTTGGAAGATGTCCTGGCGTTCTCTAAGTGAACATCCTTCAGTGTCCGAGCCACGCTGCAGCAAAATGCATGAAGTACATTCGTATGTGCTTACTTATGTGATGTAAAGTATGAAAAGTATCTCGGTTTATCAGCATGTTTTCTAGGATACCTCTTCAGAAATGACAGGGGTAAAAGATAACTGGCTTTACTGTCATAGGTGCAAGATGACTAACTCGCCTGATAATCCAGGAGCAGAGCCAGATGGCCTCAAAGATAGGGACCCATCAGACACAAGCCATCAGGCAGGGCACTGCTTTCACTCTAATGTCTAGGGTAATCGTGTAGAAAGGAGTGGAAATGCCCTCAGGAGAAAGGAGAGGAAGGACTACTGCCATGGAGAAGAACAGACCGACAGGTAGAGACCTGGACCACTGTATGGTCCCCAAAACAGAAATACCTGAATTCATGTTGCTCTCATTCACTTGCCTTCAAAATCCCACATACACTACGCTGTTGTTTTAGAGTTAAACATATGCTTTTCCCTCTAGTTAACTCCCAAATCCCCTTGCGATTGCCATATTAATTAGTTAGATAGTTTGTGGGTAAGAGTACGATTCTGGTAAGTGCCTTGACTTCATGAGTAAAATGGGGAGGTGTAACCTAAGTGGACTAACTGGGTTCGACTTGCTGCAAATTTTGTTGGAAGAATATTTGAAAAGTAGAGGGTAGAACTCGAAACAGCACAGATAGTGTGTGAGTGATTTTTTTATATGCTGAAATATATCATTTACCCAGGATACCTTGTCTTCCTTTGTTTTTGCTCTGGGCCTGCAATAAAACGCTTCCTATCTATATTAGTTAGCAAATACTCCGATGTAATATATGAGAACAGTGGTGCATTATTTCCTCATGCTTATATGTTTTCTGTATAAAATATTCTAGTAGCAGTGAAATCTTGCTACGTGATTGCATTTCATTTTGAGATGGTTAGCTGAATAAGCAGTAGGACAAGCAAGCAGTAAGCTGAACGAAGGAAAAAGAAATAAAATTTTACAGCACATTCTTTTTGTAGGAGTGTGCAACACAAAATTGTGTGACTCAAATGCTCAATCTGGTCTTCATGATTAAGCAATAAACAAATTACAAAACAAAGTTATCGTCCCTTTGAAACTTGTGCTCAGTCGTTGTGAACAGCAAAGTATTTAACATTTCTCAAAGGAAAACATCTTTTGTTACTTGATGTTCACTGGTAGTGGGTTTTAGTTAACAAAACTCTTTGTTTGCATTAGGGTAGAATTAAGAACTTTTTTCGTAGACACTACAGACATTTTGTAAAGTTGATTTACCGAGTGTTGATAAAAGGAAACAAAATAGTTAAAATTTGTGATAAAATGACCGGTGTGCTTTGTTGTAAGGGCTGGAGTATACAATATTCCTGTAGTGTACTTAGATTGGGCTATCAGCTTTCTGTAAAGTAGTTTGGTTACACTGTCTAAGTAGAAATGTCCGTGTGTGGTGCGTGTTTGTGGCATGCCCAACGTAACGAAGCGCTAATCCATGAGCAGGTCTTCTCGGCAGCAGTGGTACAAACCTGTAGTAACATTAACCCTTTGGAGTCCCTCAGAGCTGGCTGCTTACGTCCAGCAGAGATGTCCCTATGTGGGTTTTTGTGCATAATGATTATTGAAGTCTGTCAGATCACTGATGTGCTCTGTACTTTCCAGACAGGACCTCCCCCGAAACTTTAAAATGGCAATTTCTTAACCTATGGAGTTTGCATTCTTGTAACGGGGATCTTGGGTATATTCAATGCGGGACGCACCTGCACTGAGAAAGGGGGCGTTAGATTCTTCCTTGAGTCCACACCAGTTGCTTATCTGGAGATCAGTGGTACCAGTTTTTAGTGTGATTAAGGACCTGAGGACCAGGCAGAAGGTCAGTCTCCTCAGGGCTGTATTTATCGGAGCACAAAAGGGACTTTCAGCTCCCCCTTTCCCGCCCTGCCGGTCCCCTCGGCTCCTTGGGCTGGTGGGAGCCCAGTGGGTGGCCCCGCTCCGTTACTGTGCAAGCCCCGTCCCCACCATGGCAACATCCAGCCAGCATGAGGAAGAACCTTCACAGACACGGATGCCATGGACCGTATCTGCGAACTGTTTAGCTGAAGTAATGCCCATCGCCTTAAATACAACTACAGCTTTACATCGGCTGTTAGGGTAGGTCAAGCAGTCTAGGGCTGTCGGTAGTAAAAATGAACTTAAATGGTACAGGCTGGAGAGCTTTGGTTCCTCTTCTGGGCCTGCTTCCATGTTGCAGAATAGTAGGACATAAATGTGGAGGGAACGCCAGAGAGGCTGTCCAGCCCTTCTCCAGCCAGCTCACGGCAGGCGTGCCCTTCCCAGCAGACATTCATGGACAGCCCAGAACTTGCCAGGTGGTATCTTCATGTGTCCGTACTGCAGCTGGATATTAATTAGCCTGGCTCGCAGAGTTTCCTATGGGTTATTTCACTTTCAGGCATCCTACAGACTGACTTAGTTGTTGATAGTTTGAAGCAAAGGTTTGGAGCAGTCTGTACTGCTACGGATTGTCCTTCGGAGTAAGCCATGGGGATTGGCGCTTCCACTGGTCACTCTTGTTGAGACCCAGTCCAAAGCCTATTGAACTCAAATACAGTTCTTTTACTGACTCTGTGGACTTCATTGGGCTTTTACCAAGACACCTGTAGTGTCAGCTTAAGGAGCAGAAGTTCACCTGTGTTACCTGATAACTTTATGGTGTGCCTCTGCTTATTTTTGTTGTAACGTAGACACAGA
Source organism: Gorsachius magnificus (assembly GCA_034008185.1). Classification (NCBI taxonomy): domain Eukaryota; kingdom Metazoa; phylum Chordata; class Aves; order Pelecaniformes; family Ardeidae; genus Gorsachius; species Gorsachius magnificus. The sequence continues at coordinate 34,854,919 of CM067088.1, read as the reverse complement.
CAGACTCTGGTAGGCTCTTCTTGCTTGGGTTCTCATCTTGTCAAGAAATAGGCTTTTGTGCACGTTTAAGTGCTTAAGAACCTTGAAGGATTTGGGAGTAGCTGCTAAGCAGTTGTTTTTTTTAGGAGGGATGTAATGTAATACTAATGACCCAACCAGGAGCGGACATTTTGTTTGATGGCATTCAATCAGGTGGAATATTTTAATTTGTTTTGGAATAATTAGACAATTATTAATGTGATGCCAAGAAACTTCTGTTAATAGTCAGAATAGTATTAAGTTATGAATAGACAATATTATCACAGTCAAGTGTCTGTATTGATAGGTAACAGCATTCTGTAAATTTGGCCGTGGAGTCTATTCTAAAACCAGACTCTTTATCCTTACTCTTTTAGTACAAAATTACATCTCGTTATGGATAATATGTCATGTCTCCCTAAAAATGTGATCTTGATTTTCATCCCATGATGATACTTTATTCAATAAATCAAAATCTTCCTCAACAGTTAGCAACCAACTTACTTAATGGCTATTTCTGAAATGTTGATGCAGGGAGTTTAGCAGTTAACAGTGTTTATACATTCCAGAAGCATTAACAGGTTAGGTTGTACTGGAATTCAGTAAATACCCATGAAACATGTGGGAGAACTATACGCTAGGCAGTGTCTCAGCAGTCGGCTGCCAGACATCTCGTGAAATACCAAATGTAATAATAAAGTTTATAACGATGATGTTGTCAGGAGGCACACGCTGTCCACTATCGCTCGAAATGGAGGGAGCAAGGCCTATCGCCCTGTGTTTAGACTGCAACGTTAGAACACTACAGATGTCCTTATCTTCTGCAGATAGTTTTGTACTGAATCAGTGGGTTTTACACATTCTTCTGTATGAAAAAACGCTCTGCCTTCTCAGGATTTCTGAAGAAAATAAAAGGAGGATAGATTTTATATGTGTCAAGGTTGTTTCCCATTTCTGCAAGTTAAGTTCAGCAAAAGATCCCTAGTAAGTCTGTAATTTTGCCGGTAGCTTTTTCCCTTTGGTTGCTGGTTTTCCTTTATCGCTATCAAAAATGGACATTCTGCTAAAATCAGTAAAAATAGCCATTTACTAGCTACAGTCTGCGTGGTCATCGGCAGTTGTGTGCCGGCTGCCTTGTGCCTGATCTGTGGAGCAGCTGGGGGGTGGGTGACACCAAAGCAAGTTGGGACTCCTAAAACTACTCATATTTTTTCCCTCTCTGTGCAAATAGATGACTTTTCCCAAAATGCATCATCATCAGAGTTTTTTACTTCTGTTCGTTATGACAAAACATGGCAAACAAAGACAGAACAAAAATTACAGCTGCAGTCCTGAAGTTTGAAGTGGCATTTTAGCCATACTATACTGTGTGGTATTATTATTATTATTATTATCTTTCGGTGCTTGTATGTATTAAATTGCATTAAAAATAAGGTCAAGGCAGACATGAAAAATCGGTGACATAAGTAGAAAAAAAGATGACCAACCTATCAGGAGATACAAAAAATGAAAAAAGATTCTGTCTTTAATTTGACAGTGAACCAAACCCCACCAATTGTATAACATGAGAAGATTTTAAACCAATATTCCCTTAAAGCTTTGTTGTGGCCATGCCCTCGATGGCATCTCAATTCTGTCAGCAGGTCCATTATAAACTCCTCTTATGAGGATGCAGTTTTAGATTGTTACCTAACTTTGCCATTTAGAATGTCGTGTTATCTTGCTTTGCCTGCAAGCAGGCACACTGTTATAGCCATGTTCAAACTATTTATGTTAACAAATTGTTATAAATACATTCTTTGGTACTCAGGTTCTCAGATTTTCTGAGGCCTGCTTATTAAAAATAATTTCACAAAATCTGCCTTCAGTCAAAGGGTCTGGTAAATGCTGGTATTTTGAAGTTTAAATAGAACTTCATACTCTACATGGTAATCTATTTATTTATTACATGTGTCTTTAATGGACCCAAAATGTGAAAACTCAGAGCTGAATTCAGGCATCAGATCTAGCAGTAGTACAGGGTTCAAGAAGGCCTAACTTTTATATATGCATACATGTATTTTTTTCTTGGGAAAAAGAAATTTCAGTGAGAGATTAGCTTCCTGACATCAGATATATTGATAATCTGGCATAAGTCTATGTTCTGAGCTAGTGATTTTCCCACTTATATTTTATGAAGTGTAAGAGAGCATTGGTACTCCATGAAATACGTATTTCCCTCACAGTAGTCCTTTGAACTTTTTGCTCTCATTCATATTCATTCCTAAAAAAATGTACTTCAAGGCTTTCTTACCCACACGTCGTATCCAGAACAGCCAGGTTTTAGCACAGTGTAGCAAGATCTGAGTGGGTCTGTTAATTGCCAGCCAAAGGAGGCTGGGATCATAGGAAACATGGGTATAATTTTTTGCTTTTTCTTTTCCTGCGGCAGAGTAAAATGACTTAGAGAAGTAAAGTTTTAGTATCAAACAGGTTTTTATTTATCCCACAGTACTGAAGGAATCGGGAGGAGGGAATCCCCGTCTGCATCCATGGGGTTGTACCGGAACGTCGCTGCCATTTGATCGTTAGGTTGCCAGAGGTGGCTGGAAGCGCGGTCAGGCTAACGGGCACATGAAACTCACAGCCACGGAGCTTGCCAGTAGCCGCCGGGCTTCGAATGTCTGTGCTTTTGAGTTTTTGTAGTGAGTGTTATGATGTTGAACTTTCTTGTTTTGACATCCTTTTGGTACTGTGAGCAATTCTGGGTTTAAGAAAAACTGGTGTAGAAGCATAATGCTGTGAATTAGAAATTCCTGATCTTTCTTGGAAGGGAAGTCACTGAATTTTTGTATGTTTTGGTTTTCAACCCATAAAATGAGAGGGGGAGAATAAACCTTGCTTCACAAGAGAATTCCAAGAATGAATGCTTACATGTACAGCTTTGTAATTAGACAGTGATATGGAGATGATACTTTTGAGATGGAGTTTATAATTCCATTTTTTGTTTTGCTATATATGCTTAGTCTTTGCTATAGTTTGGCAGTATGTTCTTTATCATTAGTCATTCAAGATAAAGGCAGTTTAAGAAAAAGGAACTTGTACTTTAAGTTGTTGAAGAAAGGGGTCTTTTTTTTAAGTTTTACAATTCAAAAACTGAAGTGGAGGTCAAACAGCTGCAAAGAAAAACGAATCCTCTTCATAGTCAAATGATTCTAAATAAAAAAGGAGAGAAAACAATCAAAAATCCTCATCAAGTTCTTTGGGAAACAGAAGAGGAGGAAAAAGTCTAAGGAAAGCCAAAACGGCGAATGTTACAGTTGTCACAATTACTCATATCCTATGCTAGAGATTGAGGAAGCTCGGTAAGAGTGAGCCAAAACTGATCTTGGATCTTGTGGATATGGCTTCTGCTCGTGTCAGTGTTTGCATCTGAGTCTCGGTTTAAAATCTGGCCTTACTCTTTACAAAAAGCTATGTTTAGTCATGTAGTTCTAAAATAAGAGAGGAAGGGATCTGCGTACCGTATAAATACATAAATGGGATTATTTTTTCAGATATATGCAGAAAATCACAAGTAATATTTTTATTAATTATAAATATTCTTCAATTATTTATGGCATATTGATATGCATGCCTTATTTTAGACAATTTCAGGAAAATACTTTTCCTGAAATTCTTTAAAATTATACTTCTTAGTGTATTCAATTCAGTGGATGCTTTGCAGACAAACAGGGTGACCCTTCTTTATTAGTTACCTCACTGATTGCATTGAGACTCCTTACATGATCTCTGGACAGGGCTTGCTCCTCTGAAAATTACACTTCATGGACAACATACAAAGATATTCTCCAATACTTTATGTATGCATCTAACAAGAAGCATAATTTATATGTAGCACTAGAATGATCTGTCTATGTATACAGAGAGAGATTGCTTGTATATATACATGCATGCAATGTTTTGTAACAGAATCTTTAGTAGGTACCGTGTAATTTACTAAAAGTGAACCCCCTAATTTGCCATTGTCCTGGGAGGAAGCTTAATATTCCAGCTTGTGAAGAGCTTCGGATGCTTGGTGTTTTAGTAATTGCTGCATCATGGGCAAGTTTTTTACTTCTTCCCATAAATAACCCCCCCAGTTATGCCACTTGAAGCCCAAGTCAGTCGAGAAACAGTCCAAAAAAATCGTCAGAACTTTTTTAGACTTATAAGTAGCTCTGGTATTAATTAGCCTTAGCATTTGTGTGTAAAGATATATTAAGTAATTTTGTAGCATATATTATTTATAGCACTGTTTTTCTCCCAAGTCTTAACACAGTTCTGTGCATAGGCATTTGACAGTAATCCCATTAAAATGGTTAAAAACATTCCTAAAATGAGTTGCAAAAAACTGTGTGGCATCTGTAAAACCTGTGATCATGGGGCTTCGAGCAGAAATGTTGTCATATTTGGTTGAGATGATCCTAACACCCATGGGTGGTTTTGAATACGCACGTAAATACCCACTCCGTAGATACTCAGTTTCTGGTTTTAACATTTGTTTCCCTCCCACCCCCTATTCTGCTTATTTACTGTAAAGCAGTCTGTGTTGCATTGATTTCTGCCTGTCTAGCGAAGAATGAAGTTTGCTCTTCTCACACACACATCTGTCAGTACGGTACCAAGAGTCAATCCCACAAGAGGCAAATTGAAGAAATGAAAACAAATAAGTTATAAAATAAAGTGACAATAATGTGCAGTAGCATAAAGATTGCTTTGGGCTGCTTTTGGAAGACGACAGCTAATGACTCGCCGGGTGGGTGGGATGGGCAGGGTGCAGGGTTGCGGCTCCGTGCGGGAGAGGAAGGGCAGCGCGAGCTGGAGGTCGGTGATGGAGGGAGCCCAGTTGCACCTTTCCTCCCACTCTGACTTGGGACCAGTCGCAGTACAGGCAAAATTCTGCCTGTTTACAGTGTGGAGCTTCTTGTAAATAAGGTTATCGTGGGGATTAGAGTACCATGAGTCAGGCCCAGAAGTACTACTGTGTTTTACTGTATTTTTATGTTGCTGCAGACCTTAACTGACTGACGTTTGTGAATCTTTTAAATTCCTTGGGAAAAAAATATACAACTGCAGAATATTTCAAAATGTAATTTTTTTTTTTTTTTTTAAAGGAAAGTTTTCTTTTTCAAACAAATGATCTATGCAGTGGAATTCCAATAACAAGCACATATATGAAAATGTATTTACACAGACAACTGGTGGTGTGTGTGTTTAACATTTATGAATGCTGGCCTAATGCAGCTGAAGTATTCAAGTCTCTTTTAAGATTGTAATTGAAGTAACATGATATAAATGTAAACTTTAGCTTAGAGCACACAGAGCATACAAGACAGTTTGACACCTTCATTTCAGCAGTAAGAAATTACCATTGTCTCTTGTTTCTTGCTTCTAGCTTATATGACCAAGCCAAAAAGTAATTACACAATTAGGGTTGACATACTGGTTCCTGTAATATTTCTTCCCGTAGTTTTTTGGTGGCTTATTTCTACTTCAGATTTTCCAGTCTTTTGTAATTCATACCAAGATGTCCATTTTCATTGCAACAAATTTACTCATGAAGATTGCAAGTCTTGCATAATTTAATGATGAAAAGGCAGCATTTCATTTTCTCCAAATGTAGTTATTTGTAGATTAAAGATAAACATTTGTGGACTAATACGGTTTTTGTAAGAACTTTGTCACCAGCCTGAACACTGAATTGTTACGTACAGGAATGGAAAAGTGTTTCTGTGTAAATAATGATAGGATTATGCGTTTTTAAAGGAAAAGTATGCAGCAACATACAGCTGCTGATCTGGAAGGGACCCGCTCTCCATAGGCCAGGTAACATTTAGTTTGCTGTATTTCTGCACGTATAGAATAGGAGTTACTGACATGTTTCCAGTTCTGGGGGACACTTGGTAGCAAAGACAGCTGAGTGTCTCTCGGGGCCGGGGGGCCCTCGGACAAAGCTCCAGGGATTCAACAAGAGCAGGTCAGATGGAAAGCAGCCCTACTACCCTACTACCCGTCTTGTCCTCGGCTCAACGTGTTTTCCTGGGTCTGTTCCTCTTTTCTGGGGTGTGTAATGCGGTTTGAGCCGTGTAATTCTGTACCTTAAGACTTGCCCTCTCCAGGAATATTGTGGGACAGTTGTGCTTTATCACTTGCTTAATTACGTAGTTATGCTTGGGACTTTTCCGGGATGATGTAAAAAGCAGTGTTGTATGGGGTTGTTAATCTGTTCTCTGGGGCTTTTCGATTTAAAAAGAAACACCAAAAAAAACCCCCTAACAAAAACCCCCTGTGCTTTTTGACCACCCGTACACTGTATTTTAATCCTCAGAAGACAATGATAATGGGACAGAGGCGCTTGTTGAGTTTCGGTGCAGGCATCTGCTGCAGATCCAAGTTGTCCTTCACTGCCACAGCTAAACGGGCTGTTCGGGTTTCCTGTTGTGAGGTTTCCTTGCATCTGATCTGGACTCAGGAGCTTCATCTCATCTTGGAGCCTAGGCTCTCGTTATATAAAATACAATGGAGGGCTGGGAAGGAAGTATAGCGAGTTTGCTGGTGACAAGCCAAGTGGAGGGGATTTGCCAAGTATTAATCATCTGTATAAAGCTGCATCCACTGTTCAGCCAAATGAATCTGTTCTGCCTTGGTTTCTTACAGTGACAGCATCAAGATATTAGCAGTTTTGTAATAAAGTTGTCTTTTTACATGCTCTTTAAATTCTTGCTACTTCCTTGTGTGTCCAGTAGCCCTAGGAAGGGACTTTTCACCTCCTCGAATTCCCCTGTACGAGTTTCCCAGTTAGGAAAGATTACATACTCACAGGTATAAAATAGACTTTGTGCTCTTTAAAATTAAGGCTTCCTCTCCCACCCCTCCTCTCCAAGATGTCACTGGGTTGCAGTATCTTTTCTGCAAATCAAGGCTTGCGACTTTCAGCATTGCTGTGTTCCAGGGAGCGTTTCTACAGGAAAAGACAAAAGGAGAAGGATGCTTCTTGTAATGGGCTACTGCTGTTTCAGCCAGTTATTCTTTTAACTAGAAAATGAGAGTACACATAGAGGCTATTAAATCATTAATTACAGCATGTACTTCTTTCTCTAAACACAGACAAAACACAGTTAAGAGGTACCAGAAAGAAATAACTTTCCCTAATTTTGAAACTAAGTGCAGGATGTGAGATACCAAGCAGGAGCCGTGCACAAAGTTGTATTTTTTTTCCGATTGAGTTTATACCAGCATTTTCCTTAATTATTCTTGATGTTTTGCCCATTATACCATTAGCTTCTTCAGAGGACAAAGATAAGTTGCCAGTATCCGCAAGAGCGAAGTGTGAAAGCATTTAATTATTGATATCTTAGTAACCAAGGTTCCAAAATGACGTTGTCAAAATCCATAATGATCAGACAGAAAATGTATCAGCTTGTTGTTGAAAAATATAGCTCAGACTGTGTGGGATCTGAACATGCACAATCCCAAGAAATTGAACCACCGGTTTCCTGCATTTCCAGTATGTAACTGCTTTAACCAGCATTTTCCGCTCTTGAAAATTCTTATTGTTAATGTTCTCCCTGTTGTTCATTTTAATTTTAGCCCTTTCTTGATTGTTAATCTAATACATACGTTTCACCAAATGAACCTGTGCTCTTTCACTAGGTGGATCTGTAAATCAGTTAAATGGTCAAGCAGAGCCTAACATTCTATCACTAGCTAGCTCCATATTCGCCATCTCCTTAAAGCACAGGTTTCATTAACACAATATACTTGGTAGCCGTTTAATACATATTTGTATCTTGAATTAAGGATTTCTTTTCTCCCGCCTGCTGAAAGCTGTGGGAAGAGTACACAACTCTGGGAAAAATCGTTCCCGTGCACGGAATTTCTGGTTGCAGGCTGTGGGGGCAGGAGCTGGGGCTGTCGTTCCGATCCCCGGGGTGGAGGGTCCGCGGGGAGGTGCAGCAGCACCCGAGGGACACTGTGAGTGCTGGCAGCCAGAACCTCCTCGTTGTCCCCTGTGTTCCCGGTCCTCTGCCCGCCTGCCAGGCAAGAGCGAAGGATGGAAAGGCCTGCAGGGAGATGAGGACTTGCAATGTTGGCTTTGCCAGCGTCGTGCTGCATGGATTTACGCCTGGCATCCTGCCACACGTCACTTAAGGTCACCCCAGGAAAAGGGCTGCTTGGCAGCCGACACCTTTCTCAAGCTGATGTAGTTTCGCAAACCCCGTGGTCTTCCGCTGTGCCCTGTTTCCAGCATGGGTTTCACCCAGGTTGGGTTGGGTCGTGCCATTGGGCTCCTCTTCCCTCTCCTCTCCTGCCGCATGGCTGCCTACCTGCTGCCTGGGCACCTGATAGCCGAGACCTCAGGGAGCTTTGTAAACTGTAAACACATAAACCAGAAAAGTTATCTGAATAGGTATTGAAATAATTGAAAGTTACTTGAGTATATATTTAGTCTGCAGCCAAATTAAAAAAATAAAATAAAATTCCCTTGCTGAAGTGCTATTTACCATTAATATATTTAATTAAAAGATACTTCTGTGTTCCATTTTTCACTCTCTCACAGGTGCCAGAGCTTTCATGTTTATTAATCGCATTAGATCAAATAATGCAGATGTTTGATTTCAGACACAGGGATATGTTGCAGGTTAATCTTTCTAGAAGGATACAGTAACACTATTTTGGCTTCCTTTGTGCCATCAAGTGTTTTATGAAGTACTTTCAAAATAGGGTTACTAGCGTAAGAAAAAAAATTACATTTCAAATTTGCTGCTTCTTTGAAGGTTTTTTCTAATTGTTTCCAACAATGGATCTTAATGTGTAAGATACCCCTATAAAATTGCCACGTTATAGGATATGCATTTCACAGAGACAAAGCTATTTAAGATTCTTTTCTTCCATAGACTAGAGGTTTTACTTTCTTTATTCAGTGATTATGTCTCACAGCTTAAATAGCTTAAATGTGGGTATTTAATTTGTGCCGCAGTGCTCTTCCTGAACTTGCTGTTGTTACAGGTATAGAGGGATGCTTCTAAAATGAGAGGTCACTGCTGCAGTGCTCACGTACAGCTATGGCAGGGCAAATAGCATAAAAGGTGTTTCTGTACAGCATCTAGTGCAGTAGGTAACTGGAAATAATAGTTTTTGGCTTTCAGCAAATAATATTCAAGAACTGTGATTTATTTAGCTATTTATTTATTTTAAAAAACAGGTAATTGATGATGCCTGTGCGTAATGTTTAGGGACATCTCATCAGCATTTGTTTTAACCATCCCTGTGAGAAAAATACTCTCATAAAATTATGATTTCTTTGCTTTCTCTCACACTAAAATGTCAGAATCAGCTCATTTATCTGGGATCATTCTTTGCATGCCCCCAGAGGTTTACTTTCTTCATGATCTCCTAAATGAATAGTACGATGTACTTTTCCCCAAAAGCAAATATGGCCCTTGTTTATTAAACTTCATCCCTTTTCCCTACCTCTCCAGTTTTCTTTGAACCTGTAGCGTCTAAAAGATAGGTAATTGATGCCATATGGGTAATACTATGTGATAGAGGAATGGACTTTACGTAGAATCTAACAGCAGTTATCATTTCTGCATTATTTCTCGTGTTTTCTTTGATGTCCTGTATCCTGATAGAGTTATTGTGGCAGCTCTTTATATGTGAACTCACTGCTATTCTTTATGTTTATTGCAGTGGTAACCAGAGGCCCTGCGCAGAACCAGGGTCCCCTGGTACTAAACACAGTTGAGAGCATGTAAGGATGCGGGCCTTGCCTTGAAGGGCTCGCGGAATCATTTAGTCAACGCTATTTCATTTTCTCAAAATGCTGCCCTTTTTTTTTTCTTCTTTATCAAAAATAAAACCAGTTTATATAACATGATGTTGTAAGGTGAGGTAGAATATTTTGACAGCGCCCGTTGCCTCAGCAAAACTTCCTGTGGGGTTTTCATGCCACGTTCAGGAGTTTGTTACCTGGCTGTAAAACTCTTGGCTGAATGCTGGTGGAAGACAATTTGAAAATCCTGTGTTGACCACATTAATTTTCTTAGCCAATTTTAAAGGATTTTGGTACTCAAATCTCACTTTAATTTCTCTAAGAATTGGGCGCTTAACTTTCAGGTGCCTTTGAAAATCTCAACTTCAAAGGAAGAAGGCAATCTTTAAAATTATACAAATAAAGGTGGGGTTTACTAGTTTTGGATGAATGGTTGTGTTCATGCAGTTTATAAAAAAGGACCTCGGTTTTTATAAACCATCATGTTTCAGTTCTTGCTGTGCACATTGTTTGAACAACGCATGCAAGGTAATTTTACTTTAAACAAAAAAGCTTGGCTTGTGTAAGTATGGCAGTACAAGTTCACTAATCATTGCTGTCAAGGCGCTGCTCGGGGTACGAGGGGATGGCTGAAGGACGTAGCTCTGGTGCTTGCTCTGGAGAGGAGCCCGCTGCGGGCAGGCGGAGGTGGGAGCCCCGCGGGTGCTCTCCCTCTCTCCACGCCTTTTTCGTCGTGTTGGACAAAGCTGAACCTGGCCCACGGTGTTCCTTAGCAGGCGGGTGGACTAAAATAGGCTGACATCGGCGTGTTTCTGCTGAGAACTGAAATCCATCCAGCGACAGATTTATCAGCGGTGTTAGCAGCACAGAAGACCTGAAAAAGTTGAAGTGTTGAGTTAGTAAGGGCCAGCGTTGCCGGCAGCGAGCGCAGGAGGACACGCAGGCTTCTGTCGGCTCGTGCTGGTGTGAGGACCCACCTGCAGCAATTGCAGATTATGCATGCTCTATATTGATTATTTTTTTTTTTCCCCCCTAGGTACTTCCGATATGTCAACAATAACTGCACTTGTGTAGCTTTTTACTACAGCCGATTGCAAAGAATTTCTTGAGCATTAATTAATTATAACACCCCAATATGAAAGCCAAATCCTGCATCAGTATGCAATTCCATTAAAATCGGTGGAGCTGCTTTTAAACCCACAAGGAACTCGACCCAAAGGTGTATAACTGCAGTAATTACAGAGAAGGAGAAGGTGAAAGGGATGGAATGGGTTGGCTGAAGTCACACAGCAAATCAGAGCTTGGAATAAACTTGAGAATCCTGGCTCTCATTACAGATTTTTTACTGCTGCCTTACAAGCTCAGATCTATGGTAGGGTTTTCTTAGATTTCTGACTATAGTAATGCAACATAAAAACTGCTAATTTTTTATTCAATTTTTGCACAGTTCATAGAGCAAACTCTTCAGGCTTTCTGTGGAGGACACATAACAAGTCACAGCTAAACTCCCATCTCCTTTCTGCATTTAAAGCTTCTTTCAGTTATTTTCATAGTTTTAAAAGCTCCTTTTCTTAGTTGTAATGCCCTTGGAAAATGTTCTTCACTTTTTCCTCTCCTAGTAGCGCTTTTTTTTTTTTTTTTATGTTTAAACTTTTTTAAAAAAATAAAAAAAGGGCTCAACAAATTTTCAACCTCTCTTGATAATAAAATGGAACCATGTATTTTTATGCTTTTTAAAAATAGACCTATGTATTGAAAATGATTCTGCCTTCATTTGTTATAAGAATTACCACATAATTACCTTGGTATCTCAGTGAACCTTTGGGATAAAGTTTACCAAATCGGTAAAGTACAGTGGCAGCTTTAGTTGAGAAACTTTTACTAAATAGGTCTGTATATGTGTTAATTTTCAATGAACCTAAGAGTAACTTGAGTATTTGGCAGCAGGGAAAAAGCAGTTGCCTGTTACTTTGCCATATGCTTGTTGCTCCAAGTGATGGTCGGGACTCTTGGATAAAAACTGAGGCTAGAAGATAGGACCTTTCAGCTTCCGAGAGGCAGATTTTTTTCAGTATCAAATAAGGAAAAACTGCTTGTCTGTGGATTAACCTTAAGGTGAGTTATAGCTGGGTATCAGATGGAGAATTGTGCATTCCCCTGGTGTCCTTACAATTTTATTGCAGAATTCAGAGTGATGTCTAATTTAAAATAAGTTGTCCATTTTTCTCCATGACTTCTCAGAAGCAGTTTTTTTGCTTTGACTTAAGCTTAGTATTTTCAAGCAGACCAATTTTGCTATTCGTACAATTTGAGGAGAGGGAGCAAAGGAGGGGCTAAAAATAGAGCTTATAATGGAACCTGTTCTTAACCATGGCAAGACACTTATCTGTCCATTATATTGTTGACTAATGTTAACTTCTGTGCTGCCTTTGTAATGTATTACATTAAGCTAAATGAAGCTATCGTGGGATGTATCAAGATACAGTCACGTAGGTTGCCTAGCTATTTGCTCTTGTTAGTATTGTATGTGATGGACTTTAATAGCTGTGAAGGGCTCCTGGAGTTACTCAGATCAACAGTATATGTTTTTGGGCCTCATCCTGGAGCCCCTTCCGTGCTCCAGACATGCACCAGTTTCGTGGGAAGCTGTACAAGTCTAACAGCTACCTGGCCAGGCTGGTAAATGCATGAGCCCGAGTGGGCGTTCTTGTGGCAGATCCCCAAGGTTTTGATCATTAGGGTGGGTTTGGGGGTCGGTGTCCGGATGGACGTGGCGCACGGGAGAGAAGGCTCCCATGTGTGCTCTGGCAGGCCGCTCTGCCGTCGGCGGGGCTGCCGGGGGGATGCAGTGAGGCGTGCGCGCCGGGAGGGCTGGTCCCTGGGGGGGGTCCCACCTCGCCGCCCCCTGCGCTGCCCTCGCCCCCGCCTGCCAGCCCCAGCCCCTCGGCCCGGCTGGCTGGGAGGGGAAGGGCATGGCTCGCCTCAAGAACTTTTGTTAGGTGTGTGTATGTGTGTTAAAAATCTGTAAACAAGTATTTACATGAACGCTCCGCTGACTCCAGGCAGGGTTTGCAGGGAGAGGTGATATCAGTACTCTGCTGTCTCAAAACTCCTTCCACTTGTATTCAGATCCAAATAACACCAAATGGCTCTCACCGTTTAAATGTAAAGGAGCAATAATACCCTGGACCATGCTTTTAAAAAGCCCTTAAATACGGTTTTACAAAGCGCAGGCTTGTAGGCAGGCAGAGGCGCATGCCTAGACTGCTACAGATTTCTGATTTTTGTGTAAACGCTGGATTCTCCTTTCTAGAATCTCACAATGTTTTCCCAACAAGGCTGTTATGTATGTTACGCTAGGGTATGTATTTTATACATATAGCTGTGGTTCATACGTGCAGTTTTTTCTGGTGCAACGTGCACATAAAATCTCTGCCTCTGCCTCTCCTCCCGTTTATCAACGTACGTCATGAAGGGCCGATACCAGTTCTCTGTCAAAGTAGATCATGATTCATACCAAGATAAGCAAGGAAATTCGAAATTCAGAGATGAGACTGCCTTTATTTCTCATGGCACTGTGTGCGTGCTGGCTTGGCAACCCTCTGCCCCTGCAGCTGAATCCCTACGTCGCGCCGTTCCGTGTGCCGCGGTGCTGGTAATCCAACACTGCTGGATTTTCTAGTTTGCTTTTTTTTGTTTGGTTTTAAGTTTGCTCTAGTGCTGCAACGGTACATAAATATTTGGGATCCTTCTTCAGTTTGTTTTTGGGTTGTTTTTTTCCCCCCCCCTGAAAACAGTTATTTCTTTAGAAGATTATTTAGAAGATTGAAAAATAAATTTCTTTAATATTTGTGGGCACA